>JBBGZY010000108.1:9340000-9885000 GCA_037952925.1 Lithobates clamitans
GAGAAATCCAAATCAAATCAATATTTGGTGCAATCACCCTTTGCCTTCAAAACAGCATCAATTATTCTAGGTACGCTTGCACAGTTTCAGAAAGAACTCGGCAGGTAGGTTGTTCCAACCATCTTGGAGAACTAATGACTCAAACTAAGTATACAGGCACAGCTCAAGGCTCCACCAGGTCCTCCTTCGTGGCAACCGCTTGGAGTCCAGACAAGGACAGAGCTGGTCTCAGCTCCAAATATCTAATGGAAAAGAAAAAAAGTCCTGGAAGTTGCACATCTCTGCAAAACCCCTTAAGGTGGTATGACAGCCTCAGCCCAGGCTCCAACCAGGCCACTAAAGCGCTTCACTCCACTCACTGAACTTAGTCATACCTAAGCTCTATGGGCGGAATGAAACGCGTTGGAGGTGTGGCCTGGTTGGAGCCCAGGCCGAGGCTGTCAAGACACCTTATGTAATCCCAGACAGACTCAACACCCACCATTTTATTCTCTAGGCTTTGAAAATATATACAGTGGATATAAAAAGTCCACACACCCGTCAGATTTCTGTGATGATATAGGGAAAGAGCTGGAGGCCCCAATAATGACTAAGTAGTTTTAGGCGGCTCTCAAGTCTCTGAAATTGGGTAAGGCCTCCGGCCCGGATGGCTAAACCCTATCTTATTATAAGTTATTTTCAGAGAAACTGGCACAGAGATTTGTGACCGCCTTTAACTCATTACGAGAAGGGCAGATAATACCAGCAGACACTCTACTAGCCCACATAGCAGTTATACCTAAAGAGGGGAAAGACCCTTCCATCTGCTCTAGCTACCGCCCAATTTCCTTGCTGAATGTTGATCTAAAAATCTTTACGAAGATCATAGCAACGAGAATAATGCCCCACATCCCTATGTTGATAGATCCTGATCAAGTGGGCTTTACTCAAGATAGAGAGAATACTCAGCGGGAGGGTTGGGTGCTATACATCTCTCCCAAACTCATCACATCCCCCTAGTACTGTTATCCACAGATGCGGAGAAAGCATTTGATAGGGTTGACTGGAGATTTTTAAAAGCTATGATACAACATATTGGACTGGGGGCAGGGATGCAGAGCTGGTTCTCAAATCTATATTCAAAACACCAACGGCATGAGTTAAGATCAATGATATATTGTCAGATCCCTTCCCAATAGGAAACGGGACTCGCCAGGGTTGCCCATTGTCTCCTATCATTTTTGTTCTTACCTTTGAACCACTTTTGAGAATGATACGAGCCGACGGAGATATTAGAGGTATTTTAACAAAAGGCGGAGAACATAAAATTGCCGCTTATGTGGATGATTTGATGTTCTTTGTTTCTTTGCCACTAATATCCCTTCCATCCCTACTACAGGAACTGTGCACATATGGGTACTGTCTAATTTCAAAGGTGAATTATGAAGTCAGAAGCGATGGGGGTGGAGCTGGATAATGCTCTTCAACACCAGATCACTTCCCAATTTGCGTTTAAAATGGACAAATTCTCATGTTTGTTACCTAGGAACAAAGATACAGAAGAAACGGTCGAGGGCCTTTGAACTTAACTTTGCCCCTATGATGTGTCAGCTTAAATTAGATTTTCAGTGATGGAATAGGGAGGTTTTTACATGGTTCAGTAGGATCAATATTATCAAAATGAATGTTATGCCAAGGCTGTTATACCTATTCCAGAAACTACCCATAAAAATCCCCATGGGCTTTCTGAAAGATATTAGATCAGAGTTTATGAAGTTCATTTGGGCCGGAAAACCAGCAAGGTTGCGTAGAAATATTCTATCGCTTCCAAAAGGAGAAAGGGGGTGTGGGAGTCCCGGATCCAGTTAAACACTATGAGGCCTTGCATCTGGCACGGGTAGTGGATTGGTGTGTGCATTTAAAGAAACCATAGATCCATATGGAACAGGCAACTATTGATTTACCTTTGGAGGGGCTTGTCTGGATTCCAGACAGGGACATTCCGCAATCTGCAAAAGAGACACCATATGGTGGGTGTGACCCTACGAACAGTTAAGAAGATCTTTAAAACCACCACTATCTCGCCAGATCTGACTCCCATGCTTCCAGTGCTGGGCACATCGACTTTTCAGCCAGGAATGACAGATCCCAGTTTTAAGGCCCTGTTACAACAGGGCATTAGTAGGCCTTTTCATTTTTCAATAGAAGGGCGAGTGATGACAAAGAGAGGGATTGAAGGCAATTTCTCAGCAGACCTAGATTTTCCTTCGCCAGTTACAGTGGAGTACGTATATTCAATCTCAGTTAAGAATCCCTACTTTAATATGCGACCACTCGACTTTTGAACAGATGTTTAAAGGGGGAATCACTGAAACACCTACTGTCATATCTATATGCCCTGCTAATTGAAATAGAGGCCCCACCTGAATTGCCTTTTCTGCAATGTTGGGAAAGAAATATGGGGGTATCTTTCTCACAGGCACAAAAGCATAGGATTTTATTTTTCGCACACAAAGCCTCACTGGCGAGTAGATATCAAGAAGGAGGCTATAAAATCCTTACAATATAGAAATTATTATTATAGAACACAGGCAGCATTGCATCGGATATTTCCTGAAGTATCGGATGTATGCTGGAGATGTCAGGAATCGGATGGCACCACGATACATATTTTTTGGGAATGTCCAATGTTGAGGGAATTTGGGAAGATGGTTGAGGAAACTGTTGAAACGATTACGGGTGTGTCTCTTGGAGAGAATCCTGCAGCCTTTCTCTTGCATATTTGTCAAATGAAAATATAAAAACTCATTGTTAAAACATTTGCTCACTGCAGCAAAGGCTTGTATTCCAGTATTGTGGAAAAGTAGTGTATCCCCAACGAGATTACAGTGGATGGCAAGGGTTTCGGAAATTCAACAAATGGAAGATCTGACTATGACACTGAAAGAACAGGAGGAAAAATATTGGAGGATCTGGAATCCCTACATTCAATATAGGGAACAGACTCTCCTATCTGATTGATGGTTGTCAATCCTGATATAATTATTTGTAAAATAATAGTTAGAGACTAGGCAGTGAATATGGCTGAGATAGGCCTTATGGGGGGGGGGGGGGGTGAGAGGTGAGGGGGAGGAGGATTCAATGTTTTTTTTTCTTCTCTCTCCTTGTATATTTCTCTGCCTATAGAGGCAAAACCAGGACTTGTTCTTGGAAAGGAAAAAGAAATGGTGCTTATTTTGTTAAGATGATAATATCAATTAGGATTAAGATGAAAAAAAAAAAACAAACAAACACACACATTATAATGTTTTGATATATGAAAATATAAAAATAAAGAATTTATTAAAAAAAAAAAAAAAAAACGTGTTGGAGGCGTGGCCTGACTGGAGCCCAGGCTGAGGCTGTCAAGATGCTTTCTTATGGGTTTTGCAGAGATGTGCAACTTTCAGGGATTTTCCCTTTTGCATCTTGGAGAGCTAACCACAGATCTTCTGGATTTAGGCTGCCTCAAATCCTTCTGTCTCTTCGTGTAATCTCAGACAGACTCGATGTTGGGATCAGGGCTCTGTGGGGGCCCCAACCATCACTACCAGGAATCGCTGTTCTTTACACTGAAGATAGTTCCTAATGACATCAGCTGTATGTTTGGAGTCATTGTCTCCCTTATGGCATGATGGATAAGCATTTTCCTGTTTTTCTCCGCATTGAGGATATCATTGATCCTGACCAACAACAACCAACCAAGCTGAAATTGAAGGCTTGATTGGTTGAATTTCAAAATCAATAGTGGTACCATCGGATCACAAAAAAATTCTGATTTTCAAAAGAATTTTTTTTCTTAATTCCACCCAAGAATGGCCTGCATTACTTCACAGCATTTCTTTACACCTGCCTAAAACTTACACAATACTGCATATTTAACACCCCCGCTCTCAGACTGACAAAGTTGCTGTCTGCTGTGCCTCTTGATGTCATTCATCCAGAGTCGTGTCACTGGCCAGATCATCAGGTGAAAAAGCCTAAAGAAAAGAAAAAACGGATGCAGCCACCACATCTAATGATTGGTAAGCTGCAATATATTACATTTTTGGTTTTCGGTTTAAATACCACTTTAACCACCTTAATAAAGTGCATTTTCACCCCCTTCCTGCCCAAGCTATTTTTCAGTGCTGTCACGCTTTGAATGACAATTGCGCGGTCATGCAACACTGTACCCAGATGAAATTTTTTTACTTAGTAGTACTTTAGTAATGGCGGCGATCTGTGATTTTTATCGTGACTGCAATATTGCGGCAGACATATCGGACACATTTTTGGGACCATTCACATTTATACAGCGATCCATGCTATAAAAATGAATTGATTACTGTATAAATGTGACTGGCAGGGAAGGGTTTAACACTAGGGGGTAGGGAAGGGGTTAATTATGTTTCTAGGGAGTGTTTCTAACTGTAGGGGCGGGGACTCACAAGGGGAGGAGACCGATCGGTGTTCCTCTGTACTGGGAACACACATCGGTCTCTTTTCACCTGACAGGACATGGATCTGTGTGTTTACACACACAAATTCACGGTCCTGCTGTGTTACCGGGCAATTGCGGGTGCCCGCAGGACATCGCGGCCGCTGGGCACATGCATCGGGTGCCCAGTGATGCGGTCAGCGTGCGCAATTGCCCTGGTGGGCCGGGAAAAAAGGGGGCGTCATATGACGCATTCCCGCAACGAGAGCTGCGCCGCCTGGCTGTCAATTGATAGCCGGCGGTCGGCAAGCTGTAAAACAACTTTAGTCCTCCCCATTGCGACATGTTTGGCATCTATAGACACGATGGAACATCTTTTATATTTTACTAATCAATTGGGTATTATATTGTTTTTGTTCATTAAAATTCATTAAAAGTATATTTTTTCCCAAAAAATTGCATTTGAAAAAACAAAACTTAGCCAGGCTTGGATGTTTTTCTTCGTAAAAAAAAAAAAAAAAAAAAAAAAAAAAAAAAGGGTCTTCTGTTTTGCCACTTTACCTCATAACCCAAACATATGCAGAATATAGGAGACTGAGGTCACATGTACCACACAGCTAGTACTTGCCAGATATTTCTACAGCTCCTTTAATGTTGCTGTAGGACTCTTGGCAACCTCCTTGACCAGTTTTCTTCTCGTCTTTTCATCAATTTTGGAGGAACGTCCAGTTCTTGGTAATGTCACTGTTGTATCATATTTTCTCCACTTGATAACTGTCTTCACGGTGTTTCATGGTATATCTAATGCCTTAGAAATTATTTTGTACCCTTCTCCTGACCGAGACCTTTTTAACAATGAGATCCCTCTGATGCTTTGGAAGGTCTCTGCAGACCATGGCTTTTGCTGTAGGATGCGACTAAGAAGAGGTAAAAAAAGACCTACTAGAACAGATGAACTTTATTTGGAGTTAATCAGAGGCACTTTAAATGATGGCAAGTGTGTAATGACTCCTATTTAACACGGGTTTGAACGTGAATGCTTAATTCTGAACACAGCTACATCCCCAGTTATAAGAGGGTGTGCTCATTTATGCAACCACATTATTTTAGTTTTTTACTCCCCCCCCCCCCCCCCCCCTTAAAAGATTTCAGTTTGTTTTTCAATTGAGTTGTACAGTTTATAGGTCACATTTAAGGTGGAAAAAGTTCTGAAATTACTTATGTTTGCCACATTATTTTACATCACAGAAATTTGACATTTTAAAAAGGAGTGTGCAAACTTTTTATATCCACTGTATATTGTTGTGGAAATTTTATTAATGTATGTTTACAGATGTCCCCAAGTGTCAGTTTGGCTGTAATATGCTCATGCGAGCGTATTCGCACATAAAGGCGTCGGTGGAAGACCATTGGCTGCAGAAACCTTCCTGTGAACATGGCAGATCTGTTTGCTCTTTTAGGCCCACTGTGCCCTGATTGAGTACAGCCCGTGTAATTGGTAACGGTGGGAATTTGCACATGATCGTGTTCAGAGTCCTGTAAGTAGTGTTCAAATTGTGAGATACTTTGGGTCTCACAAGAAAGAAGCTGACTGCATGGCTCTGCACACATCACTAATTAGGGTTGTCCCGATACCAATACTAGTATTAGTATCGGCACTGATACCGAGCATTTGCCCAAGTACTTGTACTCGGGCAAATGCTCCCGATGCTTCCGCCGATACTATGACAGTCAGCGGTGATCGGCGTGTGGGGGAGTTACTAGCTTCCCCCCCGCGGCTTTCAGTGACATACAGCGGTGATCGGTGCTTGTAACTTCCCCACGTGATCACCGCTGACTGTCACTGCATCCTCCTCCATGCCCACTCTGTTCCTCTGTCCCCCTCTCCTTCTCTGTCCCACTCCGTTCCGTTGTCCCCCTCTCCTTATCTGTCCCCCTCCGTTCCGTTCCTCCGTCCCCCTCTCCTTCTCTGTCCCCCTCCGTTCCGTTCCTCTGCCTCTCCGCTGTCCCCTCCGTTCCGCCATCCCCCTCCTCCTTCCTTTGTGTATGGATAGAGTCAGCTAACATATTGCAAAAATGAATAAAAAAAAAATATTATTGTAAAAAATAAAAAAAAATAAAAACACACAGACACCGTTCACCCCCCGAAAAAAAAGAAAGCATTGTTTAAAAAAAAAAAAAAACTGTCACGTGACATTAAAAAAAAAAAGTATCGGTATCGGCGAGTACTTGAAAAAAAGTATCGGTACTTGTACTCGGCCCTAAAAAAGTGGTATCGGGACAACCCTATCACTAATGGAATTCTATTTGTATATATACTTGTGCCTGATTGGTTCTTTTGAAAGAATACAAGTGTCTGATTGGCTGATTCTGAAGCCACCACCTTCCTTTGTTATTCATGTTTACAGTATTAATAAAAAGCAGCAGATCATTGTAGTCAGGATTTGGCTAATGTCAACGTGAGGTTGGTTCGAATCCCAACCACGACACTACCTGCCTGGAGTTTGCATGTTCTCCCCGTGCCTGCGTGGGTTTCCTCCGGGTGCTTCCTCCTACACTCCAAAGACATGCTGGTAGACTAATTGGCCTCTGTCCAAAATTGGCCCTAGTATGTGAATGTGAGTTGGGGATGGCGCTACATGGGTACTTTAAATAAATAATGATAGATGAGCACCTTAATGACACACAATGTACGGGAATAGGGACAATTGTAGACACTCACTCAGGTTGAACTGGTGTCTTTATTCAACCTTACTATGTAACTATGATACAAGCGTCTGTCTATGTTACTTGGAGATAAACAAGCGCACTTTCCCAGCATTATACCAGAGAGCTATGATTGTGCTTGTTAGTGCATGGAATTATTTCCTTATGGGCGAAGCTTGTCATTTCCACAATATGTTTGGGGGTTCCAAGTAATTTTCTAGCAAAAAATACAAATTTTCACAAAAAAGCGTCACAAAAGGCCTGGTCTTCAAGTGGTTAAACTGTTCAAATCAAATGTTACCATCAAATTGCTTTAGACCCATATCATACCAGCGATCCTGTCACTAGCAAGAATTTGTCATCAACAGGATTGCTAGAAAATACAGGGAGGATCCATACCAACATGTATCTCTGCTTGACCGATCTCCCCAGCGAGGTGTCGCTCTCTCTCACTTCTGAAAACGTTACAAAACCCAAGTCACCATAGAATCACCACCTCCCTCTTCTTGATAGTGAGGGAGCAAGGCATGCAAGCAGTTTAGTGTTGTCACTCACAGTCGGGGTTCTTTAAAAGCCCTACTATATCTGGAGGGTTTTCACCAGTAGGGATGAGCACAGGTTTCATCCTAACTTAGGTTTGAACTGAATCCAGAAGGAAGCCATCACTGCTGCCAAATCAGCACCCAATCAGCTGTGACCAAGGCATTCTCTGCCCCACAGCCACATGTAACAAAAGGGCAGGGAGGCTCATGATATCATTTATCCCAACAGGGTGGGGAATGCCGTGGCTGGAGCCGATTTGGTGGGAGTGAAAACTTCCTACCAGGTTTTGTTAGTACCTGCTTGTCAACTCATGCGTGGCCAGACAACACTTTTATTTTATTATCCATATTGATGTATGCTTAAAGTGGGGTTCCACCCAAAAAAAAAAAAACTACATGAAAAATCCTTAAAAAAAAAACCCCAAAAAAACAAAAACATTTGGATATATATATATTTTTTTACTTACCTCTAAATGCCTGTTGCTAGGGGGTCCCTCGTAGTCTGCCTTTTCCAGTGCCTGGGCTGGTGACATCACTTCCCTCCTCGGCACAGGAAGGGCTCGGCTCTGCTACCTCCCGTCATCTGGCACCCATTACAGGTCCCAGGTGACTGAGCGTCCAATCACGGCGTGCGGTGCCGCTCGCGCATGCGCAGTGGGTGCCAGGCTGTGAAGCCACAGCCCCGCGCCAGCAGCAGGATTGCTAAAGGGACTGCTTTATGTCATAGGAAGGAAAAGTGGACAGTTTTAAAGTGGTTGTAAACCCTTACACAATCCACTTTTTACTACAGGTAAGCCTATAAGGCTTACCTGTAACTACCCTGGATATCTCTTAAACCTACACGGTTTAGGAGATATCCCCTATATCAGCATGTGCCAACGTCATCGGCACATGCACACTGAAGCAACGGCTCGTTCGTGCCGTTGTTTCAGCGCGCATGCCTGGGAGTGACGTCATTGCGGCTCCGGCCAATCACAGCGCCGGCCGGACCAGTGTACGGGGGCTTAGTTTTAAAGGTGAGTATTTCATAATGAACTAGTATGCTATGCATACTAGCTTATTATGCCTTTGTCTTGCAGGTTTTTTGTTTTTAGTGGAGTGGGTTTACAACCACTTTTTACTCTGTATGAACAGACGAACCGTCTGTTCTCTCCTAAAAGAACCAGAAACTGTGTTTACACACACAGATCCCTTTTCTCGGTGTGCCCCAAGCGATCGCGACTGCCGGGCACGCACATCGGCTCCGTGGGAGAGCAGGGGGCGCGCGCACGCACCACCGAGTGGCCGTCTATGGTACCGACGTACCATGACAGCGATTTGCGCAGCCGAGCCATGTTGCCGCAGTATAACTGCAGCGGCTGGTCGGCATGCAGTTAAAAGAAGCAAGCTTTTTTTACACTTCGCTCTGCACTCCTGTTACCCAGATTCACCTGGCAGGGGGCTAAAGCCCACTGAAGATTGAGGACACAGAGCCAATCCAGGCTCTGCAGAGATCCTGACAATGTTGGGATCCACCAAGATGCCCGACTGGCAGCTGGCTCAGCACGCCACTGAGAGCCTTAGCCAGCTGCTCAAGGCTCCTCCATAATCCATTGCTCCAGTGAGCGTTGGATGGGCAGAGCAGTGACTGACAGTCGCCACTCTGTGCTCAGTGTGGAGGGAGAGAACTCAATGATGAGTGGTCTAAGAACGCTCAGTTCTCGGTTTAGAGCCAGTGGGGGACAGCTGCAGCATTGGATTTATACTGCACTCCCCTAGGTGAGTATGTGTGTATATTGTTTCGCATTTTATATTATTTTGTAATCCCAAACTTCTCTTTTAAGGCTGGTTAGGTGTAAGCTTGAATTCCACTTTAACTATTGATTGAATGGGTTGACTATAGATGGAATATTCCTACCGAAAAAGATTGTACAGAAAAGACCCCAATCATTTATCGGATCATCTATGGCAGCCTGATGTCAGATAGGTGATCCTGCTGGCAGAAACAAACTGTTCTGTCACAATCATGTCACTTGCGGTTACTGTAAAGCATCAGTAATTGGAGATTTAAAGTTGCTGTTTTGACACACCACCGGCAAACGTGTACACTCCAGTACACGATATTATGAGCGGACATTGTTAGACTGCCCGATACTAACCAACAACATGGCCGCCACTGAGGCAGCGACAACTTTTCCCTCCTTAGCCGCTGTTCTGTCAAAACAGCAAACGCTTTGTGTACCAGAGTGTACACATTTGCTAGTGTTATGTCAAAACAGCAACTCATCTAAATCTCCAATTACTGATGCTTTACAGTAACTGGAAATGATGTGATTAGAGATCTCTGTGAATTGCCCATTTTGACAGAACACTGGTGTTCCATCAGAAAATGCAACCTTAGGGATGTTCCGTCGCAGCCATCTTGGTACACCCGACCCACACTTGTCAGCAGTAAGCCTACAATCTAAACTCACCAAGTGGACATCTTTCTACACCCACCGGACTCTTTCATTTCACACGTATTTTTTACCATTGTACCAGTAAACTAGGCTTATATAGTGAAATACAGTATTTAGACATCCAGACTGTTTTGATGTTGAATTTTACAAGCAGCGATGTTCTGTCAGATTAGCAAACCTGTGAGATCAGCAGGCTTGCTGATGCTTTTAAAATTCAACATCAAAACAGTCACACAGTGATAAAGGAATACTAAAGTGCTGCTATGTATAAAACAGACAGAAATGTCATCACCTGGAACAGCTGCACTATTGAAAAACAGTGTTCCCTAAGACTATATAGCTAACAAATCCATACACATAATGTATTCAAAAATATATATTGCACACAGTTCCATCAGTGAAAAAAAGTAGATGTACATGATAAAAATGAATGAAAAATAAAGTCTTCTTCAGAAATTAATAAAAATGACTTGAAGTGTTGATAAAAGTACTAATCCAAAATACGAATTTAATTTTCACTGACACCACCTCCAAAAACAGGTGCAATGCCCGCTCACCACAGAAAGTGACCCCACTGGGTCTAATCGTGCCTTAGAGGGGTGGTGTCACTGAAAATTTATTAAATTCAGATTTTGGATTAGCACTTTTATCCACAAGTCATTTTTATTAATTTATGAACAAGACAATTTATTTTTCCATACATTTTTATCACTGATGGGATTGTGTGCAATATATATTTTTGAATACATTATGTGTATGGGATTTGTTACGCACTTATATTTTATATGGTGTTTGAGTGTTTTGTTTGAACAAGCACACTATTATTCAATTAATTAAAACGCAGTCATACAGACTTCCAAATAGTGTATTTGACTATATAAGCTCAGTTTACTGGTAAAACCAAGGCCTCATGTACACTGCTGCTGGTAAACAGACGTTCAGAAGCAGTTGGCTGTTTTTTTCAACTGCCCCTGAACTCATCCAATGTTATCTTATGTGTACATGTACACAGGTTCGTTTAAAGTGGAGTTCCACCCACTTTTACAACTCTTCAGCATCCCTCACTAAACTGTGCACTGTAAATGAATTGGATATTTTTTTATTTTTTTTCTCAGCACCTTTTTCACTTCCTCCTCCCTGGCCGCGGCCCATCGCATCATTTCCTGTTTGCAATGCCTTCTGGGAAGGGGCTGCAACTTCCTCTGAAACTGCCGTTGCTATGGAAACCTGACCTGAAACCTATTACACTGCTTGTGCTGCACTGAGCATGTGCGAGATCTGCAAGGATGAGATCCAGGAAGAAATACAGTCTGGCTTCAGATGCCCACACTTAAGATGGCCACGGCCTGCTGTAAGTTTATAAAATAACAAACTACTGCTAGAAACTAACAAAACAGACCTTAGTTTACAGACTTTACTAGAATACATTAAGCTTGTATTTTTATTTAAAAAGTATAATTTCGGCCGGAACACCACTTTAAACTTGTGTATTATAGGGGTATTTTTATTTAAAAAGTATCATTTCGGCCGGAACACCACTTTAATGTCGTTTTTAGGCAGTTGCGTTTAGAGGCTTTTCTTTGAAGGCAAAAAAAATAAGTTCAGATGCCAAACATGTCTAAACGTATTAACTCACATTTCGTTTACAGGCGTTTTTCGTTTATTGCTATTTTGAAAAAAAAAAAAAAAAAAAAAAAAAAAAGTATGTATATATATATATATATATATATATATATATATATATATATATATATATATATATATATATATATATATAAAATTTTTTTTCCAAAGCGCTTCTAAACGCAAACGCGGCCTAACATTATTTCATACATGGGTTATCTGTCAAGTTAAATCGTTCAGGAGAGGTTGTAAAAAGGTCCCGTGTACATTAGCCTTAGTGTGAAACGCAAGACTCCGGTGGGTGTAAAAAGATGTCCTCTTGCCACCTTCTGACAGTAGGCTTACTGCGGACGAGTGCGGGGTGTACCAAGATGGCGGCGACAGAACGTCACTTCCATTACATACTTCTGATGGGTAGCCGCTTTCTGACAGGACTCCGGCAGTGGCAGGATTGCTAAAGAGCCTACCTATGGAATCGCTCCTTCTGTAACCCGGTTCAGCAAGATATCGCGTGAATGCTGCTGAATCTCTACGGATAGCAATGGAAGTGACATCTTGCTGCAGCTACAGAGGAAAGGATTCCATAACGATAAACAGCCTCTTGGAGATCCTATGACAATCCTTAGTGGTAGTCACCTAGCTAACATTAGCCTTCGAATCATAGCAGTATGAGAATCTATACAACCCCACCATGTAGGCAGGCCCTCGTACCATCACTTTTAGGACTATGTAGTGGTTGGAGGATGTACGGCCACCTCGTGCTCTCTAATAACACACACCGGGCACAGTCATTACCTGATTTGATTGGCAGCTCCCGCAGGGGGGCGTCGGCATCGCTCAGGTCCAGACTGGCGGGGGGATAGCCCACCATGACTCGCTGTGTGGGCCCGGAGATGCCGCTCACCCCCGCTATAAGCTCTTGCAGCTCCCGGACACTGGAAACCTCCGTCAGCCCCTGCAGTAAGTGTGTACCTTGCCGGGTTTTACAACGGAGCCGCATCATAGTAGCTGCTAAGACCAGCGTAAGCGCCGACCAACTAAACAATAACCGGGGGAAGCCGGGTAGGCACGCTGAATCGCAGCAAATCTCGCGAGAGTTCGTGGAAGCGAGCGATACGCCATGTTGGTACACCTTTGCTTCAGGTTTGTTTTTTTGTTTTTTTAACCACTTCAGCCCCGGAAGGATTTGCCCCCTTCCTGACCAGGCCTTTTTTTTTTTTTTTTGAGATACGGCACTACATCGCTTTAACTGACAATTGCGCGGTCGTGCGACGTTGTACCCAAACAAAATTGACGTCCTTTTTTTTCCCCGCAAATAGAGCTTCCTTTTGGTGGTATTTGATCACCTCTGCGGTTTTTATTTTGTGCGCTATAAACAAAAAAAAGAGAGACAATTTTGAAAAAAAACACTATTTTGTACTTATTGCTATAATAAATATCCCAAATTTTACAAAAACACATTTCTTCATCAGTTTACGCCGATGTGTATTCTTCTTCTACATATTTTTGGTTAAAAAAAATCGCAATAAGCGTATATTGATTGGTTTGCCAATCACGAGTCACGATAAAAATCGCTGATCATCGCCATTACTAGTAAAAAAAATAATAAAAATTGCCCAAATCTATCCCCTATTTTGTAGACGCTATAACTTTTGCGCAAAAAAACCAAAACGCAAAAAGTGTATATTGATTGGTTTGCCAATCACGATAAAAGTCGCTGACCACCGCCATTACTAGTAAAAAAAATAATAAAAATTGCCTAAATCTATCCCCTATTTTGTAGATGCTATAACTTTTGCGCAAAAAAATCGCAATAAGCGTATATTGATTGGTTTGCGAAAAAGTTATAGCATCTACCAAATAGGGGATAGATTTAGGCAATTTTTATTTTTATTTTTTTACTAGTAATGGCGGTGATCAGCGATTTTTATCGTGATTGGCAAACCAATCAATATACGCTTATTGCGATTTTTTTTTTTTTTTTACCAAAAATATGTAGAATAATATATATATATATATATATATATATATATATATATATATATATATATATATATATATATATATCGGCCTAAACTGATGAAGAAATTTGTTTTAAAAATTTTTTTTTTGGGGGGGGGAGATTTATTTTATAGCAAAAACAAAAACATTTTTTTTTTTTTCAAAATTGTCTTTTTTTTTTGTTTATAGTGCAAAAAATAAAAAAACGCAGAGGTGATCAAATGCCACCAAAAGAAAGCTCTATTTGTGGGAAAAAAAGGACGTCAATTTTGTTTGGGTACAACGTCGCACAACTGCGCAATTGTCAGTTAACTATACACAGTGTCGTATCGCAAAAAATGGCCTAGTCAGGAAGGGGGGAAATCCTCCCGAGGCTGAAGTGGTTTAAGAGGAGCTCCAGGCTCCCGCCAACAAATTCAATTATCTTTATCTTTGGTTCACTCAGGACAAGTCCTTAGCCCCGAGGACTAGAAATAGTCTGGTTTCTGCCTTGGGCTTCCAACTCCTTGATCAGAGCCTTTGTGCAAGGGGTTGCTCACGCTGTCCTTCCAGTACACTCAACAACTCTGTGGGACCTCAATCTGGTCTCAATCTTCAATCTCAATCCTTCCTTCAGAAGCCACAGTTTGAGGCCAGTTGGGATATTTCTCTACCTCTCCTGTTCTCTTTAGGACATCTTTAGTGCCGGAGTCACAGAAGGATAAAAGTGTTAACCGCTTGCGGACCAGCCGACAGTTATACTGCGCCAGGTTGGCTCCGCTGCGCCAAATCACGTAGCTGTACGTGATCTCGCGAGGTCCGGATAACGGGCGTGCATGCCCGCCGCAAGCTCCGTGAGTCCGACTGAGGGTCCCGCGGATTCGATGTCCGCGGGGATACCCGCGATCGTCTCACGGAGAGGAAGAACGGGGAAATGCTGATGTAAACTAGTATTTCCCCGTTTTGCCTAGTGACAGGACACTGATCACAGCTCCCTGCAATGGGGAGCGGTGATCAGTGTCGTGTCACACATAGCCCCTCCCCCCCCCACAGTTAGAATCACTCCCTAGGACACACTTAACCCCTGCAGCGCCCCCTCCTGGGTAACCCCTTCACTGCCAGTCACATTTACACAGTAATCAGTGCATTTTTAATTGCACCGATTGCTGTATAAATGTGAATGGTCCCAAAATAGCACCAAAAGTGTCCGATCTGTCCGCCATAATGTTGCAGTCACAATTAAAATCGCTGATGGCCGCCATTACTAGTAAAAAAAAAAAAAGATTAATAAAAATGCCATAAAACTATCCCCTATTTTGTAGACGCTATAACTTTTGCGCAAAACAATCAAAAAAAATTTCTTCATCAGTTTAGGTCGATATATATTCTTCTACATATTTTTGGTAAAAAAAATCGCAATAAGCGTGTATTGATTGGTTTGCCAATCGAGATAAAAATCGCTGATCACCGCCATTACTAGTAAAAAAAATAATAAAAATTGCCATAAAACTATCCCCTATTTTGTAGACGCTATAACATTTGCGCAAACCAATCAATAAACGCTTATTGCGATTTTTTTTTTTTTTTTTTTACCAAAAATATGTAGAAGAAGACATATCAGCCTAAACTGAGGAAAAAAAAAAGTTTTCTTATATATTTTTTGGGGGGATATTTATTATCGTAAAAAATATTGCTTTTTTTTTTCAAAATTGTCGCTCTTTTTTTGTTTATTGCGCAAAAAATAAAAACCACAGAGATGATCAAATACCACCAAAAGAAAGCTCTATTTGTGGGGAAAAAAGGACGTCAATTTTGTTTGGGATCCACGTCGCAGGACCGCGCAATTGTCAGTTAAATCGGCGCAGTGCCGAATTGAAAAAAGTGCTCTGGTCAGGAAGGGGGCAAATCCTTCCAGGGCTGAAGTGGTTTAACATGAATTCAAACTGATTCTGAACTATAGCATCCAGCATAAAAAATATGAAAAAATGATAAAGCATAAGGGGCATTTTATTAACCATTTCAGCCCCAGAAGGTTTTACTTGGTTTTACCTGGTAATGACCAGGCCATTTTTTGCGATACTGCACTGCGTTGCTTTAATTGACAATTGCGACGCTGTACACAGAAAAAATTAATGTCCGTTTTTTCCCACAAATAAAGCTTTCTTTTGGTGGTATTTGATCACCTCTGCGGTTTTTATTTTTTCGCGCTATAAACAAAAAAAGAGCGACAATTTTGAAAGAAAACAATATTTTTTACTTTCTGCTATGAAACACACCCAATAAATTAAAAAAAAAACTAATTTCTTCATCAGTATGTGTTCTGCAATATATTTTTGGCAAAAAAAACCCCAATAAGGCCCCTTTCACACTGGGGCGCTAGGGGGCATCGGCTGTAAAACAGCGCTATTTTTAGCGCTGTTTTACCGCGGTATTCGGCCGCTAGCGGTGCGGTTTTAACCCCCCCGCTGGCGGCCGAAAAAGGGTTAAAACCCCTCGTATAGCGCGGCTATAGCCGCGATATTACCGCAGTATAGCCGCGCTGTCCCATTGATTTCAATGGGCAGGAGCGGTTTAGGAGCGGTGAATAACACCGCTCCTTCACCGCTCCAAAGATGCGGCTGACAGGAGATTTTTTCTTCTCCTGCCAGCGCACCGCTTCAGTGTGAAAGCCCTCGGGCTTTCACACTGAACAAACAGCGGAGGCTGTTTAGGGGCGGTTTGCAGGAGCTATTTTTAGCGCAATAACGCCTGCAAACCGCTCCAGTGTGAAAGGGGCCTAAGCGTATATTGACTGGTTTGCGCAAAAGTTATAGCGTCTACAAACTATGGGATATTTTTATGGCATTTTTATTTTTTTTTAATTTTTTTTTTACTAGTAATGGAAACGATCAGTGATTTTTAGCAGGACTGCAACATTGCGGCGGACAAATCAGACACTAAGGGGGTTATTTACGAAAGGCAAATCCACTTTGCACTACAAGTGCACTTGGAAGTAAAGTCGCTGTAGATCCGAGAGGGACATGAAAGGAAAATAAAAAAACAGCTTTTTAGCTTCAACATGATTGGATGATAAAATCAGCAGAGCTTCCCCTCATTTCAGATCTACCCCTTAGATTTAGAACGACTGCATTTGCCTTTTGTAAATAACCCCCTAAGTGACACTTTTTGGGGAACCAGTGACATTATTACAGTGATCAGTGCTCAAAATATGCACTGTTACTGTACTAATGAAACTGGCAGCGAAGGGGTTAAGTGTGTCCCTAGGAGGTGCTTGCTAACTGTGTGGGGGATGGACTGACTGGGTGAACACAGAGATCTGTGTACCTGCTTAGCAGGAACAGAAGATCTCTGTGTCCTCCCCTGTCAGAACTGCAATCTGCCTTGTTTACATACAGTGCATATGGAAAGTATTCACAGCGCTTCACTTTTTCCACATTTTGTTTCAACTAAATTTAATAAAAATCAAAAAATCGAAAAAAAATCACATGTACATAAGTACACACCTGTCTATATAAGGTCCCACAGTTAACACTGCATGTCAGAGCACAAACCAAGCCATGGAGTCCAAGGAATTGTCTGTAGACCTCTGAGACAGGATTGTATCGAAGCACAGAAAAATTTCTGCAGCACTGAAGGTCCCAATGAGCACAGTGGCCTCCATCATCCATAAATGGAAGAAGTTTGGAACCACCAGGACTCTTCCTAGAGTGGGCCGTCCGGCCAAACTGAGTGATCGGGGAAGAAGGGTTTTAATCAGAGAGGTGACCAAAAACCCGATGGTCACTCTGACAGAGCCCCAGCATTTCTCTGTGGGGGGAGGAGAACCTTCCAGAAGAACAACCATCTCTTCAGCACTCCACCAATCAGGCCTGTATGGTAGAGTGGCCAGACGGAAGCCACGTCTCAGTAAAAGGCACATGACAGACCGCCTGTAGTTTGCTAAAAGGCACCTGAAAGACTTTAAGACTATGAGAAACCAAATTCTCTGGTATGATGAAACAAAGATTGAACTCTTTGGTCTTAATGGCAAGCTGTCTGGAGGAAACCAGGCACCACTCATCACCTGGACAATACCATCCTTACAGTGAAGCATGGTGGTGACAGCATCATGCTGTGGTGATGTTTTTCAGAGGCAGGAACTGGGAGACTAGTCAGGAGCGAGGAAAAGATGAATGCAGCAATGTACAGCGACATCCTAGATGAAAACTTGCTGCGGAGCACTCTGGACCTCAGACTGGGGCAAATGTTCATCTTCCAACTGGACCCTAATCACACAGCCAAGATAACAAAGGAGTAGAAAATAGCTGTGCACTGACAATCCCCATCCAACCTGATGCTTGAGAGGTCCTGCAAAGAAAAATGGGGGAAACTGCCTAAAAAAAGTGTGCCTAGCTTGTAGCATTATACACAAAAGGACTCGAGGCTGTAATTGGTGTCAAAGGTGCTTCAACAAAGTATTGAGCAAAGGCTGTGAATAATTATGTACAACAGATTTTTTTCGTTTTTCTATTTTCAATAAACTTGCAAAGATCTCAAACAAACTTCTTTCACGTTGTCATCAGAGGGTAATGTTTGTAGAATTTTGAGGAAAATAATGAATTTAATCCATTTTTGAATAAAGCTTTAACATAACAAAATGTGGAAAAAGTGAAGCGCTGTGTATACTTTCCGGATGCACTGTAGGCAGATCACTATTCTGCCCCTCTGGGGAATGATCGCGGGTGGCTGGCAGACATCAGGTCCGCCGGACCCACTGATTGTCTCCCCCTCTGCCCAATGGGCCCACAGTATCTATTATACGAAGTCACGTATAGGTACGTGATTTTGCGCAATAGAGCCACCCTGCCGTAGTATATATGCGGTGGGCGGTCTTTAAGTGATTAAAGGATAGGGTACTTGGCCTAGCCCTCCCGGGTCGTCCTAAGTTCATCTATAGATGGGCACCTACTCCCAGGGACATTATTTTCCCCAGAGTTGTTAACCCTCCTGTAGTAAAGGAAAACCAACTGTTTTCATTTTTATCCGACTTTTATGCTTGTGGACGGTGTTCATCATGTAAACATTCCAAAAAGAAGGATTTTTCCTCCTCTGTTACTAATAAGAACTATTAAATTAAAGGAGAAGACCAGCCTGAGCTTGTTTGGCTGGGTTTCTCCTATGGGTCACAGAAGTGCAATTCGTTTTGCACTCCTGTGACCCGTTTTCAGCAGAGAGCGGTCTGAAGTCCGCTCTCTGCTGACGTCACAGGAATCAGTCCAGGCACCGCGTCATCACGACAATAAAGTCTGGATCCGCCAGGTGCCTGGACTGATGCCTATCTCAGCCTCTCAGCTAGCCGCTGAGAGCCTGAGATGGCTGCTCCCCACCCCTCCACAGCTCAGCATTCCAGTGAACGTGGAGGGGGGGAGCAGGAGAGCTGCTGACTGACAGGCAGAAGCTCTCTGCTCTGGGAGCTGAGAGAACCAAGCCATCGGTGGTGTTCGATTGCTCGGTTCTCAGTGCAGAGACATCGGGGGTGTCATGAAAAGGTTCACCCATTGATGGCGCTGTCGGTCTCTTGGATCACAGTACCAGTGTCCACCAGCGGGTGTCTTCCATCACCCATGACTTGTAATAAGAGGATTCACCTGCTGGTGGCACTGCTGCATCCTTGGGCTGTAGTACCAGTGTCCACCAACGGGTGTATTCCGGCAGTATGGAGCAGACAGCACCTTCTGCACTCAGGTGTAACGTGAGGGCAATTACTGCAGGCTGATAAATACCCGGCAAGCCCTCACATGCTTGCCTTGGTGTCTCTCTCCCTGCATTACGACCTTGCTGCCTGTTATTTTGACCTTGAGCCTGCATCTGTCCTGTCCTGTCCTGTCCTGTCCTGTCCCTGGTTACCTTGGATCTCTGCCCTGTATCCCATCCATCCTGTCCTTACCATCTGCTGATCTCCCGGCGTATGACCTTGGCCTGGCTTCTGTTTACGGTTCCGGTATCTCCCATTTTATTGTATATACTGTTTGTTGTTTGTGGGTCTTGTGATTGGTTGTGCACTGTTATATTCACTTATCTGTCACTTATGTAAATAAACACCATTTTTATTCACCTATATACGTTTCTGGTTTCTTCTGTGCACTTTTAAGGACCTCATTACTTGTAGTAACTGTATACTAATATACCAATATATCGGTAGAATCTCTAGGCCCCTGTCAGAAACCATGAAATCAGACCGAGACAGAAGTACAGTTAAATCACACTTAACCACTTCGCGCCCGCGCTATAGCCAAAATACGGCTGCAGCGCGGACGCTACCTGCCGGGTGGCTGTCCCTGGACGACCAGCTGTTTACTTCCGCAATGCAAGCGGGTGCACATCGGGGAAGTTCTGTGCTGGCCGTGTCCCTTTGACACAGCCAGTCACAGATCGCCGTAAACGGCCAATGACAGCGGCCGTTTACAGTGCGATCGGCGGTGCCAATGCGAGAGGATCTCATATGTAAACATATGAGATCCTCTCTCATCGCCGGCTCTCCCTCCTCACACAGAGACAGCGTGCGAGGAGGGAGAGCGAACCGCTGCAACGGTGAGTGTAAAAAAAAAAAACAGAAAAAAAAGTCGTCAGTGTCATCTGTCATCCCTCCCCACTGTCCTCTGTCCCCACTGTCATCCCTCCCCACTGTCCTCTGTCGCTAGTGCCATCCCTCATCAGTGCCACGTATCAGTGGCATCTGTCATCAGTGTCACGTTTCATCAGTGCCACGTATTAGTGCCACGTATCAGTGGCATCTGTCATCAGTGCCACGTATCAGTGGCATCTGTCATCAGTGCCACGTATTAGTGCCATCTGTCATCAGTGCCATCTGTCATCACTGCCACATGTCATTGGTGCCACATATTAGTGCCATCTGTCATCAGTGTCACGTGTCATTAGTGCCATCTGTCATCAGTGTCATTAGTGCCATCTGTCAGTGCCATGTATTAGTGCCAAATGTCATAAGTGCCACGTATTAGTGCCATCTGTCATCAGTGCCACATATTAGTGCCATCTGTCATCAATGCCACGTCAGTGTCAGTGCCACGTATCAGTGCCATCTGTCATCAGTGTCACGTGTCATTGTCCTGGTGCTCCAGTGCCTTCAAAAGTGTAATAGGTAGTCAACAAGTTAGATGTGTCATTTATGCTCCTAGAACACCTGATGGCGCTCCCTGCATGTTGGGTCTCTGTATGTGGCCAGGCTGTGAAAAAGTCCCACACATGTGGTATCCCCATACTCAGGAGGAGTAGCAGAATGTATTTTGGGGCGTTATTTGTGGTATACACATGCCATGTGAGAGAAATAACCTATTACAATGACAATTTTGTGGGGGAAAAAAAAAATCTTAATTTTGCAAAGAATTGTGGGAAAAAATGACAACATCAAAAAACTCATCATGCATCTTACTAAATACCTTGGAATGTCTACTTTCAAAAAAGGGGTCATTTGGGGGGTATTTGTACTTTCCTGGCTTGTTCGGGTCTCAAGAAATGAGATAGGCCGTCAGTACATCAGGTGTGATCATATTTTTATGATTTGCACCACAGCTTGTAGACTCTCTAACTTTAACAAAGACCAAATAATATCCACTAATTTGGGTTATTTTTACCAAAGATATGTAGCAGTATAAATTGTGGCCAAAATTTATGAAGAAAAAATTAATAATTTGCAAAATTTTATCACAGAAAAATGAGTTTTTTTTCAAAATTTGTGGTCTTTTTTTTATTTATAGCGCAAAAAATAAAAAACCCAGAGGTGATCAAATACCACCAAAAGAAAGCTCTATTTGTATGAAAAAAGGGACAAAAAATTCATTTGGGTACAGTATTACATGACTGAGTAATTGTCATTCAAAGTGTGAGAGCGCTGAAAGCTGAAAATTGGTCTGGGCAGGAGGGGGGTTTAAGTGCCCAGTTGGCAAGTGGTTAATAATAAAAGTAAATAGAACAAACATAGTCAAAACATAGACAGAGTTCAGGAACCGGAATGGATAGTGAGACAAGCCAAACGCCAGGGAGCCAGAGATGAGCATAGTAAAACAGCAAGCAGGATCTGGAGTCAGAAGGGATGTCAGCCAAGCAAGTCTTTTAACAGGAATGCAGGAGAGCATCTCTGTGATGTTGACAGTGGGTAGGACGGCTGAAGATCATGACAGAGAGTGAGAGACTCTTCATAATAACAAGGGGGTAATCGAGTGCTTGTTAATATAAGTTTGGCAGCTCTCGCTCTCTGTCATGATCTGCAGCCGTCCCGCCCCCTGCCTTGCGAATAGGCTGACATTGGCAGCTGCTCGGGAGACATGACAGAATACACACAGGACACACAGGCTGCTAACTATACCGCGGTCCGTGACAGGGCTCACCTCCTGCTCTGATGGCGGCCCGCTCAACAACAGGCCATTGACCGGTACCTGTCCGCGGCCCGGAGGTTGGCGACCCCTGCACTAATTCTACTAACTTTCCCTATTCCATATGGGACTTTGGTTTTTAGTTGCACTAAGGACAATTGTTTTCTTTGTTTCTATATTGTACTGAGAGGTGATGTGAAATATTCCTCTAGTGTTCAGCTTGCAATTCATAGTATGGGGTTTTATACTGCGCTGATTTTTTTTTTACATACATCCCCCTTCGAGTCCTTTCACAAATGGAAAATAGGGTCACCAATCGTCTGGATTTCATGAACCGGATCGGATAGCAGTGGGTGTCAGTGGACATGTCACCGCTGACATCCGCCGCTCCATCGAGATGAATGGAGGCTTCAATCCGGTCTGCCTGAAAACTGACAGGTGGATCTGATCAGAAAGCCCGTGTGAAAGGGGCCTTACAGCCCGGACCTTTTTTTCTAGGGTTTACATCCACTTTAATTAAACACTGGGATAAGTGTATAAATGTAGCAGGAGATTATGTCGAAAAATAAATACAGTTCCCACTCCTTAAAATTTGTTCTTTTATTATATAAACATCCCAGTTTGACTTGAACGCACCTCTTATATAAATAAATAACTGTAATTCATATGCATTAGCAATTCATACAACAGTTACTCTATAAGTAGCAACGAATGTGCATATACGCAAAACATATATGCAGTATATGTTTGGTTAAAGTGGAGGTCCACACAAATTTCTAAGTTTAGCTCCATCACATTATTGCATTGCTTACATAAATGGAAGAATTTTTTTTTTTTTATAAGATGCTGTACCTGTATATCTGTGCTTTCTTGTTCGTTTCCTGTCTATGACCCCCGCGGGTATGGTCGTAATATCCGGCGCCGCACTGTCTCCTGGGAGCTCTGTGTCATTATTCCCAGGAGTCAGTGCAGATGCCCGTCGCGAATTGTGTGTTTAGTGTTATCTTCGTTGCCATCACAACGGGACAGGAACTTCAAACGATGACGCCCGTTGTGATGGCAATGTGGTAGTTTATGGCGCTCCGCGCAGTCCAAACTGAGCATGCGTGGAAATGAGCGGTGAATGCTGGTAGCTCAGCATTCACCGCATCCAGGAAGTTTATGCTTGTGGGCTTCACGTGCCCACCAGCAAGATGAAACCTGCCAGCAACAGATTTTAAAACTAAGTTTTTGCTACCAAACTGGACATCGGGGGATATCTGTTATCAAACATATGAGTGTAACATTGACCAAATGTAAGGGTCTAAATTGTTTAAAAAAAAAAATTGTATTGTCGGCGGACCTCCGCTTTAAATATATTTGCCACTTCTATATAAAAATGACAAGATTAATGTGCAAATATACATATAAAGTACAATCTTTATCAACATGCAAAAAATGAAGTACAATAAAAGTGTATCAGAGTCCACACTGGGGTTTAAACATCACCGACCTCACCCAAATTACGTCATATGTGATAAAATTAGAAGGGAAGAGCCATAACACGTTACTACACATGCATGTTGAGCTGTGGCCATCTTGGTTACTGGAACAGTGGGAATTTTAGATTTTATACACGCTGTATGCTCTGCAATAGTTTGTAAGTGCATTTGCTTAATAAGGCCTCTTTCACACGGACGATCCGTATGTCCGTTTTTCATCCTTCCGTTTTCGGATGAAAAACGGACATACATTCATCCCTATGGAGCGTCGGATGTCAGCGGTGACATGTCGGCTGACATCCGACCCGCTCCGATCCGAAAAGTGTAACGGAGGAAAAACCTACTTTTCCATCCGTTTTCGGATCGGATCGGGTGACGACAGACACTACGGACCGTCATCATCCGATCCCCCATAGGGGAGAGCGGCGCTCTGACAGGTCCGTCGCTGCACAGTGTGCAGCGATGCACCTGTCATCTTCCTGCTCAGCGGGGATCGGCGGAGTGATCCCCGCTGAGCAAGCGGATATTCACGGGGCGGATCATGACTGATCTGCCCCGTGTGAAAGAGGCCTAAAGCTTGTTTCTTATGCGGTTTTACACTATGGTAATTGTGTTCTTTTATCCCGTATTGTGACATGAATTACTGGTTCTGTTGCGATTGAGGAGATGGTGAGGAATGTCCATTTAGTGATCCGGAGACAAGCTGTAGAGCAGGGGTCCTCAAACTGCGGCCCTCCAGGTGTTCAGGAACTACAATTCCCATCATGCTTAGTCATGTCTGTGAATGTCAGAGTTTTACAATGCCCATAGTTGCCAACATTGCAAAAAAAATATGTGGGACACTTTTTTGGCTGTAGGCGGAGCCGTGCAATAATTAGGGGGCGGGGCATTCATTTTTAGGCGTGTCTTAGCAACAAATTAGAAGTGCGGCGCGTGAAGCGCCCCGCAATGAAAAATGGGCGTGGCTTACGGGAAAGGTGGGTGTGTCTTAAATGGGCGTGGCTCAAGAGGGTGTGGTTAGAGTCTGAGATGAATGAGGGATGGAGAGGGAAAGGGGGAGAGGGGGAATGACGGGACAGCAGCCCCAGATCCTACACAATAGAAATATGTGTATTCTGGAAAGTTTAACAATCAGCAGATAAAGATACTCCAAACGCCTGGTGTTAGCACTCCAACCATCCCGGCACCATGGTTGTTATGGTGTCAGGGTGATTGAAGCACATTATTTCTATTATTACATTGTAATATAAAATTAAATCATTCAACTCACCATAATGCCGAATCAGTGGGATCCCTGAGCGTGTCACTAGCCACGTCGCCTGCCATAAGCAGAGTCTGTCCTTGCATCAGATGCCCACGGTAGAGTCTGTCCTTGCATCAGGTGCCCCCGGCAGAGTCTGTCCTTGCATCAGGTGCCCCCGGCAGAGTCTGTCCTTGCATCAGGTGCCCCCGGCAGAGTCTGTCCTTGCACCAGGTGCCCCCGGCAGAGTCTGTATAGACCCCCTCAGTGCAGACCCCCTCCATCAGTGCAGACCCCCTCCATCAGTGCAGACCCCCTCCATCAGTGCAGACCCCCTCCATCAGTGCAGCCCCCCCTCAGTGCAGCCCCCCCTCTATTAGTAAAGACCCCCTCAGTGCAGCCCCCCCTCGATTAGTGCAGACCCCCCTCTATTAGTGCAGACCCCCCCTCAGTGCAGCCCCCCCTCTTAGTGCAGACCCCCCCTCAATGCAGCCCCCCCCGCTCAGTGCAGGAGCGGCTGGCCGGTGTTCTGCCGAGAAAGTTCCCCTCGGCAAGTAAGGATTCCCTGTACTGCGCAGGCGCAGCGCTTGCGCAGTACGGGGCTGGGGAACTTTTCGGCTAGACACGGCGACGGTGGCGCCATGTCTTCTACTTCAGTGGAGAGGGGAGGGGCCGTGCAGCTAAAGAAGCCGCTTCATTGGCTGCACGGATCGAGCCCCCTTCCTCTCTCCACTGACTTACTCACCACTAGGGGGAAGATCGAGCGGCGGTGCCGGCCGCCATTTTGCTGGAGCCAGCTGCTCCAAAAAGAAAAAAAACATTCCCGATTTGCCTTAGGGAAAAATCCCGATTCGGGACAGCCTCCAATCGGGACGAGGGTCACAAAATCGGGAATGTCCGGGGAAAATCGCGACTGTTGGCAACTATGCAATGCCTCATGGGATGTGTAGTTCTGCAACAGCTGGTACAGCGTGTATAAAATAAAAAATCCCCACTGTTCCAGTAACCAAGATGGCCACAGCTCAGCATGCATGTGTAGTAATATGTTCTGGCTCTTCCCTACGAATTTTATCACATATGATATGACGTAATTTGGGTGAGATTGGTGATGTTTAAACCCCAGTGTGGACTCTGATCCACTTTTATTTTACTTCATTTTTTGCATTTTGATAAAGATTGTACTTTGTATGTATATTTTCACATTGTTCTTGTAATTTTTATGTAGTAGTGGCTGATATATTTAACCACACATATACTGCACATATGTTTTGGGTATTTGCACATTCGTTGCTAATTATGGGGCAACTGTTATATGAATTACTAGTACATATGGATTATAGTTAAGCATTTATTTATATATTGACACATTTATGATTGTTATGTGATTGGACAGTTTTGATGAATTAGAGGATATCATTTTGTTTATTTATTATAGCGCTGCACTTTAGTAACTTTTTTATTTGGTTTATACTTTGTATTATAGTGTCAGCTGCTTTGTTTTGGATTCATTTGAACCCTAGAGGAGTGGATTTTTGATATTTTAAATCCTGCCAGGAAGTAAGCTTTTTTTTTTTTTTTTTTTTTTTTCTTAACAGAACAAGCTGTCCTGCAGATGTAGCAGTTAGAGTGATGAGAAATTTTTTTTGGCACGGACAGGAGTGCTTACAATGGTCAGCTTTTATTCATTTGTGTAAAATCTTTGTCCCAAAATAATTAAAAACTGTTGTAACTCTTTATGAAGTGTGAGCTAAAGTTTGGCTTCAATTTTAAAGTGTATTTAACCACTTGCCGACCGTAGGACATCCTAGGACATTCTGGGTTTGTGGGGGTATATCTGAATGATACCTGAAGCTAGAGGCATCATTCAGATATTGCCATTTTCAGCCGGCGATTCCCTACACCATAAGAACAATCATAGCGGTTGGTCAGCCGCTTGATCGTTCTTACGGGCAGTGAGAGGGGACATCCCCCCCTCCCGCCGCCCTCCGGTGCTTCTACCGACTCACCTCTGCGATCGGTAAGTCGGGGAATGGATCTGCCGGCGCCGGATGTCCACCATAGATATTTACGGTGGACCAGATGGTCGCCGGAGTCTCTATGATCGTCGGAGGACGGGCGCGATGTTATGACGTCATGCCCGGCCTCTGCATTCAAAAAAGGGCTGGGAAGCGGTGATCGTTTTATTTTTTTTCTTATTTTAGGCTTCCCAGCCTAGTGGTGAGATATGGGGTCTTATTGACCCCATATCTCACTGTAAAGAGGACCTGTCATGCCATATTCCTATTACAAGGGATGTTTACATTTCTTGTAATAGGAATAAAAGCGATCAAAATTTTTCTTTTTTTTCTTAAGTGTCAAATTAAAATTTTTAAAGTAAAATTAACAATAGAAATTTTTTTCTTTAAAGTGCCCCTGTCTCCGTGTACTCGCACGCAGAAGCGAACGCATACGTAAGTCCCGCCCACATATGAAAACTGTGTTGAAACCAATCATGTGAGGTGTCGCCACAAAGGTTAGAGCGAGAGCAATAATTCTAGCCCTAGACCTCCTCTGTAACTCAAAACATGTAAGCAGTAAAAAATTTTAAAGCGTCGCCTATGGGGATTTTTAAGTACTGAAGTTTGGCGCCATTCGGCGTGTGCAATTTTGAAGGGTGACATGTTAGGTTTCTATTTACTCTACGCAACTTCATCTTTCACATTATGCAAAAAAAATGGGCTAACTTTACTGTTTTGTTTTCTTTTTTAAAGCATAAAAAAGTTTTTTTTCCCAAAATAATGCATTTGGAAAATTTGCTGCGCAAATACCGTGCAAGATAAAAAGTTGCAATGACCACCATTGTATTCTCTAGGGTCTGTGCTAAAAAAAAACATATATAATGTTTGGGGGTTCTGTGTAATTTTCTAGCAAAAAAATGATGATGATTTTTACATGTAGGAGCGAAGTGTCAGAATTGGCCGGATTGGAAAGTGGTTAAAGCGTTACTTTAGTCAGAAAATTAATTCCTGGTAGGTCACTTCAGGCTGGCCCCTTTTGCAGGTATAGCTATGTTTAACATTAAAATAAGTGCCTACACTGATTAAAATCCAGTAATACACTGTCTCACCCTGGTCTGCACATGCTCGGTTGCTCTCTATTTTTCAGCACATTGCCCAAAATGTAGAGGCCGATCTGCTGACAGACCCCTTTCACACTGCAGCGCCACTAAAACAGCGCTAAAGCACTGGTTGTTTTTGCGGTGCTTTTCGGGCGCTAGCGGGGCGGATTTTTTGACAACGGGCCCAAAGATGCTGCTTGCAGGACTTTTCCTAACGTCTCGCAAGCGTGGAGTGGGGAGAGTGGGGGCATTTTAATACAGGAGGTCTGTTACTGGCTAGATCCCCAGGTTACGACAGACTGGGAGAGAGCCTTAAAAAAGAAAATTAATGTAGCCACCACATCTAATGATTGTATTACATTTTTGGTTTTGGGTTTAATACTGCTCACAACCATCATAGCTCTCTACTAAGAATACAATTGATTTAAAAGAGAAGTATGGAAATTAGAAAATAAAAACAATCATATTTACCTAGCTTCCTCTAAGACTGAGAACCGAGAGATCAAAGACCACTGATTGCTCAGTTCTCCAATATTCACAGAGCAGGAAGCAGTAACTGTCAGTCATCAGCTCTGTGCTCTGCCCCTCCAGTGCTCACTGAAGCACCGGGCTATGGAGGAGGTGGGAGTGGCTGTCTCAGGCTCTCAGTGGCTCGCTGAGGGGCCGAGCCAGTTGCTAGTCAGGAATCTGGAGGAAATCTCTCAGCTCAGTGATGTCAGGCAACAGCAGACTTTAGCCTGCTGTGAGCTGAATACGGATCACAGGACTGCAGAACTGCACTCCTGTGACCTATAGGAGAAGTAAGGCCAAAAAGAGCTTTGTTCTTTCTTTTCCTTTAAAACAAAAGGGCAATAGGGGTCACAATCCCAAAAGGCCACTTTTTTTTCCCTTGTGTGGTCCTAACATCTCATAGTTGCCAACAGTCCCGATTTTCCCGGGACAATCCCGATTTTGGAACCCTCGCCCTGATTGGAGGCTGTCCCGAATCGGGATTTCCATCAGGAAAATCAGGAATGTTTTTTTTTTTTTAATTTTTGGAGCAGCTGGCTCCAGTAAAATGGCCGCCACTCGATCTTCCCCCTAGTGTTCAGTGGAGAGAGGAAGGGGGCTCGATCCATGCAGCCAATGAATCGCCTTCTTTAGCTGCACGGATCGGCCCCTCCCCTCTCCACTGAACACACGGCGCCGGTGTCTTGCCGAAAAGTTCCCCAGCTCGGCTGTTTCCGCCGGCTCGTACTGCGCAAGCGCTGCGCCTGCGCAGTACAGGGGGTCCTTACTTGCCGAGGGGAACTTTCTCGGCAGAACACCGGCCACTCCTGGACGAGGGGAGGGGCTGCACTAATAGGGGGGGGCTGCACTGGGGGGGCTGCACTAATCGAGGGGGGATGCACTGAGGGGGGTCTGCACTAATAGAGGGGAGGGCTGCACTGAGGGGGGGTCTGCACTGATAGAGGGGGGTCTGCACTGATAGAAGGGGGCTGCACTGATAGAGGGGGGGCTGCACTAATAGAGGGGGGGCTGCACTGAGGGGTGGGCTGCACTAATAGAGGGGGTGGGCTGCACTAATAGAGGGGGGTCTGCACTAATTGAGGGGGGTCTGCACTGATGGAGGGGGTCTGCACTGATGGAGGGGGGTCTGCACTGAGGGGGTCTATACTGACTCTGCTGGGGGCACCTGATGCGAGGACAGACTCTGCTGGGGGCACCTGATGCAAGGAGGGACTCTGCCGGGGGCACCTGATGCAAGGAGGGACTCTGCCGGGGGCACCTGATAGGAGGACAGACTCTGCTGGGGACACCTGATGCAAGGAGAGACTCTGCTGGTGGCAGGCGACGTGGCTAGTGACACGCTCAGGGATCCCACTGATTCGGCATTATGGTGAGTTGAATGATTTAATTTTATATTACAATGTAATAATAGAAATAATAGAAATAATGCGATTCAATCATCCTGACACCATAACAACCATGGTGCCGGGATGATTGAAGCGCCAACACCAGGTGTTTGGAGTATCTTTATCTGCTGATTGTTAAACTTTCTAGAATACACATATTTTTATTGTGTAGGATCTGGGGCTGCTGTCCCGTCATTCCCCTCTCCCCCTTTCCCTCTCCCTCTCCCTCTCCCCCTTTCCCTCTCCCTCTTTCCCCCTTGCCCCCTTTCCCTCTCCCCCCCTCATTCATCTCAGACTCTAACCACACCCTCTTGAGCCACGCCCATTTAAACCATGCCCACTATTTCAAGTAAACCACGCCCATTTTTCGCCACCACGCTTGTATTTTTTCTAAACCACGCCTACAAACGAATGCCCCGCTCCCTAATTATTGTACGGCTCTGCCTACAGCCAAAAAAAGTGTCCTACTTTTTTTTTTTTTTTGCAATGTTGGCAACTATGACATCTGTGCCGGATTAAACTCTGTGGAGGCCACTAGGCAGTCGAAACAGTGGGACCCCCCTTGCAGGTTTCTGGAGGTGTATCGCTCTAGGGGGAGAACGTTGAACTAAGTAGTGTACACTTTGGCCACCAGTTGGAGAGGACTCACTACTGTACATTACACATACAAGGATCCCACCAAATTGTTTTACTGACAGCTGAAAGCAGATGAGGTTTTAAAAGACAAACTGTAATGTAAACCTACTGTGTATGGTTTATGTACTTTAAGTTGTTATTGGGTACATTAAATTAATATAGTATTCTCTCTATAGAGTTTTTAATGTACATTTTCATTTCTTTGAGTTGATTCATTTTTTCTATGGATTCCTTTGTAAACAATGTAAGAACGCTTCATTGTCTCTTTTTTCAGGCCTCATGCACACAGCATGTTTTGCAAACTTTCCTAGAAGCCTTTCCTCCTGGCAGCAGTGTTTTGGCTGAAAAAAAAAATTCCTGATGCTTGTAAAAGCATCAGGAATTTACGCCTGTAAACGCTTTATGTACGTTTACAGGTGTCAAGCACTTGGCATTAATTAATTTCATTGGCCAGAATAATAATTTTATCTGGCAATTGAAATTAATAAACGCTCAAGTGCTAAATGCGCCTAGCGTTAACACTCATTTAGACGCATTTACCAGCGTCAATCGTTTTTTTCTGCCAAAACTCTGCTGCTCCTGGAGGCACTGGCAGTGTTTTTTTTTCCTGCCTCTAAAGCCTCATGCATACAATCGGATTTTCGTCCAGGAATTGTGTGATGACAGACTGTTTGCCTAAAATCTGACTGTTAGTACGCTCCATCAGACAATTGTTGGGCAACTTTCCGCCGACAAAAGTTGGATAGCAGGCTAGTAAATTTTCGGTGGATGGTTTGTTGTCAGATTTTCCTATCGTGTGTACACAAGTCCGTCACACAAAAGCCCAAAGTACAAACACGCATGCTCGGTATCAATACTCCTTGTAGTACCTCACTACGTTCCAGTGTTGCCAACCATCAGTATTTTTACTGGCAGCCAGTAAAAAAGAGACAAATTTCTCTTGCCAGTAAAAGGAAAAGGTTGCCAGTAAAAAATATAACTGACACTCAGCTCGGTCCGGAGCTGGCTGAGACCATCCGAGTGCCTGCTACAGTGTGTTCAGGTGGCTCTGGCAGAGGCGGTGCCTGAGCATATTTTGTGATGTCAAGAGAGCCAAGCAGAGCAGCCAGAGCCTCGTGTGTGGGTCAGTGGGACGAGAGCAAGGCAGGCCAGGAGCGGGACCGTCAGTGCTGTTTAGACTGGAGTGGACTGATGGGACCACCTGGCTTGGAGAGAGACTGTCACTGTGACTCAGGAGGGGACGGTGTCATGTCAGTGAGGTGTCATCTTCATCTGTGCTGCTGCACACTGCTGTCAGTGTCACTTTGAGACCCCTTTCACACTGGGGCATTTTTCAGCGCTTTAGCGTTAAAAAAGCGCCCGTAAAGTGCCTGAAGGAAGCCTCATTTGCAACCTCAATGTGAAAGCCCGAGCCCTTTCACACTGCCAGCACACAAAAAATTCTGGTAAAGCGCCGCTTAAGACCCCTTTCACACTTGGGGTCTTTTTCAGGCGTTTTTTCGGGCGCTGGCAGTGTGAAAGGGCTCGGGCCATCGGCGCACCCAGCCTGGTGGCAAAAAACAAGAAAGCGCTGCAAAGAAGCTGCTTGCAGGACTCTTTTTGACGCCCTGCCAGCGCAGCGCCCCAGTGTGAAAGCACTCAGGCTTTCACATTGGAATTGCAGATGAGGCTTCTTTCAGGCCCTTTACAGGCGCTTTTTTTAACGCTAAAGCGCCTGAAAAACACCCCAGTGTGAAAGGGGTTTCAGTGTGAAAGCACTCGGGCTTTCACATTGGGATTGCAGATGAGGCTTCTTTCAGGCGCTTTACAGGCGCTTTTTTTAATGCTAAAGCGCCTGAAAAATGCCTGAAAAATGCCCCAGTGTGAAAGGGATCTGAGAGTAAAATTTCATGTGTGAAACCAGTCTTCAAAATGAAAAGACCGGTAACAAAGAAGAATTAGTCTCAAAAGATTTATAACAATTAAGCATTGGTCCAAGTAATGTAATGGGTGAGGATGTGTGCGGGGGGGGGGAATGGGTGGGGGGCGGACGGGCATAGGAATTTCCTAATCCCAGGGGAGGACATCGTATTCAAGGATAGCCTCTCTGAGCTCAACCTCCAGAGGGTTAACCGAGGGGCCGAGTGGTAGTGGGGCCACGGTTATTCGGGCCATGAGGTGGCCTGCTACCCCCAAGTTGGTGGGGGGGCTCGGGAAAAGGGTAGGGTAAGTGAGGGAGAGGGACGTGGGTGGGTGGGGTGGGGAAGGGGAGGGAGGGGCGTTGGAGACCGGTATTCACCTCAGCGCCTTACACTCCTTAGCTCAGCAAGGATATGCAAATCCTCCCTTATAGTACAAAAAAAAAAGATCTCTGGGTAAAATATAATTTCATGCAACGTAAGAGGTCTTAATTCCCCCATAAAATGTGCGAACATAATGGGCGAATTGAAATTTCTAAAAGCAGATGTGGCTCTGCTACAGGAGCATCTTTTCCTGGGTAAGAACCAGAGCATTTTTTCCAGAGACTACCCGACGTGGTTCTACGAGGACTCCCCGATTAGGGGAGCAAAAGGAGTGGGGATTGGATTCGCAAAGGAAGTTAGGTTTACGCTAGAGGAGAGAATGACTGACCCAGAGGGACGTTTTTTGTTCTTAAGAGGTAAACTTAATGGGTCAGACTGCTCATTAGCAAATGTGTATGGCCCGAATAACAACCCTAGCAGATACTGGGAATCCTCGCAAAGTTTGAGGAATTTAAGCAGGGGGGGCCATAATAGCAGGAGATTTTAATCTGTGCTTCGAGCCAGGGAAAGATAGTACGCCACGTGCTCGGGGGACTGGAGGGGTATGGATGAACAAATTGAAAAAGAAGCTGCGCCAATGTCAACTTGTTTAGATGTTTGGAGGATGCAACACTTTAATGTAAGAGATTATACATTCTACTCCCCCGTACACGCGACGTACCCTAGATTAGACTTTTTCCTTGTGGAGCATAGGCTCCTCGAGGAAGTGGAGGGTACAAATATAGGCTCAATGATGTTTTCTGACCACGCGCCTGTGAGTTTACAGTTGAAAATAGGTAAACGTAAAAATTTGTGTAATGATTGGAGATTAAATGAAGACCTTCTCCACGACAGAGAAATCGATAAGCGAATTAAAGAAGAGCTAGAATTCTATTTTAAAACGAAGGTGTCGGGCGAGACGTCAGAAGCCATAGTTTGGGAGGCCCATAAAGCGTATATCAGAGGTATCTTAATGATGGTGGGCTCGGGGGAAAAAGGAAGACGGGTAAAAGATAAACTAGCCCTGCAAAAAGAAATCTATGACTTAGAACAACAAAATAAGAAAACGGGGGATGGGGAGACCTTGGCGGGCCTGTTTAGGAGAAGAGAGGCTATGCAGGAGCTAATTGAACAAGAAACCCGAAAGTTATACAACCTCGTGAAAAAAGAAAGATATCTAGGCGGTAATAGACCTGGTAGATTCCTGGCTAAGGCCCTGCGTAAAAAGAAAAACGCCAACTACATTGACAAAATAAAAACAAGGACAGGTGAGATCAGTTATAAAGACATAGATATCGCGACAACCTTCCAAGAATATTATGGGGGGTTGTATGCTATATATAAAAATTACACCCTGGAGGAGAGAAAAAAAGGGAAAAATTATTTAAAAGACATTGGAATGGTTAAAATATCTGAAACTGAACAAATTCTCTTAGAGGCCCCCATAACTGAGGATGAAGTAAGAAAGGCACTCAAGGAAACGCCTGTAGGTAAAAGCCCAGGCCCTGATGGGCTGACGGTCCTATACTATAAAAAATACCAGGATTATTTAATACCCAAAATGTGCTCTTACATGAATGAAATTGGGGATAAAGGGGAAATGAGGGGAGAAGCATTGGCACCTAATATAGCCATTATCCTTAAAGAAGATAAAGATAGTACACTATGCTCCAGCTACAGACCCATCTCGCTCCTAAATGTAGACACAAAATTATTCGCCAAAGTGCTTGCGGAAAGACTGAAACAAATAATAAATAAGATCATACACTCAGACCAGGTTTGGTTTATACCGGGAAGAGAGGGACGTGATAACAGTATTGAAACACTCTTAGTAGTACAGAAAATCAAAGAGAGTGGAGCCCGGGTCTACTTCTGTCAATAGACGCTGAAAAAGCATTTGACAGAGTGGACTGGGGCTTCATGATGTGCACACTGGAGGAGATTGGCCTCGGGGACAGGATCCGTAGATGGATAGGGGCACTATACTCCAGACCTACAGCGAGAGTGAGGATAAATGGGGTACTCTCAGAGCCATTTGAAATGTTCAACGGCACAAGACAGGGGTGCCCACTCTCCCTGTTGCTGTTTGTTGGTTCTCGAACCCCTTCTTTCTAGGATCAGGCAAAACCCGGACATCAGTGGGTTAACGATTGGCAAAGACAAGTATAAACTGGCTGCCTTCGCGGGTGATATCTTGCTTTATGTCACGCGCCCGAGGATCACTCTCCCGAATATTATGTCTACACTAACAGAATATGGGAAGCTATCCAACTTTAAGGTTAATCCGACCAAATCGGAAACACTAGATATTAACAAAAGTAAATCTAGAGATTATTCATATCAAAAACATTTCCCCTTTAGGTGGGGGAAAAAAGAACTAAATTATTTAGGGGTCAAAATTACTACATCAAAAGAGACGCTATTCCAGGCAAATTTTATGCCCCTTCTCAATGAGATAAAGCAAGAACTAAATAGAATCTCACGGGGTCAGCTATCCTGGGCAGGGAGAATTAATATATAGAAAATGGTAATACTGCCAAAAATCACATACAAAATGCAGATGCTTCCAATAACGCTTCCACAAACATACCTCAGAAGTATACACACAATGTTTTTAGGATTCATTTGAAGAGGAAAAAAACCTTGCTTAAAATTCACACAATTGATAAAAGACAAGGGCATGGGGGATGGGGGGCACCAGACGTTTGTAAGTATTACGAGGCTATAGCCTTGGCAAGGGTAATAGACTGGGTTAAAAATAACGTAGAAAAACATTGGGTTAAAATGGAATATAAAATTAGTGAAACCAAATTGAATAAAATTGTATGGATTCCACCTCACTTAAGAAAATGTAGCGCTGAAACACAAAATATCACAAGACACGCACTCAAAATCTGGGACTCATTGCACAAAAGGGAGCATTGGGGGTTCAACTCGCCCCTAATTCCACTTAAGGATTCAGATTACTTTGCACCGGGGAAAGAGGAGTGGTTTGGAAGGTGGATTTTGGAGGAAAATGCCCAATTAAAAGACGTAATATGTCAGGATAAAATATGCATATTTCAGGAACTTAAAGAAAGGAAAAATCTGTTAGTCATTAATACATGGCGGTACAACCAATTGAGCCACTTCATCGACTCACTCCCGCAGCCAATTAGATCGGCAGACAACCTACTCCCATTGAAGAAAATTTGCATTGAAAAAAACAGGACGGGGGGGGGGGTTGTTCTCTAAGATCTATAAAGCTCTAATAGAGTTGGGGAACACGGATGTCCCAGCATTCATTAGGAAGTGGGAGAAGGAACTGGAAAGTAAGCTTACAGACCCAGAAGCGTGGTAGATACTGAGGAGAGCGAATGCCACCTCGGTTAGCTGCAAAATACTGGAGCTGAACTATAAATGTTTGGCGAGAATGTACATGACCCCCGATCGTGCACATAAATGCCAGAAGGAAACGTTGCAACTTTGCTGGAGGGGTTGCAAAGAAATAGGGTCAATGGCCCATATTTGGTGGTCCTGCAAGGAAATTAAAAAAATTTGGGGGGAAGTGAGGGGAATTATTAAAGAAATCATCAGTATTGACATCTCTGACGACCCTTGGGAATGTTTATTTCATAAGAGCCAAATGCCCACAAAAACCTATTTGAAAACGTTACTACCACAGCTTACGGACGTGGCCAAAAGTCTTATACCCAGGTTTTGGCAAAAGAAAGGAAGACCCACGATTTAAAAAAAAAAATAAACAAAATTCATAGCCTAGAATACCTTGGGTTCAGTGAAGGGACAAAAATGGCGGTCTTTGAGACGAAGTGGAGGGTATAGGTGGAGTTTAAGGACTCACTAAGAGCCGCTGAGATATGGGCTACCTAGCTCCGGGATCTGGATATCGTCTTATGGAGAAAAGGGGGTTAGGGGGTGACGAGTAGATACTGGTGAAGACAAGAGGAGAACGGAATGGGAGTAGGAGAGGGGGGTGAAACAAGCAAGGTGTGGTCGGGGGGGTGGCAGGAGGGGGGAGGGGGGTGTGCTTTGGGTCGGGTCAAAAGTGGGTAACATAGTGTAATAAATGTATGCATGTGTCATACTTGTTTTGTAAAAACGCAGATAAAAATTGGCACTATGATGTGACGAAATGAAGGGAGGATTTTGAATTTTAAATAAATGAAAAATGACTCCCGGAAAAAACACCCCACTGACGTGGGAAAAAAAAAAAGAAAAGAACGCATTTGGCATCATGTCAAGTCGGTTCCGGCTTTTTCTTACTGAGATAAACTTGGCAGAATACAAACTTAATCATGTGGTGTTGTGCTGCTGCATTCTTCACAATTCTTTAAGGAGGAATGCAGGCAGTTATCTTGCCCCAGTTTCAACTGAGGTGGACTTTGCTGTGTTCGGCCCAGCTGAATCCACAGTGCTGACGGCTTTGGAAAGTGGCCATGCTGGGCTGCCCTCCCAAGCTGCCAGAGAAGTCCGCCAAAAGTATCTGGAGTACTTTGTGGGTAGAGGGGCAGTGGCTTTACTGCAAAATTTGGCCGATGTATTCTATTTTTTTTTTATACTAAACTCATATTTCATTTGAATTACTGTTTGTGTTTACTATCTGTCACCCCGGTTTTTAAATGGCCTTTTAAATTTGGCCATTTTCTTAAATAATGCAAACCTAACTTATTTGCTCCATGAGGGGACAATCTTTTCTTCAGCTATTATGTTGTGCTGTGGGTCTGCAACACACACACAATGTTATTGTTGTTAATGTATGTAATGCATTAATGATAACAATATTCAGCCTTTTCAACTCCTTGAATTAATTGCTTGGAGTCCCTAAAATTGCCTGAGTTTGGCACATTTTACAGTACATTGTCACTGCAACTACACCAACTTAACAAATACACTGGTATTGAGCATTGAAATAAGAAGCCACACATTGTTTAGTATAAAACATTTTACTCAAAGCACATTCACATGTGCGTTATAAAAGGTTTTTGTAACAAACCAACATCTTGGTGTATAACATGTATGTTTGACATTATTTAACCTTACAAAGTTCGACTTTGCTAAAGTGAAGGCCATAGGAGACATTAGTATCTCAAAACTGTGTTGATGTTGCCTTCCTCAGATAGGGTGATCACACCCCTCTAAAAGCCAAAATTTGAAGCCACGTACACATAGAGGCATAACAATTAAATGTCCCTTATGATCCCCTGCTGAAAATGTGTGTAGGTACAAACAGGTTATTTCCTCAAGCCCCAAAACACACAATGTGTCAACATGTGCTATCTCCCATCGTGGGATATCTATGTACGTGTTTTGTGGGTGCAACCCTTTCCTCCAAACTAAAGTAGGCGAGAGGAAGGGGTTGCACCCCTGAAACATCCATTGATCCCTTATGATGGGAGCTAGCACATGTTGACACACTGGGGCTTATTTCAGAAAGGCCAATCCACTTTGCACTACAAGTGCACTTGCATTGCACTTGTAGTGCAAAGTGGTTTTGCCCTTTTGAAATAAGCCCTGACAGCCTGACATTGAACATTTCCCGTTGGAAAGTCTGATCGTGTGTACAAGGCTATAGGCTAACATGCAGGGGAGTTTAGCGGCAGGGAAAAAAAAAAAGCCAGACGCCCCTAGGAGCAGCTGCAAAAACATTCAATGTGCATCGGGCCCCAAGATCAAATTGATATTATTGTAATCTGTTGTTGTGGAGCCCCTGAACCTGCGTTACACCCAAAAATGGAACTTCCACTTTAAGGGAGGTGACCCCCTGACATGCCACATTTGGCATGTCATTTTTTTTGGGGGGAGCCGGTACCCTCTTTTCAGAGGGTCCCAGCTCACACTTCCTCCTGGCGCACCGCGGCACCAGAAGAGAGATCACCATTCCACCCTCCCTCTCGGCAATCATCTGGGACACGTCACCGGTCCCAGATGATTCCCTGGCCAGTCACGGCGCCGACCGCGCATACGCAGTGAGTGCCTGGCTGTGAAGCAACAGCCGGGCGCCCACACTTACAATGCTGGTGCCGCATAGAGGAGGGGGAGACGAGCGGGGCTTTACTTCCCCGCATCGCTGGACCCTGGGACAGGTAAATGCCAGATTATTAAAAGTCAGCAGCTGCAGTATTTGTAGCTGCTGACTTTTAATCCGCTTTAAGCAGCAGGGAGAGTAGAGTTGCCATCTATTTCCCTATAAACCCCAACACATATGAATTACACAAGTTCTGAGGCTAATTAAATGCAGATAAGGAACCAAGTGAGTTTAATTACCACCTTTATTAGCCACAGAACCTCTGTAATTCATATGTGTTTAAAGGGATGAGGTGGCAACCATAGGGGAGGGGGCTATGGCCCGTGCTTACCCCCCCCCCCCTGTTTGGTAATCCAGGACTATCAATGACTCCGTTCACACGAAGGGTCTGATCAGGTCTGTCTGTCAGTTTTTCAGGCGGACCTGAGCAGACCCTCTATTCACCCCTATGGCGCTGCGGTTGTAAATGTACTTGCATCCATTTACACCAGCCTATCTCCAATTCGATCTGGTCCGCTAATATAAAAAACAGAAGGGGATCAGTCCTCCTCCATCAGGACAAATCGAATCGGAGGGCAGTTGGGTGTAAATGGACAGTGGAGTCTGTTTACACCTCTTGGTCCATAGAAGAGAGCGGGCTCGGTCCACGTTCCCTTTGCATAAACTGAGCGGACTCAGACCTGTCATCCGCCCCCTCTGCACCAATCAGCGAACAGATCCCCTGCTGATGTAATCGGAGTCTGCCCTGTGTGAAAGGGACATAAAATATAACAACATCTATGAGTTTGTGTGTAGGGAGAACACAACCAGGATGAGTATCACACCATCTCAGATTAGCACTAGTGAGTGAAGAATGATTATTGGGGAGATTAATCCAAGCACCAACCATTCAAACTATATATAGTATCATGCTAAAAAATCTAGTTCAGCTTTTCTAAAATCTTCCACAAAGTATGGGTATGATTCGTGCTGCATTCATGGAGCTGACCCTCAGCTTCCCATCCTGGTCCTCCTCATCTGCAAACTGACTATCTGTTAAAAAGTCGCAGAGGACACCAATCATGCGATCTGTAATCGTCCTAAGATGACAAAGATGGGGAAATGGTGTTAAGCTGGAACAACGACAAAAAAACCCGCACTTAGCACACCTTGATCACACCCTTGAAGGCTATTACTCACTGTTTCTTAGGAAAAGCAGCTCTTGTCGCTGATTGGTGGAGGTGAGTGACGTAGAGACGTCACGGCGAATGAGTGGCTGATGATCGCTGTGAATAGAGGAGCTCAGGAACAGGTGCGTGCAGTGTGGATGGAAGAGACGATCTGTAGTGTCTAGGATCAAATCGGGTGAGTTGTTTCCATAGGTTACTGCTGTTTGTGGACTTGTTATTGTGCGGTACGGATGGTGGTGTGATCAATGTGCTGCCCTCTGTCATTATTGCCTATAACTTTAGTCCTTGTCTCAGATCCGCTCCTAGTAAAGAACGACAACAGGTGTGGATCGGATATCATATTTCTGGTGTGATGGCTTGTCCTGTCCTGGGAAATAACAAAGCTGAATGTGGAAATAGCGCTGTCATATACCTGCTTGTATGGTGTTTATAGAGATCGCTGGACGTGTCGGCTCTGGTCGCCTCTTTCTCTGTACAGGGAATGATCTGGGAAGTTTAGATAAACCTCTACCTTCCCGATCAGGTTCTCTGTGGTTTGATGTGTTAGGTAGGAGTATCTAATCCAGGGCTACTGTTAGAAATCAGAGGGACAGTTACAGCCTAGAAGCCCCCCCCCCCCCCCCCCCAAAAAAATGTCAAAATGATTATTTTTTGCAAAAAAATACACTAAAATCATTATTGACAAACACAATATAACGTAAATTCCTGCTAAATCTAAAAGAACAAAAACTGTATTGGGTTAAAAGAGAAGTAAAGGAATTTTTTTTTTTTTTTTTGTTAATGTATTTATTTATTTTTGTTTTCTGCAGATTAATACTTCCGTAAGTGTATGCAGCATCAGTCCAATGCTGGAACTGTCCGAACTGAGAACCAAGCGATCAAACATCGCCGATCACTCGGTTTTCAGAGCTCCATGAGCAGAGAGCTGTAGACTGTCAATCACATCTCTCTCCTCGCTCATTGGAGTGCTGAGCTGTGGAGGGGGCGGGGCCAGCTCAGTCTCTCAGCAGTTCGCTGAGAAGGGAGCCAGTCCAGGCACCTGGCAGATCCAGACTTTGACGCAGTGCCTCAGCTGACATCCATGACGTTGGCAGACAGCGGAGCCCGCTTTCTGCTGAAAACGGGTCACAGGAGTGCAAAACAGACTGCACTCCTGTGACTCATTAGGGAAATGCGGCCAAGCAAGCTTTGGTTATACTTCTTTAATAAGGCTCTTGGGGCTCATTCACATTGACACTGGTCTGTACACTTGTATTCTTCCTTTTCTTCTTCTTTTATTTTCTGGCTGGAGCTGTGTGCAGGCTGGCTATATTACAGTATGGGGTTAAAAAGATTCTGTACCTTATCAAATTTCAAAATTAATTATAGCAAGTCCGAGATTCTCCCCCTCAATATTCCTCATGCGATGCGCTCCCAACTACAGGCCTCCTTTTCTTTCACGTGGTGTTGCTCTTCCTTATAATACCTGGGGATCCACCTCCCAGCAGATATAACACAACTTTACTCATGCAATTTTGCACCATTACTCGCAACTATCAAAACTGATTTAACTAGGTGGGATCGCACTTCCTTTTCGTGGATGGGGCGGGTCAGCATACTGAAAATGAATGTACTACCACGAATCCTGTTTTTTCTCCAGATGATACCTATTGCTTTGCCCAGATCTCTTTTCTCGACCTTCAACAGCCTATTTGTTAAATTTATTTGGCAGGGTCATGTACCCCGCTTAGCCCTCCGCACGCTACAACGCCCTAAAAATATGGGTGGCTTGGGAGTGCCTTCTGTCCGCAAATATTACGAGGCAGTGGCCCTGCAGAGAGTTCTCGACTGGCACCACCACACCTCCACCAAGGCCTGGGTTCCTCTCGAGAAGTTTCTGACGGGGCGCAACCTGTCCCATGCCCCTTGGCTCCCACGAGAGAACAGAGGTCTCTCGAGCTTTGTTTCCCCGATCACTATACATGTGCTGAGACTGTGGGATGCCATCAACTCAAAGAAGCAGCTGTCACAGCCAACATCCCCGCTCGCACCGTTAGGAGGCTTTCCCTGGTTCACTCCGGGGGAACACCTTTCATACCTCCGCAATTGGACCAGTGATGGGGAGGTTCGCTGTGGACGATTTATTCACGAACAGGGTTTGGTGTCCTTAGATTGGCTCCGATCCCAGTTTGGTAGCTTTCCTATGGATGGATGGCGATATAGACAACTACAGCATTTTATTAAGAGTCTACCTTTTCCGGTGCGACCCCCCCTCATCACTAACCCCCTTTGAAAAACTATGTAAATCCGAGGGTCCCATTTCTCACTCCATTTCCTTGCTTTATGAGATGCTGCAGTCTGCGGAATCTCAGAACAAACCCACATACATTAGGGAATGGGAAAGGGACCTGGGATACACATTTACTGAGGTCCAATTGAATAACCTTTATCGGCTCACTCATAAAAGCTCAATAGACACCAAAACGCAGGAAAATTGTTTCAAACTATTAACCAGATGGTATAAGGTACCAACGAAATTGGCGAAAATCTATCCGACAGCTTCGGAGGCATGCTGGAGGGGCTGCGGGCTCAGGGGCACTTTCCTACATATTTGGTGGGAGTGCCCGAGGCTCCGACCCTTCTGGCTAGATGTTAGAGCCCAGATAAAGGTTATCCTAGACGTGGATTTACCGGACTCCCCATTGGAGTTCCTACTGCATGTGCCATCCACCCCACTAAGTCAATACCGGAAGTCGATACTCCCACATCTCTTAAATGCTGCACGGCGTTTGATCCCCGTCCACTGGAAATCAACCCATATTCCGGGACGTACTGAGTGGATGGGCCTGATTGACTTGGTTATGGCGGCGGAGGAGTGGATGGCAAAATGTAAAGATAAGTTTGACAAATTTTATGCAATCTGGGCAACATGGATACATTATAAGTCTAAGGACAGGGCGTCCCCCCTTCAGGTTTCCCCCGGGGCCGCTTCCTGTAGGTCGGACATTGTTGGAGCTGTTTTTTAAACGGCTTCAGAGGGTGAGGGCCACGGCGTACTTAATTCACCACCAGGATCCACATAATGATAATGATATTGCACTTTTACTGCACACAGCTGTGCTAGCCTTTAGGCAGATGTATCAGTGATTTTTAGACATACCCATCAACCTTCCCCACCAATTTTCCCCCTCCTTTTTTTTTTTTTTTTTACCCCCTTCTCCACCCCCCCCCTATTTCCTGCCTGGGTCAAATCCTTAGACACTAACAGGATATTGTTTTCTTAACACAGTTACTGTTAACCTGACTAGTTATGAAAGTGGTCTCAACCATAGATTCCACCTCTATTACAAGGGTGGAAGCAGGATGAGGAAGTCATAAGTATCTCACGTGACACACTTTCGTCGAGGTTTTAGTATAAGCTTGCACCATTTGTTTCTATTCAATCTTTAAAACACATCCTTTTCATATGTATGGTATTTGCATACCATTATGGTACTGCATTGTGATTTATTGGATCCCCCCCCCCTTTTTTTTTCTCCTTTTTTCTTTTTATACCCTCTGTGTTATTATTTGTTATTATTTGTTATATTTGAAAATTATACAATAAAGATTATATAAAAAAATATTACAGTATGGGGATGCAGCAGCTGTATGAACACAGCCACAGCAGGTCCTAATGGCCCTGAACACACAACATCTGCATTCAGGGCCACTCACCCACACCTGTTATAATTTGGACCTGTAGCTGTGACCTATTTACTGGCCCCTTCCCCTTGATCTCCATTTTGAAACAGTTATTCGCAGCAGGAGAGATAGTTGGGGAAGCTGGTGACGCTGCAGGTAGGGGTGCAATGGAAGGAAAACCGGAGATAGGGGAGGCAGTGGGGTCAGCATTTACTGGAACTGATCCCTCTGTAGTTCTCAGCCCCCCCAACAGCTGAAGGCCAACAGGAGAAGGGGAAGCTGGCTTTTAGCTGCTGCAGGGGGGGGGGGGATCTACAGGGTTTGAGTAAATGCTGCCCATCTGCCCCTCCTCTCCAGGTTCCCCTTCCTTCTACTACATACAGGGTGACTGGTGGTACCCTCTTATCACCGGCCCTGATCTAATCTACCTCCTATGCACACAATTCTATTTTCTCTAAGGCCCAGTTCAAACTAGGTGATTTCTCCTGCATCGGCCATCGCACTTCAGCTATTACTTTTTTTTTTTTTTTTTTTTTTTTTTTTTTTTTTTTAGAGGCTTGTTTACATCTACTTTTTCTCTGAAGAGCTTCATATCACCGCCTCACTGCCTGCTTTAACCCCCTAAGTACTGGGTAACCACACGTGTGGTGCACAGTTTCTGGGAGGGTGCAGCACAGCCCCATTCACATGAATAGTCCGCATATGGCAGGTGGTATCACCCACCAAGCACAACAAAGGGGAATCATTTGAGGCGCAGTAAAAATGCAGCTCAACCGCAGGGTTTTACCCCCCCAATCACAAGTCTAAATGAGCCCTTACAGGCATTTATATAGCCCTGACAGTTTATGCAGCCCTTTACATATATATTGTACATTCACGTCAGTCCCTGCTCCCTAGGAGCTCATGATCTAAGGTCCCTAACTCACATTCATACATACACATACTAGGGCCAATTTAGACAGGAGCCAATTAACCTATCAGCATGGGATTCAAACCGATGACCCTAGTGCTGCCAGGTGGAAGTACTAACCACTCATTTTCTATGGTGCCCTTTCACATCAATGCAACCTGGTGCAGCACAAGTTATGAAAAGATAGAGTTGCTCAGACACCTTTTGTATGTTACCACTGCGTTCCAAACAAACTATTGCTAAAGCCTGGAAGTCGCCTAACCTATGTCTCCTGGAAACAAAAAAATAGAATAATGCAATTTATGATCCATAGTAAAATAGAGGCTGGCTGCTTGACCATATATCTAAACACTTAAAAGTCTGGCAATCGTAGGCTGATAACTTCTTGCTTCCGAACTTTGACATATCCCTGTTAGAACCCTAACTGAGCCTATTGGGCATAGCAGGAGGTGTCTCAACATACTATGAATATGTGCTGCCTTGACTTTAGTAGTCCCCAAGCCCTGCCCCTCCCCTTCTTTCTTTTCCTTCTCACTCGTTTACATTCTTTCTCTTACCTTGTTGTTGTTTTAACTTTGGATAGTCAAACATTTTCTTCTGCCAGTAAATAAATACCTTAAACAGCCCACTTCTCTCTCTCTCTCTCTCTCTCTCTCTCGCTCTCTCTCGCTCTCTCTCGCTCTCTCTCGCTCTCTCTCGCTCTCTCTCGCTCTCTCTCGCTCTCTCTCGCTCTCTCTCGCTCTCGCTCTCGCTCTCGCTCTCGCTCTCGCTCTCGCTCTCGCTCTCGCTCTCGCGCTCTCTCCCGCTCCTGTTCTGACTCGCCGACAGTCTCATTCACTTTAATGGGACGGCTGGTGATGGGGCAGTGATACAACAAGATGAGGGCTGTGGTGGCAGCAGAGTGGATGCCCGCTAACAGGCGCTGCTATGATGGATCTGAAATGGCTGGTGCTCTTTAAATGTTTTTTCTTGCTGGTAGTTAGAATCTTTAACCACCTCAATACTTGGCACTTTCGCCCCCTTCCTTCCCAGACCAGCTTTCAGCGCTCTCGCACTTTTAATGACAATTACAATCATGCTACGCTGTACCCAAATGAAATTTTTATCATGTTGTTCGCACAAATAGAGCTTTCTTTTGGTGGTATTTATTCACGACTCCGTTTTTTATCTCTATCTCACGGACAGATGTACGCAAATGATCATGTACAGATGATCACGGACAGATGTGTGCAGATGATCATTGGGACATGTGATTTTAGTGGGACATATGTGGGGGACAGCTGTTTTTATGTTTTGGGGACATTGTGTGGGGACGTGTGTTTTAGATTGTGTGGGGACACTAGGTTGGTGATCAGTGAGTAAAAAGCTGTAAAAAACAGCTCATACTCACTGATCATCAGCCGGCTGCAGCGATCTCCTCTCCTCTCCGACAACTTCCGTGTGAGGAGAGGAGAGCTGATCGCCTAGCAACCGGCTCTGTGTTTACATTACATGACGGCTGTGATTGGACACGACCGTCATGTGATCAGGAGGGCCAATCACAGAGCCCTCCTGCAGATCGCAGATGCTCCGTGTCCGAGTGACACGAGCGCATCGGGATTGCGCCGCTGCGTGGGCACGCGCGTGATCCCGCTACTTCTGAGAGATGTTCCCGAACGTCCACTGAGAAGGAGAGAGCGCCCACCCGGCCGTTTATGTACATTGGCCGGGTGGGAAGTAGTTAATAATTGCAAACAAAATGAAGGTTTCCTATTTAGAATAATAAGCTATCAGGTTAGTAAAACAGCAATATCAGAACTGATTCAATCATACAGTTTGTGGTGTACATAGATTTTCAAAACAATGGCATAAAGGAATTCCTGAACTCTGTTTTATCTCGTGGTTACTGTGAAATTGTGCGACTGCATTCATGCAGTGCATGTTATCTCAGCTTGCAGAGCTTGAATTCGTTGAACGAGTTTAACAATAAAAAAAAAAAATATTTTAAATATTGCAGACTATACAGCCTCATGCTACATAACTAAGCTCCATTTCATGCTGAATAAACAAAATTATTATTGTATCTTATATAGAAAACTATCTTTTGGATAGATTTTTACTCCAAAAGCATTTTATTAAAATTAATCTGATAAAAATCAAAAAAGACTATTGTGTTTTTTTTTTTTTTTCTTTTACCATTGATTTTTATCCACCCTGATTACAAATTATGTGAGCAGACTGCATTTTCGCTGTAGCACACACTCTGCATCTGCCCTCCCCCTTCTAGGGGAGCGAGCGCTCTCACCCACCTTTTGTAGGTGCACAATGGAATCGGGGATCGCCGTTCTCACTAAATACACATGCATTGTTTGTTTTTTGTTAGATTGGTTTTTTTTGTTTGTTTGCTTTTTTCCCTACCTTATTTTTATTTTGGCAGAGTGTGCAGGAACTGAGTGATCAGATAACAGCCTATGTGGCGTAGAGCTGTAATAGTGAAAACAGGAGAAGTATGTCCTGAATTCTGCTCATCATACACTATACAATCTGATTGTACAAACTCATTTTAGATCTACCATCAACTATGTAGTGCAAGGGCTTACCTGATTGGATAGATCAGTGGTCTTCAAACTGCGGCCCTTAGCTTGCTTTTTATCTGGCCCTTGGGGCACCTTTTCTGCCACTGATGCAAGACACTATTCCTCCCACTGATACCAAAAAATAGCCATAATTCCTCCCACTGACACCAACAATGGGGCACTATTCCCCCCCCCCCTCCACTGACCCCAACGAGGGGGCACTATCCCTTCCATTGACACCAATGATGGTGCACTTTTCTTCCCCCTAATGCCAGTATGCACAGACTGGCTCCCCTAAAGTCTGAAGGACAGTAAACTGGCCCTTTGTTTAGAAAGTTTGAAGACCCCTGGGATAAATGGTGTGTCCTATTATATAGCTTTTGGTAAATCTAAAGGAGATCATACAGAGATTTTGCAATCAGATTGTATATGGCCACCTTTTATACACCTACGTTTTAACTAGTTGAGCTTTCGGTGCCATTACTTAACGTTACACCAAACACAGAAGCAAACACACATTTTGCCTTGTGAAAAAAGAGTGACAAAAGCAATAAAATGCAGTTAAAAAAACGTGCAACACACCAAAATGTCCCATGAGCTACTGAAATCAACAGCTGCCTTATGCATGTAATGGGAAAAACAAAGTAAAAAAAAGTGCGCTTCTACTACGCTAAGTGTGAATAGGGCCTGAAAGTGAAATTGGTGTGTTTACACAAGAACAATGAGGCTCCATTTACATCTGTGCATTTCCGAAAGCAAGGCAAACTGTTTTTGGTATGGTTTTGTGTTTTAAAGTGGATGTAAACCCTCACATATACCCAGTGAACAGCCTCAGATGATACACAGGAATGAAACAAATCCTCCTACATAAGTTTTACATGTATATCTGCTGCCTTCAACTTTTTTATACTGTTTAGAAAGTGCACGTATTGTTAGAATTTCCTTTTCCTGACTCACCTGTGGGTGTGGATTCTTGCCATATACTGTGAGACAGCTGATTGGAGGAAAGGTACACACACCCTCTCCACATAGGCAGAAAAAGGAAGAAACAACGCAGAGCTGTGCTGTGAATAGACCAGCTCTCTGCTAACCTATTTATAGCACCCACCGTGACACAAAATTCAGCCTGCTTTTATCACAGTTGACGAAGCACTTGATAGAAGTTATCAGTCTGATAACAGAAGAACGGAGCAGGAGAAAGCCACGGGACCTAGTGCTTTGAAGAGATATAAGAAAACACTGCAGATATATGTGCCCAGCTCAAATTTCATGAATGGGGTTAACATCCGCTTTAACAACCAGTCGGATCCTCCTACAAAAAACAAAATACGTGAAGCATAAAAACACGTGTAAATAACCAGTGATTGTGCAGCAGTAGTGTAAACCTATGCTAAGGGCTCATTCACACAATGCCTGGCATTTTTCCATACTGGATAAACGTTATTTACTGCTAGGGTGCACACACTGTACAATGCTGCTTGCTAAGGAATGGGCCAGGAAGCCGTCCGGTGCATCCTTAACAACCGATAAGTCATCAGCTGTCAAAAAAAATAAAAAAAATCATGACAAAAACTCTCCGGGTCTAGTATGGATTCGTGGGGTCCCCCCCAGAAATCTATACCAGACCCTTATCGAAGCATGCAGCCCGGCAGGTCAGGAAAGGGAGAGGATGAGTGACCACCCCCCCCACCCGCATGCCCTCAGCATTGTGGAGGGGGGGGCACTCACTCCCCACCGCATGCCCTCAACATGGGGGGGGGGGGGGGCACTCGCGCCCCCCCCCCCCCCATTCACCCAAAAAGCATTAAAGTGTTATAAAAACAAGAGATGGTTTTTGACAAGTTTTTTTTTATTAAAAATGGAAAAATGTCCCCCATCGTAACTCCTATGTGTCTTCCTTCTCTCGTAGTTTCTTCTCCCTCTGGTGCTGTCTTCTTCCTCGCCGCTGCTTACCCGCTAAAAACAAAAAAAGGCGATCTTCTAACGATGTCTGCCTCTGTTATATATATATATATATATATATATATATATATATATATCTCATATCACATCACAAATGGAACACTTGCATTTCTGGTGCAATCTCGTTGCAAAACGCGGGAAAAGTCCCCGACCCTTTCCAAAAATGCATTGGCTGCAAAACGCAAAGATGTGAACATGTACCATAGGAAACCATGTTAAATGGACTGTAGTGCGTTTCTGCAAAACGCACTAAAAAAACACATAGGTATGAACCTAGGTAAATACATAACTGCAGGTTTGTCAATGCCAGTATAAATAAAGGCCTCATTTATGCTGGCATTGACAAGCCTGCAGTTATGAGGCACTTTAACCACTTGCTGCCCGCCCACTGTCATATGACGGCGAGACGGTGCAGCTGTTGTTCTGGGCCGCCGTCATATCCAGGCAGCCCAGGGGGCGCGCGCGCCGCATCGCTCGGGTCCTGGCGTGCGTGCCTGGCGGCCGCGATGTCCGCCGGGCACCCACGATTGCCCGGTAACCGAGCAGGACCGTGGATCTGTGTGTGTAAACACACAGATCCACGTCCTGTCAGATGGGAGGAGACCGATGGTGTGTTCCTTGTACAGAGGAACACCGATCGGTCTCCTCCCCTTGTGAATCCCCTCCCCCCACAGTTAGAATCACTCCCTAGCAACACATTAACCCCTACAGCGCCCCCTCCTGGTTAACCCCTTCATTGCCAGTCACATTTATACGGATCGCTGTATAAATGTGTCAAAATTGTCCGATGTGTCTGCTGCAATACCGCAGTCACGATAAAAATCGCAGATTGCCGCCATTACTAGTAAAAAAAAAATAATAGTAAAAATGCTATAAATCTATACCCTTATTTTGTAGACGCTATAACTTTTGCGCAAACCAATAAATATACGCTTATTGGATATTTTTCACCAAAAATATGTAGAAGAATACGTATCGGCCTAAAATGAGGAAAAAATTTGTTTAAAAAAAAAAATTGGATACTTATAGCAAAAAGTAAAAAATATTGTGTTTTTTCAAACTTGTCACTTTGGTTTTGTTTATAGCACAAGAGATAAAAAACGCAGGGGTGATCAAATACCACCAAAAGAAAGCTCTATTAGTGGGAAAAAAATTATAAAAATTTCATTTGGGTACAGTGTAGTATGACCGTGCAAATGTTATTCAAAGTGCGACAGCGCTGAAAATTGGCTTGGGCAGGAAGGGGGTGAAAATGCCCAGTATGGAAGTAGTTAAAGAGGCACTTTCACATTAAGACTATTGTATTATGTTAACTGTGTGGTTAATACTTGTGATTTGTATTCAGCATATGGATTTTTTTTTTTTTTTTTTACATTTCTTTATATTTTTATGTACATTGACATGCAGACCAAGTTGTCCAGCAAGTGACAGGTGTTGATAAAAACTACTATAAAGGTTCATTCAATGGGTGAAACTTGCTTTTATATATTTGAAAAACTTCCTAAGTGCACACAGTGTAAATGGGGTAATTCCGAAGTCCTCAGCCCAGAACAGAAAGAAAAACAGTCCTCTTAGTGCAAAGCAGAAAACGGGCACCACCCAATCTCTACTAGATATATAGAAATTAAAAATCCAATTTGTGGCACCTTGTAAATTTAAAGAGTCAAAAGCTCCATAAATGCAAAAGTTTCGGACCAGTGAGGCCCCTTTATCCGGTAGAACTAGAATGAGAGTTAAATTCAGTAGTATTCCTTATAAAGCATATATCTTGCGCTCCGTTCACATCTAGGCGTTACTATTTTCAGGTGTTTTTTGGGGCGTGTTTTTGTACAGGAGTTTTGAAGTTCAAAGGGGAACAAAAAGAAAAGGGATACTTGCTAAGTAGCCCTGGGTCAGACTTTAGGCAAGAAAACAATGGAGACGTAGGAAAAAATATTTCAATGTTTATTGAAAAAAGTACATGGTATAAACAGAGCATTCAAAGATAGATTAAAAATTAGATATAATGATACAAAATACACAGTGAGCCCTTGACGCACAAGGGCTCACTGTGTATTTTGTATCATATATGATTTTTAATCTATCTTTGAATGCTCTGTTTATACCATATACTTTTTTCAATAAACATTGTAATATTTTTTTCCTACTTCTCCATTGTTTTCAATGCCTTTTTTAAAGTCTGACCCAGGGCTACTTGGCAAGTATCCCTTTTCTTTTTGTTCCCCTTTAACTTATGGATGTGGCTATGTGAGTGCTCTCTCTTACTTATTTTGAAGCTCAAAGGTCACCAATGTAATGTAATGTAGTGTACTTTTTTGCGCGACGGGCGTTTTGCTTTAGGCTACAACGCTCAGATGTGAACAGGGGCCATTGAAATGAATGAGATTTGACGTCTTGGGTGCTTTTTAGAGTGTGCTGACATCCTGTTTGTAAGACCGCTGGCTTCTATCCTTCTCCTAAGCTCAGCCAGCGGTCTGACTTTCCCCCTTGTAGTCCTCTGAAAGAGCAGGGAGGAAGCAGAGGGGGTCTCACAGCCCCCGGTCTGTGCCGCACATGGAGGAGGTGTCCTCCTCCTCCTCGCCCCTCCACCTGCTATCTTCGTGCAGAGTGGGGATTATTATTAGAAATCAGTTGTATGACACAGCGGGGAGCTCCCGCGGTGTCAGGTATTGTATATCAGAACACCGATCGCTGATGTCCGCCTCCCTCCGGTATTGGCACAGTGCACGGTCAATCACAATACCGGGAGGCGGGACATCAGCGCTCAGTGTTCTCATATACAGTGCCTGACACAGTGAGAGATCCCCGCTGTGTCATACAAGTGATTTCTAATAATTATCCCCACTCTACACTGGTGGTCCTGAGCTGCACTGGTGGGACAGACATGCTGCACTTGTGGTCCCTGGCATTTGGCACTGGTGGTGGTCCCTGGCATTTGGCACTGGTGGTGGTCCCTGGCATTTGGCACTGGTGATGGTGGTGGTCACTGACATGTTGCACTGCTTTTGTATTTATAAGACTGTAACCTATCATACCGTGTGTTATGTATGGCTAGCTGGCTGCAGAATGAGGGGTGTGATTTATGTTGAAGTGGGCGAGTTCTCATTTACTTGTACCAGCCTAGTGTACCTCCCACATTCACTCCCATCCCAAGGATTCATGGGGAAATGTAGTCTTATTACAGTTGGGGCCCCTTTCACACGAGGCAGACTCCGCTTCCACGGAGCCCGCCTCGGTCCGCCGGCTCAGCGGGAGATCTCTCCGTTGATCTCCGCTGAGCCGGCGGATGACAGGTCCCTCTCTGCTCACTGAGCGGGAAGGGGCTTGTCAAGAGCTGCTGCTGCCTATGGAGGGATCGGATGAAAACTATGTCCGTTTTTCATCAGATCTCACCCGATCCGATCCACCAGCGACGGATCCGAGCTTAGAGGCATCCGTCTCCTTTTAGCGGGTCGGACCGGGTCGGATGTCAGCGGACATGTCTCTGCTGACATCCATCACTCCATAGGCTAACATGGAGCGCCTGTTCAGGTCCGCCGTCAAAACTGACAGGTGGACCTGAACGGTCCGATCGCCTGAAAGGGGCCTGAGAGAGAGAGAGAGAGAGAGAATATGATATGATATGATGCAATCCTTGTTCTAAGAGAACCTCCCTGTCAGAAAAGATGATGCATTTTTTTTGAATCACAAAGCTGACTTCCTGAAAATTTAAGAGAAATGACGACTGATTTAATGGTAAGAAATTTCACAAATGTAATAACTGTTTTAGTGTTTTGTGGGGGGGGGGGTGTACTAATCGGGGATTTTTTTTGAAAATCCCAGAGTTCTGCTTTAAAAACAGAGTGTTTTGCTTGCACTAGGCTCCTCTGTATACTGCGGTCCTAACTCCAAAATTTTCAGTCTCCTAAGTAGGAGCACATATACGGTAGCAGTGGAGAGATTAAAGGGGTTGTAAACCTTCAAGGTTTTTCACCTCAATGCATTCTGTGTAATGCTGCAGCCACCCCCGAGCCCCCGTTTTACTTACCTGTACCCCCTCTATCTCATCCTGATTGGATGAATTGATAGCAGCGCAGCCATTGGCTCCCGCTGCTGTCAATCCAAATCCAATGACCGGGGGGCTGGGCCGAGTCTTCTATGGACGCTGAATGAATGAATGACTCGGGAGTGTGCCCGCAAAGTAATCCCATGGGAGAGCGCTTCTCCCAGGGGGTTATCTAATGTGGGGAGGAGCCACGAGAGCTGGCGAGGGACCCCAGAAGAGGATGTTCGGGGCCACTCTGTGCAAAACGAGCTGCACAGTGGAGATAAGTATGACATGTTTGTTATTTAAAAAATGGCGGTGAAAGCATCCCGTGTTTACATAGCTCAGCAGTCTGGCAGCTCTGTGACAATTTATGTACAGTATATTGTAATGCCCATAGACAATATGGGTGTCTGGGTGCACAATGTGGGCAGCCTTTATTCTGTACGCCAGGATCACAACTCTACGACTTGACATAGAAGTAGGGCTGCAACTAACAATTTATTTTCATAATCGATTAGTTGGCCGATTTTTTTTTTTTTTTTATTGTTTCGATTAATCGGTTAATAACCTTTAAAAAAGTGTGGTGTATAATTTAGTTAATATGTAAACTTAAAAAAAAAAGGCAATTTATTCCTAAATATCTTTATACGCAGGGGTAAATATAAATAACCAACTATATGGTTAGGGAGTAAAATATTTAATCCACTCTGAGAATAACAGACAGAAGAGAGATATACTGTATATACTATTAGAGGCTGAATCTGGACTCCGATCAATTTTTATTTTTTTTTAAAGAAAAAAAAACAATTCTGGACTGTTTTGCAGATTTTCAATCAGAACTGTAATATTATATGCTTTTCTGCAGCTTCTCCATTGAAGTATATTGAACCAAAAAAGCACCGTTTTGCATTGAAAAAGGTCCTTGACCCTTTCCGAATACGCAGCAGCTGAAAAGAGCATAGATGTGAATGTTAAATGAATCGTAGTGCGTTTCTGCAAAAAGCACCAAAAAACACATGGGTGGGATTATTTGCTCTTTTTTGTACTATATAGGGCTAATTTTAGCTTTTTTAACCCCATTATGTTACTGGCCGATTAATCGATTATGAAAATGGTAATCGATTTCATAATCGATTAGTTGTCGATTTAATCGATTAGTTGTTTCAGTCCTACATAGAAGTGCCAAGATGTTGAGCTAAATCATTGATGGACTTTGTGCAGTACACAGCATTGGGAAAAAGGTCCTGCGTGAAATTTTTTAAATTTTTTTTTTAAATTTTTTTTTTTTTTTTTTTTTTTTTTATGTTACACAGTTACCTTTTACCTTTTTTATCTTTAAGAATGAGTCACTACAGTACCTGCATACTGGATGTATTATTTCTCAGCTAATAAGGTTAATGTTGACTTATGTAGGTTAAGTGCAGCTTTGAAAAACTTCTGCAGCGTTGATGCGGGAATGGCAAAACAAAACTCCCTCTGAGCAACTGTTGGCAATTTTGCAACATAGAAGAAAAACAATTGCTTCCTAATCCCCACAAGGACAGTCATATAAATGCTCTGGATCAAGATACTACTCCTTTAGGCCCAGTTCCCAACTGTGCATATTAGGTGTACTTTATGTGCAGTGCATTTAAAAAAGCCTTTCTTAACAACTCTGCATTTACCCTTGGCCTACATTCCTACCAGTTTAACTGGTGAATAATTAAGGGTTTATGAAGGATAGGACATTTTTCTAGATCATAAAGGCATCTGAACTCAAGAATCCTTCTCCCAAACACTTGAGAAACCTACTAGGGTTGTCCTGATACCACTTTTTTAGGACAGAGTACAAGTACCGATACTTTTTTTTCAAGTACTCGCCATTACCGATAGTTTTTTTTGTTTTTTTTTTGGGGGGGGGGGTGAATGGTGTCTGTGTGTGTTTTGTTTTGTTTTTTTTTTTAAATGTATTATTTTTTTATTCTTTATTGCAATATGTGTGTGGGGTGTTTTTTTGTTTTTTTTTTTTTTTTTTTTTATCAGCCCTGTTGGGGGGCTTTGGTGAGATATCAGGGGTCTTAACAGACCTCTGATATTTCCCCTTTGAGACAGAGACAGAGAAAGAGACAGAGGATAGAGATTCCCCAATCCCTTTCTCTGCAGCCTCAGCTGCACTGAGAATGAATGGAGAGAAGACAGCGGCTCCTCTCCATTCATAAACTGAGACATCGTAATCACAGGAGATTACAATGTTTCAGTTATGTGAATGGACAGAGTCAGCTGACTCTGTCCATTCACACAGTGGAGAGAGACAGAGGAATGGAGGGGGACAGCGGAGGGGGACAGAGGAACACTGAGGTGACAGTCAGCGGTGATCGCGTGTGGGGGAGTTACAAGCACCAATCACTGCTGTATGTCACTAAAGCAGCTGAAAGCCGCTGGGGAAGAAGCTTGTAACTCCCCCACACGCCGATCACTGCTGACTGTCAAGGTATCGGGGGAAGCATCGGAAGCATTTGCCCAAGTACAAGTACTCGGGCAAATGCTCGGTATCGGGACAACCCTAAAACCTACTATGTGTACCAAATGTTCCATTTGCACTCCGTTAATAGAAACACGGAAGAACCTTTTTATGAGAATGGATGCACACAGGATGTTGAACAGCGGGAAGGCATCTCAGTAGTATATTAGTAGTTTTTCACAACCTCCACAAAGTTACCGCACCACCAACCATAGGAAGCCGCTTAGATATAAATGACATACACTGGTTGTTATGGACGAGCAGAATATGTAATGGGATATTTAATACAACTGTAATAGAAGCGAACTACAAGGTTTTTATCCCACTGGTAACTGGTACCAGCCGAGATTGCTAAGATTTATTCAAACACATCCCTGGTTTGTTTTAAAGGATGTGGGCCGGTGGGAAAGTTTCACATCTGATGGATTTGCCCCCAAAAATCAAAAGATTATGGACTAGGATATGTACTGTGCTTCATTTCGTCACAAGTGTTCATGTACCAAAAAACGCCACACTGCTCTCCTAAGGCTTCATGTACACGGGACGTTTTTACAACCTCGCCTGAACAATTTAACTTGACAGATAGTAACCCACATTTTAAAATGTCCATTTTGCCGCGTTTGCATGCCGCGTTTAGCCACGTTTGCGTTTTAGAAGCGTTTTTTTTTTTTTTTTTTCAAAATAACCAAAAATTAAAAATGCCTGTAAACGCTCAGTTAGTGAGTTACTGCGTTTAGCTGCGTTTAGAAGCGTTTGGCGCTTGAAATGCCTCTAAACTCAGCTTCTGAACCCTTTTTTGCGTTCCAAAAAAAGCCTCTAAACTCAACTGCCTAGAAACGACTGTAAAGGACCGTCTGTACATGTACTGATAAGATAACACAGAAGAGAGTTCAGGAGCAGTTGAAAAAAATGCCCAACTGCTCCTAAGGCCCGGTTCACACTTGTGAGATGCGAGAACACCGCGAATCCACTGCGGATTCCCGCATCGCATCGACTCACATGTCAGTTCACATTGCCATATGCGAATCGCTGGGGAGTGTCAATACATTGTTAGCGACACACCCAGTTCAGCTTGCGTATCGCACTGCGAACTGACAGTTTGGACATGAATCAGATTGCATATGTGTGAACACACATGCAATCCGATTCTAGGCCGAACAGAAAAAAAGGATCCCGTGCGTCTATGGACCGAATGCGGTGCGATATCAGCCATACTATCTGTATGGCTGATACCGCACAGACATGCGCTGCGAATTACATGCGATGTCTGGCATCGCACAAGTGTGAACTGGGCCTAAAACAGCAGTTCTTCTTTTTCTTTCTCTTTATTCCTCTCGGATACTTTTTAACCAAGCTCTCCGTATTAAGGACTATTGGTTCTGCACATTATTATTATACAGGATTTAAATAGCGCCAACAGTTTGCTCAGTGCTTTACAGCATGAGGGCAGACAGTACAGATATAATTCAATGCAGGAAATGTTTTTGGGTTAGTCAAGAATGACATTTAGTGGAGATTGGAAAGCCATTGGTTTGGGTAGATAGCACAGACGCAAAGGGCCTGTCACTACCAGCGGCATCGCTAGGGGTGGGTTCTGGGGCTATAGCCCCGAATCTGCGACCCATAGCCCCGAGTCTCTAGGGTGACCGGGGGGGGGGGGGGGGGTGGTGTTTCGCCCACCGGGTGCCATACACTGGCGGGTGTCAGGCCAGGGTCTCCCACTGTCAGCTTTAATTTGAATCGCCGGGTGCTTGCTGTCAAAGTCCTGCCTCCTGGTATGGCTCCTTTGACAGACAGCATACTTGTCCAATGCCAGGGTATGTGCTGGCTATCATAGGTGGGAGCAGATTCAGGAGGTGAGACTTAAGTGACGGCAGGCACCCAGCGAATTAAAGCTGACACAGCGGGAGATGCCAGCCTGTGTGATGATCCGTCTTGCTCTACTCTTCATCTCCTCTCTGATCCCCGGAGCGGGTAAGGGTGCATTGCTGGGCATGGGTGAGCTGCATTTGCCTGAGCCCTGGGGCTCTCTGGGGACCCTGATGTAATGAGGGGGGCTCTTGGGACCCTGATGTAAGTGGGGGGGGGGGCTCTTTGGGGACTCTGATGTACATATTTATATAGAACACACACACACACGTATATTGTAGACCTAACAACAAAACAACGCCCCTGGTCACTACCCTACACTGCTTGCTCAACCGGTGCTGATGCATGGCTCTGATAGCTCTGCCTCATACTGTAAATACTGTTCCTGTTTCATGACTCACTTATTAGTAATGTGTTTTACCCAATAATAGAAGCAAACAAATGTTTGTAAAACCTTTTATTGTGCTTAGCAATAAACTACCGTATTTATCGGCGTACAATACGCGCCGGCGTATAACACGCACCCAAGTTTAGGATAGAATTTTAAGGAAAAAAACTTTTAGGAGGGAAGTTTAAGGAAAAAAAACATTAAAATGCCCATCAATGCAGCCTTATCTGTCCATCTGCAGCCTTTTCAGTGTCAGTGCGGCCTTGCCCCAGTGCGGCCTTGCCCCAGTGCGGCCTTGCCCCAGTGCAGCCTTGTCAGTGCAGCCTTGTCAGTGCAGCCTTGTCAGTGCAGCCTTGTCAGTGCAGCCTTGTCAGTGCAGCCTTGTCAGTGCAGCCTTGTCAGTGCAGCCTTGTCAGTGCAGCCTTGTCAGTGCAGCCTTGTCAGTGCAGCCTTGTCAGTGCAGCCTTGCCCCAGTCCAGCCATGTCAGTGCAGCTTTGTGATTAGATTTAAATATTGCTGCAGAGGTTGAAGGGGTGGGGATCAGCCTGTCAATGCTCAGACCATACGCCACACACTGCATCAAATTGGTCTGCATGGTTGTCTTCCCAGAAGAAAGCCTCTTCTAAAGATGATGCACAAGTAAACCCGCAAACCGTTTGCTGAAGACAAGCAAACTAAGGACATGGATTACTGGAACCATGTCCTGTGGTCTGGTGAGACCAAGATAAACTTATTTGGTTCAGACGGTGTCAAGCGTGTGTGGCGGCAACCAGGTGAGGAGTACAAAGACAAGTGTGTCTTGCCTACAGTCAAGCTTAGTGGTGGGAGTGTCATGGTCTGGGGCTGCATGAGTGCTGCCGGCACTGGGGAGATACAGTTCATTGAGGGAACCATGAATGCTATCATGTACTGTAACATACTGAAGCAGAGCATGATCCCCTCTATTCGGAGACTGGGCCGCAGGGCTGTATTCCAACATGACCCCAAACACGCCTCCAAAATGACCACTGCCTTGCTAAAGAAGCTGAAGGGCAAACGTGATGGACTGGCCAAGCATGTCTCCAGACCTAAACCCTATTGAGCATCTGTGGGGCATCCTCAAACAGAAGGTGGAGGAGCGCAAGGTCTCTAACATCCACCAGCTTCATGATTGTCCTCATGGAGGAGTGGAAGAGGACTCAGTGGCAACCTGCAAAACTCTGGTGAACTCCTTGCCCAAGAGGGTTAAGGCAGTGCTGGAAAAGAATGATGGCTACACAAATTATTGACACTTTGGGCCCAATTTGGACATTTTCATTTAGGGGTGTACTCAGTTTTGTTGCCAGTGGTTTAGACAATAATGGCTGTGTGTTGAGTTATTTTGAAGGGACAGCAAATTTACACTGTTATACAAGCGGTATATTCACTACTTTACATTGTAGCAAAGTGTCATTTCTTCAGTGTTGTCACATGAAAAGATATAATAAAATATTTACAAAAATGTGAGTGATAGATTTACTTGCAAATACACTAGCTTAATACCATTATTGAACGCTAAGTAATGTACACAGAAATAATACAGCATTAGTTTTGCATTTGGTATATTTTCCAGAATCTGAGTTGGCTTCAGTCATGTTAGTTTTCTTTTGCAGTTGTCATTGGCTGTGAGTGCTAAAAATAATGGCCATTGTTGTAAAAAACAATTGTTATTACTTAACATTTTGAGCCCATCGTGATATTGAAATTTTTATTTTTTTTTCAATCAGTAAATTGTCGTCATCATCATCATCATCATCATCATCATGTTTCCTCAGAAGAACATTGTAGGAGACCATTGGGGTTATTTACTTCTATGCCTTTCAGCCTTCATTGCTGCTAGTTATGGTAAGTGGTGGTTTAATATAATTTTTTTTTTTTTTTTTTTTTACTATATTTACAGTAATAAACAAGTGGGGAGAAAAAATGAATAATGTAACTTTTGTTCCTATGCCTACTTAAAAAAATAAAATAATAAAAATGTTTTTGCCAATTATATGAATGCATTATTAAAGTGACACTAAAGGTTCGTGTTTTAAAAAAACAAACCTATCATACTTCCACTGTGCAGCTCGTTTTGCACAGAGTGGCCCCGAAACTGCTCTTCTGGGGTCCCTCAGGGGCTCTCTCGGCTCCTCCCTACATCAGATAACCCTCTGGGGAGAAGCTCTCTCCCGGGGGATTACCTTGCGGGCGCGCTCCTGAGTCCAGCATTCGGCGCCCGTAGACGCCGAATGCAGGACTCGACCCCGCCCGCCAGCGGCCGCGTCATTGGATTTGATTGACAATAGCGGGAGCCAATGGCTGCACTGCTATCAATCTATCCAATCAACAGCCGAGAACCCCCTAGCAGAGAGACAGCGCGTCTCCATGGGTGAAGTTCGAGGGTTCGGGTGGGGGGGGGGGGGTCGGCCTGGAGGGCTGGTCACTGATGGGGGTTTTTTCACCTTAATGCATAGGATGCATTAAGGTGAAAAAGCACAAACTTTTACAACCCCTTTTAAGTCTACTCGAGAGCCAAGAAAAAAAAAAATCTTTTGCTGTCACCGAAGTAAGAGATTGTAAAGATTTATTTGTTGTGTTTTTTTTTCTAACATAATAAACATGTCATACTTACCTGCTTTATGCCATGGTTTTGCACAGACCTGAACCGATCCTCCTCTTCTGGGATCCCCCGGCTGCAGTCTTTGCTCCAACTTTTCTCAGCCTGCCCCAATAGCAAGTTGCTTGCTGTGGGGGAACTCCCTTGGGCTTAATTCCAACCCCCCCCCCCTAATTTGGACGAAATTTTACTTCCAATTTTCGTATCGTGTGTACGGGGCTTTAGGCTGCTTTCACACTGAGGCGCTTTACAGGCACTATTTTTAGCGCTATAGCGCCTGTAAAGAGCCTCTCCTCTCACTCCAGTGTGACAGCCCGAATGCTTTCACACTGGAGTGGTGCGCTGGCAGAATGCCAAAAAATGTCCTGCAAGCCACATCTTTGAGGTGCTGTAGAAGCGGTTTATACACCGCTCCTACAGTACCCCCTGTCCATTGAAATCAATGGGCAGCGCCACTGAAGCAGCAGTGCTTTGCAGGCGCATTTAACCCTTTTACAGCCGTTAGCGGGAGTTAAAAGCGCCCCACTAGCGGCTGAAAAGTGCCCGCAAAAATGACGGTAAAGCTGATGCTGATGCCCCCCAACACCCCAGTGTGAAAAAGGACTTAGGGACAGCAATGAGTGAATGCAATGAGTGCAGTGCAAATAAGTTTGGTCCAAATGCTTCAAATATGGTTGAGAATCTGTTGAAAGTGATCCATGTTCTGGAAGGCCTGCAACAAGCAGAGCACCTGAGAATGTTGAATGTGTTTTATAGGCTGCAATAAACAAGGATTGGTGACTGTCACTGCGAGAACTAGAAGCTGATCTGGGGATTACAAAAAACGAGTATCTGAGATTTTGATGTCCTACTTTGAATAGGAATGAGATGTTATTGTTCTATTGTCCATTGTTCTGTCTGTTTGGTTTGTTTTTATACCTCCCCAAGATCCAGCACTTCTATTGTATGCTAAATTCTGATTTTTAAATGCCAAGTGCCTATAAAGACTTAAATGTAATATCTACTAATCTATATACAAACTTGTATAGTGAGGTAAGGGGGGGGGGGGGGGGCGCGGGAGAACAAAGACAGGCTTGTGTTCATCTAGACTCACTTAGAAAAAGATATTTGCCAAAAATCTATTTGTTAAATGCTTGCTAATTTCTGAACATTGACATATTGTTGACATATTGCAGGTGTTTCTATACTGTTCCAAACTGTCATTTTCTTGTGATGGCATTTTTTTTTTCAAATCCATAATAGAATTTTTGTTCTATTGCCCATGCTGCTAAAGATGATGGGACAGTTCTTTTATCTCCAGTGGCGAGGAATCGCTGCTCTCACTACTGAGATAAATGAAGAATATCTTTCTTAGTGATTTGTAACTTGCTTCTTCGTTTTAATAACACACATGTTATGCTTACCTGATCTGTGCAATAGTTTTGCACAGAGCAGCCCTGATTCCTGGGGTCCCCCCACCGGCGCTCCTGGCTTCTTCTGCCTTCCGAAAAAAAAAACACCCAGCAAGTGGTTTGCTGGGGGTACTTATGGGGGATTCACTCTATTGACACACACAGTGCGGCTTGGCTCAGCCCCTGCTCCCTCATCACTGGATTTGATTTACAGCAGCAGGAGCCAATGGCTCTCGCTCCTCCCACTGAGTCCAGTGAGGAGGGATAGAGAGAGAGCAGCACCGCTGTTCACGGGCACAGCACTGGATCGAGATCAGGCTGGCTCAGGTAAGTATTTGGGGGGCTCATGGGGAGCGTGGGGGTTTACAATTGGCCTGGACATAGTGTAAAGCAAGAGGGAACAACAGGATAAGGTTAAATGTTTGATCTTGTCCAAGGCAGCATAATACAAAATAAGTGTCACTTCCAAAAAATAAACAAACGCGCAAGTATAGAGCGCCGTTTCAAAGTCTTAGCAAGGCAGAGGTGGATTTCAGTCAGGCAATGTAGCCCAGTGTTTAAGAGAAGAGTGGAGTCTATGCAGTTACCAGTGGTTGTGGAGAGGCAGGTGTGAAATCGCAGAGAGATAGTCTTTGTGTTGCAGAGAAGGTCTATGCAGTTACCTGAAAGAGCAGAAAGGCATGATGAGGAGATGATGGTGAGGTGGTCCTGTTGAAAGAGGCACTTTGCACAAGGAATGGCCAGCCATACCCTATTTATCCAATCGAGGATTGGCTTGTGCAGCTGTCAGACAACTCATTTATTTAATAAACCAAATACTTGTTCACCTGGTTTGTATGGCCAACAGATGACCTTCACTTATCAAAACCAAGTGCTTGCTGCTCTGGTTTCTTCAATGGGTTTACTCACACACCCAGTTTGTGCGGCAAACTGGGTGAGTGAAAACCCATTCATTTAGAGATGTCTGGGTTGTCTCTCATTCAGAGACAACCCATCCAATTATTTAACTGGGTGCTTGCTGCTCTGGCCTATTCAATTCTTTAAAGTGAAGCTCCAGCCCCCCTCCAAAAATTAAGTCAGCGGCTACAAATACTGTAGCTGCTGACTTTTAATATTAGGAAACTTGCCTGTCCAGGGATCCCACGATGTGGGCACCCCAGCTGATATTTTTTTTCCCAATTGGCTCTCGGGAGCTGTCCGGCCATTCCTTGTAAGGGAAACTAGCAGTGAAGTCTTGCGGCTTCACAGTCAGTTGCCTACTGCTTTCCTCCTCTTTCTGAATGGCCTGGATGCGATGGAGGGAGGGCCAAACTTTTGGGGAACCTCGCATTTTCCACATTTTTTTTCATGTTACAACCAAAAACGTAAATGTATTTTATTTGAACTTTATGTGGCCAACACAAAATGGCAAATAATTGGGAAGTGGAAGGAAAATGATAAATGGTTTTCAAAATTTTATACATATAAATATTTGAAAAGTGTTGCGTGCACTTGTATTCAGCCCCCTTTACTCTGATACCCCTAAAATCTAGTGGAACCAATTGCCTTCAGAAGTCACCTAATTAGTAAATAGAGTCCACTTGTGTGTAATTTAATCTTAGTATAAATACAGCTGTTCTGTGAAGCCCTCAGAGGTTTGTTGGAGAACCTTGATGAACAAACGGCGCATCATGAAGGCCAAGGAACACACCAGACAGGTCAGGGATAAAGTTGTGGAGAAGTTTAAAGCGGGGTTAGGTTACAAAAAAAATATCCCAAGCTTTGACTATCTCACGGAGCACTGTTTAATGCATCATCCGAAAATGGAAAGAATATGGCACGACTGCAAACCTACCAAGACAAGGCCGTCCACCTAAACAGACAGGCCAGGCAAGGAGAACATTAATCGGAGAAGCAGCCAAGAAGTCCATGGTAACTCTGGAGGAGCTGCAGAGATGCACAGCTGAGGTGAGAGAATCTGTCCACAGCGCAAATATTGTGCAATCCACAAATTTGGCCTTTATGGAAGAGTGGCAAGAACAAAGCCATGTGGGGGACCAAGCAAACATGTGGAAGAAGGTGCTCTGGTCAGATGGGACCAAAATTGAACTTTCTCGTTCGTTCATTGACAGACACAGCGCTTTCTTATTCAGAACCATAGTGTTATAACCATAGGGTTATATCGCCCCCTACAGGAGTAGGACACTAGGCAGAAAAAAAGACTCCGCTATGCCCATGGGTAGTCTAGCTGATATACACCCCCCCCCCCCCTCCTTTGCTATAGGCCTTCATTTTTCTTTCTGCTTAGTCAGGAGTAAGGACCTAGTTCCATGCTGGGATCTCTAGTCCTGGCAAATTTTATTTTTTTGCTTTGTTGTTTTTCCTGGATTTTTTTTCCGGTGAGATCTGCAATCAACTGCCGGACTGGGCGATGGGCTGGACATTTGATCCAGTGGTCTCCCCATCCTGGCCAGCAAGCGTATGCAGATCGCAGCTACATGCTAGGTTGACCGCGACTGGACAGGGGCTGGCCCTGCGAGTTAAATGTCTCGCGAGGTCGCATACGACCGAGTCTCAGCTTGTTGCAGCGTCCCTCATGGCCGACAGCCCCCCATTTTGGTGGGGAGGAGGTTCTTTCTTGAGCGGTGCCTGCCTGGTCCTGGTATGGTGAATAAATGTCCCCTACCACCTTGGTGGGTTTGCGGTGGACGCGGGCCCCTCCGTGGGTTGGTCGGTCAGTCCTGCAGGTTTCCCTCCACCCTTGCACCCTCTCTTCCTGGGGTGGATGGTCTCTGGAGGTCCCCTGGTAGCCCCCCTTTCCCCCTCCCTCCTCCTATATGGGGTAGTGTGGTGCCATGATGAATCCTGGGGATGGGGTTGTGTACTGGTGGGCAGAGGGTGCACGCTGCCAGGTGCCTGGACGCACTGATTGCATCTGTGTGGGAAACTTTAAAAATAGAGGATGCGGCTGCGGTGGAGGTGACGGTCCCTTTTGGCATTCACAAGCCATCTCGTGCGGCAAAAGTGTTTCCTTATCCCTCCATTTTTGACAAGTTTGTCTATAAGGAGTGCTTTGCTGTGCGTTTATCCTTTTTGAGGAGAGCCTTCTCAAGAAGTGGACGACTCCACTACCAACTCCGGTCTCTCGATTGAACAAAGCTACTATGATTCTGGTTGAAGACTCTCCGGCTTTTACAGATCCGGCTGACAGGAAGGCAGAGTCTCTGAGCCGCACTATGTTCACTATTGCGGGTTCGGCTCTTCGGCCCTCCCTGGCCATTGCCCTGGTGTCTCAAATGCTGATAGAGTGGGCGAAGCTGTTGCGCCGTGACCTGGAGGGTGATCAGTTTCCTCCTGTCTTTACTGAATTGCGGACCAGCTGGTCCAGGGGCTGCAGTTTGTCTGCGATGCATCTTTGGACGCAGCACCCTTGCTTTGTAAGCTGTCTGTTTCAGTGGTAGTGCTTCGGTGGGTATTGTGGCTAAAGTGTTGGACTGCGGACCAGGCCTCTAAAAAAGCTCTAACTGATCTGCCTTTTCAAAACAATCGTTTGGGGCCACTCTGGATGATATCATTAAGAGTGTCACAGGGGGAAGAGTACTTTTCTTCCACAGTCCAAAAAAGGGTAAGGAGCCACGTTGCAAGCGTGGTCCTTCTCGGCACACAGTTTTTTTTCTGTCCCTCGGAGTCCACTGATAAAGGCTCAAAGTCTTTTAAAGCCCCCCTCGGGAGGTTCCAAGCGACCCTGGTCGGGCAAATCGAAAGCGGGTTTCTCCAGATAAGGTTCCTTCGGTATAAAGGGACGCCCTCACCCGCAGTCCGGGAGGGGGGGGCGTCTTTGCTGATTTCCGGGCTCGTGGGCCTCTCTGATAAACGACATGTGGGTCCACGAAGTGTTTGGTTACAAGATAGAGTTCCAGTCTTGTCCCCCAAGCAGATTTTTTCCATCCAATCTGCATCTGTCTCCGGACCGCTTGTTAGCTCTTCGGGGCACGGTGAAAGGCCTGTTGCTTCAAGGGGTGATTGTCCCAGTTCCGGTGTTTTATTCAAACCTGTTTGAGATCCCCAAAAAAAGAGGGTAGGATCTGTCCGATTCTGGACCCCAAAGCCCTGAACTGCTTTGTGAGGGTTCGGAAGTTGAGAATGGAGTCTATTCCCTCCGTGGTGGCATCTCTTCATCAGGGGACTTTCTTGCCTCCATCGACATCAAGGATGCCGACCTGCACATTCCGATATGTGCACAACACCAGCGGTTCCTCCACATTGCTGTGGGAGAGGAGCATTATCAGTTTGCGGCGTTACCCTTTGGTCTCGCCTCCGCTCCTCGGGTCTTCACCAAGGTGTTGGTTCTGGTTCTGGCGCTACTGCGCCAGTGGGGAATTGCTGTTCTAGGCTACCTGGACGACCTGCTGCTGCGAGCAGAGTCCCCAGCGACCCTGAGGGGCGACGTGGAGATCGCTATTCAGACTCTGGCAGATTTTGGGTGGCTGATAAATGACCAAAAGTCTGCGCTGATTCCAGTTCAGAAATTGGTTTATCTGGGTCTTACTCTGGATTCCGCTCTGGCCAGAGTGTTCCTTCCGCAGGACAAACTCCAGAAGTTACAGGCGGCAACCCGCTTACTGCTCTCCAGCCGGTGGGTCTCCCTGCAGACTTGCATGCGGGTGCTAGGCCTGATGGTGTTTATGTTTGAGGCGGTCCCGTTTGCTCAGTTCCATACGAGACCCCTGCAAAAGGAGATCTTGTTAAAGTGGGACAATTGTCCAGCAGGGTCTCTGGACAGTCAGATTCGGCTGAGCCAAGGAACCAAAGGGTCCCTGATCTGGTGGCTTCTTTCACCACCTTTTCGGCAGGGGAAATCCTTTCTCCCTCTGTACTGGACGGTGGGTACCACCCATGCCAGTCTGTCCGGGTTGGGAGGAGTCATGGGCCTGAGCTCGGCTCAGGGTCGCTGAAGGAATCCAGGCTATCTATCAACATCTTGGAACTCCGAGCTATCACACTCTGTCTGGAACAAGGATTGTGTTAGTGGGCCTGGAAGTAGCAGGCATTCTCCATTGGGCAGAGCATTTCGTCCCAGCCGTCTCCGCCATCCACTTTCTGGGGGTGGACAACTGGCAGGCGGATTACCACAGTCAATAAGTGTTTGACCAAGGGGAGTGGTCCCTTCATCAGGAGGTATTTCAACAGATATGTCTGCATTGGGGCTCTCCAGAGGTAGATCTGATGACATCCTGGGTCAACAGGAAGGTGCAGAGGTTTGTGGCCCAGTCTCGAGACCTTCTGGCGACCGCCCCAGACGCTCTGGTGGGGCCAGTATTGTCTGATCTACGCCTTTCCTCCTCTCTAACTTCTGCCTCGACTTTTACGCAGGATCGGGGCCGAAGGAATTACGGTCATTCTAGTGGCCCTGGACTGGCCTTGTCAGTCCTGGTATGCCGACCTGGTGTGTCTGGTCGCATACACCCCTTGGCGGCTGCCTCTCAGGTAGGATCTGCTATCCCAAGGGCTGATCTCCCACCCTGCTTTACCATTGCTGGTTTTAACAGCCTGGTTGTTAAAAACCAAGTGTTGAAGGATAGAGGCTTACCTGCGTTGGTGATTCCGACACTACTCAAAGCTAGGAAGTCTACTTCGAGGAAAGTATATCATCGGACGTAGAAAGTGTACATTTCATGGTGTGAGTCAGTCAGTGGGGTTTCACCCACGTTCCTTTTCGGTGGCTTGGATTTTGACTTTTCTTTAGCGGGGCATTGAAAAGAATTTGGCCTTGAGTACCATCAAGGGCCAGGTGTCGGCTTTGGCGGTTTTCTTTTAGCGCCCCCTGGCTTCGCATTCCCTGGTGCGTACCCTCATTCAGGTGCTGCAACATGCGATTCCAACGGTGCAATCTCCCATGCCACCGTGGGACTTGAATCTGGTGCTTTCGCTTCTACAGAAGCCTCCGTTTGAAAATATTTGAGAAATTCCCCTGCTCACTGTCACAGAAGATGGCTTTCTTGGTGGCTATCGCCTCTGCTCGCAGGGTATCGGAATTGGTGGCTCTATCCTGTCGCACGCCCAACCTGGCGATTTCATAAAGGCAAGGTGGTTCTTCGTCCTTGTCCTTCGTACCTTCCAAAAGCTGTTTCTGATTTCTGTCAGACAGTGACTCAGGCCTATTCTGTCAGGGGTCGGGTTCCTCCCATCCCAGTGAAGGTGCACTCTACTCGGGCACTGTGTGCCTCCTGGGCCTTCCGTCATCAGGCGTTAGTGATGCAAGTGTGCAAGGCGGCCACCTGGTCGTCGGTGCACACTTTCACAGAATTTTACAAAGTGAATGTGCTGACATCTGTGAATGCCTCTTTTGGTCGCAAGGTTCTGCAGGCTGCAGTCTAGAAGGTTTTTCCCTCATGAAGGGGTTTTCTTACTGTTCAGGTTGGGCTACAGTTGTTCTCGTTGAGCTCCAGATTGTGTGGTTGGCCTGTTCTTTTGTTGGCTGCCCCACCCCTCATGTTTGCCGCTGCTTTGGGACATCCCTATGGTTCTGAATAAGGAAGCGCTGTGTCTGTCAATGAACGAATGAGAAAATAGGATTTTTGACTTACCGTAAAATCCGTTTTCTCTGATTTCATTGACAGACACAGCACTCACGCCTCTATGGAGTTTTTAATGCTTCTGACACTGCTTGTAACAAAACTGAAGGCCTATAGCGGAGAGGGGGGTGTATATTGCCTAGGACTGCCCATGGGCATAGCCAAGTCCTTCCTTCCTTTTTTTTTTTTTTTTTTTCTGCCTAGTGTCCTACTCCTGTAGAGGGTGATATAACCCTATGGTTCTGAATAAGGAATCACTGTGTCTGTCAATGAACTCAGAGAAACAGATTTTATGGTAAGTCAAAAATCCTATATCTTGGTCAAAAAGCAAGATGCTATGTGTGGCGGAAAACTAACACTGCACATCACCCTAAACACACCATCCCCATTGTGAAACATGATGGTGGCAGCATCATGTTGTGGGGATGCTTTTCTTCAGGGACAGGGAAGCTGGCCAGAGTTGATGGGAAGATGGATGGAGCCAAATACAAGGCAATCTTAAAAGAAAACCTGTTAGCGTCTGCAAAAGACTTGAGACTGGGACGGAGGTGCAGCTTCCAGTAGGACAACGACTCTAAACATACAGAGTTACAATTGAATAGTTTAGATCAGGGGTAGTGAATTAAAATTTGAAGGAGGTCCGGTAACTAAAAAAAAATTTTGGCCGAGGTCCGAATCTCAAGTCTGTGCCTTGAGAAATTGTGTGTGCCTCTTTACATCAGGTGCCCCCATCAGAGTGCCTCTGTACATCAGGTGCACCCCTCACAGTGCCACCTTACACCAGGTGTTCCCATCAGAGTGCCCCTATACATCAGGTGTCCCCATCGTCGGGCCCCTTTAAAAAATATCTGCCCATCAGAGTGCCCTTTAACATTAAACAAGGGGCATTCTAATGGGCATATTTCATGTTAAGGGGCCCACTGATGGGCACATTTTATGTTAAGGGACACGCTGAAGACGACATTTTATGTTAAGGCGCAGGCTGATTGGCACAACAAAATATGCCCATCAGCGTGCCCCTTAACATTAAATATGCTGTCAGAGTGCCCTCTTATTTAATGTTAAGGGGTACACTGATGGGCATATTTAATGTTAAGGGGCACTCTGATGGGCACATTTTGTTGTGCCCATCAGAGTGAACCTTACATTAAATGTGCCCATCAGATTGCCCCTGTAAACACCCCACCCCACATACCTTGTGGCAGGCAAGGATCCGTAGGTAACAGGCTGCAGGGGACGAGGGCTCCGCCGAGAGTTTTGGTGAAGGGGCGCGCATATCACATCATACCTCGTGGCTCCCGACTCTCACTCGATAACAGCAGGGGGCGGGGCGTGCATGTGATGTCACGGCTTACCTCGAAGCTCCCGGCTCTCACTCAATAACAGCAGGGAGCGGGGGGCATGTACATGGCGTCACAGCTTGCCTCGTGGCTCCGGCCAGGAGATGCAGATGGAAAGCAGCGCGGGGGGGGGGGGCAGGGCGCACCATGATATCATTAGTTGCAGGGTGCCCGCGGGCCCAGCAACCAATGAATGCTGAGCTGAGCAGCGGGGATGTGGCCTGGCGGTCCGGACAGGAGCGTTTCTCTGTCTGTGTTCGGACCCCAGGCCGCCATTTAGTGACGGCCTGTTTAGATCAAAGCATATGTATGTGTCATAATCACTGATCTACTAACAGACATATCAGCCTGGATGTCAAACCACTTCCTCAAACTGAATCTAAAACTGAGCTCTTAATATTTCCTCCCCCATGTACCCCCTCCCCTGACTTCTCTGTCAAGATCAATGGCACATCTATCAGTCCGTCTTCACATGCCAGGGTGCTAGGGGTAACCTTAGACTCTGAACTGTCCTTTCAGGCCCACATACAATCCCTGTCCAAATCATGCTGCCTTAGCCTCCGCAACATTTCCAGAATATGCCCCTTTTTAACTAATGACACCACCTTGGGCAGCACAGTGGTGTAGTGGTTAGCACTCTCGCCTAGCAGTAAGGCGAGCAGCACTCTCGCCTAGCTGGTTCGAATCCCAACCACGACACTACCTGCACGGAGTTTGCATGTTCTCCCTGTGCCTGCGTGGGTTTCCTCCGGGTACTCTGGTTTCCTCCAACATTCCAAAGACATGCTGGTAGGTTAATTGGCTTCTGTTCAAAAATTGGCCCTGGTATATGAATGTGAGTTGGGGACCTTGGATTGTGGGCTCCTTGAGGGTAGGGACCGATGTGGGTGTATGATGTATGTGCGGAGTGCTGCGTGAATTGGCGGTGCTATATGGGTACACTTTTTTTTTTTTTTTTTTTTTTTTTTTTTTTTTTTTTAATAAAAAAAAAAAAAAAAATACGGATGATTGTAGACACTCACTCAAGTCGAACTGGATGGACTGGTGTCTTTATTCAACCTTACTAACTATGTAACTATGTAACCAAGCTTCTAATTCACTCCCTAGTTATCTCTCACCTTGACTACTGCAACTCCCTTCTCATTGGATTACCTTTAAATAGACTATCCCCCTTTTAGTCCATGATCAATGCCGCTGCAAGACTCCTCTACCTTCCCAACCATTCAGTGTCCTCCACCCCTCTCTGCCAATCCCTCCACTGGCTTCCACTCACCCAACAAATAAAATTCAAAGTACTAACAATAATTTACAAAGCCATCCATAACTCTGCCCCCAGCTACATCACTAACCTAGTCCCAAAATACCAACCAAGCCGCTCTCTTCGGTCATCCCAAGACCTCCTACTCTCTAGCTTCCTTGTCACCTCCTCCCATTCTCGCCTCCAGGATTTCTCCAGAGCTTCTCCCATCCTTTGGAACTCCCTACCCCAATCTGTCCGACTGTCCCCTAATCTATCCATCTTTAGGCGATCCCTGAAAACCCTTCTCTTCAAAGAAGCCTATCCTGCTTCTAACTAACACTGTCTTACTTCCTCCATCAGCTCATCCCCCCCACGGCTATTACCTTTTGTATCAATTGACCCTTCCTTTTTAGATTGTAAGCTCTAACTAGCAGGGCCCTCTGATTCCTCTTGGACCAAATTATAATATAACTGTAATGTCTGCCCTCATGTTGTAAATCGCTGTGCAAACTGTTGGTGCTATATAAAACCTTAATAATAATAATAATAATAATAATAATGGCCCAGTCAAAATCCAGACCTAAATCCAATTGAGAATCTGTGGCAAGACCTGAAAATTGCTGTTCACAGATGTTTTCCATCCAACTGACAGAGCTTAAAGCAAAGTTTTGCCGGAAAAAAAAATATTAAAAGCCAGCAGCTACAAATACTGCAGCTGCTGACTTTTAATAGATGGACACTTACCTGTCCAGGGAGCCCGCGGTGTCAGCAGCCGAAGCCGATCCGTCCTTCGGCTCTCGGCTGCCGCCGCCGCCATCCTCGGTAAGGGAATAAGGAAGTGAAGCCGTGCGGCTTCACTTCCTGGTTCCCTACTGCGCATGCGCGAGCCGCGCTGCGCGTCCTCACAGGTCCCTGCTGTATTCTGTGTCTCACAGAATACAGCGGGGGGAGGACGGGGTAGGCGGCGGAAGTGGCGTAGGTCACCGCGGTGATCTATGCCAGGAAGTGGGAGCAAATACCTGTATTAGACAGGTATCTGTTCCCTCCTCCCCCCTGAAAGGTGCCAAATGTGACACCGGAGGGGGGGAGGAATCCAAAAAGTGGAAGTTCCATTTTTGGGTGGAACTCCACTTTAAGCTATTTTTTCAAAGTAGAATGGGAAAAAATGTCACTCTCTAGATGTGCAAAGCTGGTAGAGGCATACCCAAAAAGACTTGCAGTTGTAATTGCAGAGAAAGGTGGTTCTACTAAGTATTGACTCAGGGGGACTGAATACAAATGCACGCCTCACTTTTCACATATTCATTTGTTAAAAAAAATGAAAACCATTTTATCATTTTCCTTCCAACTTCACAATTATGAGCCACTTTGTTGGTCTATCAAAATCCCCCAAAAAAATGACAAACTGTGGAGAATTTCAAGGGGTATGAATACTTTTTCAAGGCACTGTAAGTGCTTGCTGTTTGGACTCTTCTGCTCAACTCACTTACCTGGCTTGTGTAGCTGTCAGACAACTCAACCCATCCAATTATTTAACTTGCAGAGTGCTTGCAGTGCTAAAATACCCACCTATCCAAAACAAGTGCATTTTGAACTCTCTTGCTGCTTAACTCAACTACCTGGCTTGTGCATTTATTTAAGGCTTGCTGTTCTGGACTTTGGTGCTGCTTATCACACTGCTTTTATCGCTTATCACTCACCAGCCTTGTGTAGCAGTCAGACAAACCAATGAGCGTTTGCTTTTCTAAATCTGCCTGCAGTTTAATTGTTTAACTGGGCAGCACAGTGGTGTAGTAGCTATATAAGTACCTGAAATAACTGCTGTTTAGCTTATTCACCTGTTCAGACTTGTTTTATTAGCAGATTTAGAGCTCACAATCTATTATTGTCTAGAAGTGTCTAATAATGTTTTAGCAGCACTCATCAGTTGTCTGACTTTCAGCAACTGTCTGGTGTTTTAGCAGCACTCATCAACAACTGCCATAAACTGGTACCAGGAAAGTCAGTGTTGATGGGAGAATCCCTCCTGCGGAGCTATTGTGTTCTCCTTGCAGGGGGGTGGTGGTGTCAGAGAAACGCACATAGATTGCTAGCAGGTATGGCCGCAGATCGATCAATCAACTGCTCATACATGGATCGAATCTCGGCCAGTTCAGCAGATTTGAACAATCTATGGCTTAAGCCAAAGTCCTCGTATGGTCTTATGAAGAGGGCTTCATACCTGGTCTCTCGCCCCTCTATGTATCAGCTGGCTAGTTTGACAGCTGGTTTTTGTTCTGCTGGTGAGTTAACAATGCTGATGTCGGCACCCTCAGCTGCTGCACCACTTTTAATGGAGAATTTTTGGGTCTATGTGAGGGTTTTTTTTTTTTTTTTTTTTTTTTTTTTTAGGCTGAGGAAGTTGTGGAGTTATCCATCTTCCCCAGCTCAGGCTGACCTATAGAAGAGCCAGAACCAGAGGCTGTTGAATTGATTGGTATGGATTCAAGGTGAGATGTATAGGCAGAGGCATCTTTTGCTCACCTTCCTGCTGAGTACCATGTTGAGTATCCTTGCCTTTCTTTGTGCTGTTTGCCGTGCTTTATACTTGTGTTTGCACATACATTTGCACAGTCTCTTCTCTCCTCATCTCATTCTCCATTAGCAGTTTGCACTGAGCCCATTGTACTGTATGCTGTGTCTCTGCTGCTTGCCCAAGTGAATTGCTTGGACCAGCTGGCTGCTGTCTAGTCTATTCATTCCCGCTTTCTCAGTTTTCTCCACCGTATCTAATCCTGATTTCACTGGCAGTCTGGGAGGAGCTGTCCCAGCACATCTCTGGCTCAACCACACTGACTCCATTTAAAAGTGCAGCAGCCGAGGGTGCCGACATCGGCAACATTAATAATTAATAAGCGAGTTGAGCAGCAGCAGAGGAGTCCAAACAGCAAGCACTTGGATGGATGAGCAAGTTAAAGAATTGAATAGTCCAGAGAAGCACTCAAAGTAATAAGTTGTCAGCTGCACAAACTGGGTGAGTGAGTAAAGCCATTGGAGAGACCAGAGCAGCAAGTACTTAGTTGTGATAAGTGAATGTTATCTGTTGGATGGATGAGTGAAATTTAAGGTTCCAGAGCAACGACACTCATTTTAATAAGTGAGTGAGTTAAAGTGATATTAAAGGTTCGCAATGGTTTTACACAGAGCAGCCCCGATCCTCTTCTGCTCAGATCTCTCAATGGCACTCCTGGCTCCTCCCCCATGACCAGTGCCTCCAGTAGCAAGCCACTCGCTATGAGGGCACTGGTGCGTGCACGTTCCCGAGCCCTGCTCTATGCTTCTATAGGACTCGTAGAGCTGTGGCTTGGCCCCACCAATGGCTCCCGCTGCAGTTTCAGCCAGTGAGGAGAGGGGGTCTTGGGACAGCAAAGGCTCTTTTGCACATCACTGGATCGAGATCAGGCTCAGATGAGTATTAGGGGGGCAGTGGGGGGAGCAAGGCACAGAAGCTTTGTTACCTTCAAGCATGAAGGTAAAAAACATTTAAGCAGCAGGAGGCTCAAGAGGAGATAATTGTCTAAGTAACTTGTCTGTATTTCTACATTGATACCCTAATTATTCTCCATTGAATGGATGTAGTCCATGGTGGTTTTTAGTTAAGACAGGAAAAATAACGTTGACACATTTTGCAAGGTCACCGCTTCTATAGGACTTCCTATCTCTTGCATAGATGCAAAAGGGTCCCGCTGCCCCGTGGAAAGGTGGCCAACCCAGAGAGAGGTTCTGAGAGCTGAAAAATTTATCATATGGGCACCCTTCACTGCCTACAGCCCATAGGCAGTGCAGTAATAGAGGAGAGTTGTTGCACACTTGCAATAGAAGACCAACAAAGAGAAGGAGTATTGGATGTGCAGAGCAAACCAGCAGTGTGGTATTCAAGCCTCGAAGCACTCGGTGAACAGCAGAATGGCAGGGCAGTAGTAGCAGTCAAGGCATGGACATCAAGCCAAGTCAGACAGGGAAGACCTGGGAACATACACTACATTGTCAAAAGTATTAGAACGCCTACCTTTTAACTTTAATGGCACCCCAGTCTTCATTCGTAGGGTTCAATATTGAGTTGGCCCATCCTTTAAAGCTATAACAGCTTCAACTCTTCTGGGAAGGCTGTCCACAAGGTTTAGGAGTGTGTCTATGGGAACGTTTGACCATTCTTCCAAGAGCGCATTTGTCAGGTCAGGCACTGATGTGGACGAAAAGACTTTTAGCAATATAGTGTGGATGAACGAGTTTGGGGCTGGAGGAACTTGACTGGCCTGACCTCAACCTGGTAGAACACCTTTGGGATGAAGTAAAGCGGAGACTGAACCAGGCCTTCTTGTCCACATCAGTGCCTGACATCACAAATGCGCTTTTGGAAGAATGAATGGTCAAACATTCCCAAAGATAACCTCTTAAACCTTGTGGACAGCCTTCCCAGAAGAGTTGAAGCTGTTACAGCTGCAAAGGGTGGGACAACTAAATATTGAACCCTACGAACGAAGACTGGGGTACCATTAAAGTTAAAGGTAGGCGTTCTAATACTTTTGACAATGTAGTGTATGTCCCCAGGTCTTCCCTGTCTGACTTGGCTTGATGTCCATGCCTTGACTGCTACTACTGCCCTGCCCTTCTGCTCTTAACCGAGTGCTTCAAGGCTTGAATACCACACTGCTGGTTTGCTCTGCACATCCAATACTCCTTCTCTTTGTTGGTCTTCTATTGCAAGTGTGCAACAACTCTCCTCTATCACTGCACTGCCCATGGGCTGTAGGCAGTGAAGGGTGCCATATGATAAATTTTTCAGCTCTCAGAAGCTATCATATGGGCACCCTTAACTGCCTACAGCCCATGGGGCGCCGAGACAGGCATAGATGCTCCTCCCTCCTCCCTTCCCCAGGCTCCTCCCTCCTCCCTTCCCCAGACTCCTCCCTCCTCCCTTCCCCAGACCCCTCCCTCCTCCCTTCCCCAGACTCCTCCCTCCTCCCTTCCCCAGACTCCTCCCTCCTCCCTCCTCCCCTGCTGAGCCCACACTGGCCACTATTACGTTGGCTATACAGGACTGCAAGGCCTCCCTTTCTACCCAGATAGCATCAATCTGCATGGAATTTTCCCTATTGAAACAAGATATGCAAAACTTCAGAGATAGAACAGGTGCTACTGACAAATGTATAAGCTCCCTGGAGGATGTTGTGCACCCCTTATTTGCCAACTTGGGAGATCACACGGGTGAAATGGTGGCTCTCCGCACTAAAATTGATGACTTGGAAAATTGTTCGTGCAGGAGCAATCTCCGTTTTTGTGGGGTTTCCTGAACGCACAGAGGGCTCTCAACCAGGAAAAATCCTATACTCCTGGCTACGGGACATTTTTGGTACAGACTCACCCTCTCTCTCCTATGTTATCGAGCGTGCGCACCGTACCCCTCTACACCCCCCTTTTGCCGGAGCGCCCAATCACCCCCCCCCCCCCACGATCCATGATTGCACCGATCCTTCCAGGATAAAGCTGACATTCTACACCTTGCCAGAGAGAAAGGTCCTCCTAAATTATAACGGAAATACCATCTCAGTCTATCATGACTTCTTAGCTTACGTCCAACGACAACGCACATCCTTTTTGGCAGTGAAGGCCCACCTGCGCACCGAGGGTCTTTAATACACTATGCTTTTCCCTGCTAAACTGCGTGTTATCCATGATGGCAAAGTTCACTTCTACACCAACCCTAAAGAAGCCATGGCGCGGTTAAACGATTGTTATGGAGTTTTACCGAGGTACAAAGCTGACTGATTGAAGATGGCCAGTGCTCCCTACAAGCACCCCTTATGCTCCCTAATTATAACTCCACTACATTTTGCCTCTATAGACAGGTGATGGGTTTGCACACCTTGCTTTTTAAATGTGGTATATGCTCCTCAGGATGACGGTTGCCCCTGCCCCTGATGTTATAGGAGTGGCATCCTACTGTACCCGGCCTTCCCAGACTGGACCTCTTCATAATCCTCGTGGTCATGTCCCCCACATTGCGGAAGGCATACTATCCTTTACACACTCTTCTGTAGGGTGTGTAACTAACTGTCTACTATCCTGAAACTGGACCCCTTTTTAATGCTGGAAGCATTTTTTTTCCCCGCTTTTTATGTTGTTCGAGAGCCAAGCTGGAATCCACACTACCCCCATACCAGTTAGTGGCGTGGCCATGGGACAGTTCCCACTTCATTTTAATGAAGGGTTTTTTGGTTCGGGGATCCAAGGCTCACTATGTTTGGGATGGCCGAGTGGGGAGGGTGGCATGGGGTTGTTTTTCATGAACTTCCTACCTTTTTTTTTTTTTCTTTTTTTTTTTTTTCTTTTTGTGGTTGTTTTTGTTTTTTTTTTCTTGTACTTTTGGTTTTTCATGTATATCTGTGCTTCCTTCAACTTGAATAGTGCCTTAGGCCTCTTTCACACGAGGGATTGTATGTCCGTTTTTCACCCGAAAACGGAAGGATGAAAAACGGACATACATGTATCCCTATGGAGCGTCGGATGTCAGCGGTGACATGTCCGCTGACATCCGACTCGCTCCGATCCGAAAAGTGTAACGGAGGAAAAACCTACTTTTCCATCCGTTTATCGGATCGGGTGACGACGGACACTACGGTCCGTCATCATCCGATCCCCCCCATAGGGGAGAGCGGCGCTCTGACAGGTCCGTCGCTGCACAGTGTGCAGCGATGGACCTGTCATCTTCCTGCTCAGCGGGGATCGGCGGAGTGTTCCCCGCTGAGCAAGCGGATGTTCACGGGGCGGATCATCACTGATCCGCCCCGTGAGAAAGAGCCCTTACACTTGTTATATGCCTGTGCTCTTTTATATATCCTGTGTGACATGACCTTCAATGGTATATCTCTGCTATCTGCCCCCAAGATGTCAATTATGTACTGTTTGACTTACTATGGCACGACCGCTAAAGATAATCTTCCTGGAATACTAGAGGGTTGAGCTCATCCCAGAAGCGATCCCTGGTATTCTCGGTCCTGAAAAAATATTGCCCCCAAATTATTTGTCTCCAGGAAACTCATTGTGTTGATTCTAAAGTGAGGACCCTCAAGCGGCCATGGTTAGCGCAATCCTATGAGGCTATTAATACAGCCTACTCTAGTGGGGTCTCTGTTTTGTTGGCCAAATCTCTCCCTGCAGAGATATTGCAGGCTAAAACAGACCCGGATGGCAGGTATGTTGTGCTTATAATACAAATTGCCTCTGACACTCACCCTGGTAAATGTTTATGTACCCCCTCCATTTTCCACAGAGGTGCTAGTAAAACTGTCACTTAAGCTTTTCTCTAAGCCCCCAGGCCCACTGCTGTATGTGGGAGATTTTAATGCTGTAATGAACCTGGCTTTGGACCGCTTGGGGGGTGGGGGTAGATCCTTCACTTCCCTTACTGACTGGGCCCAGGTCCACCGACTCACTGAGATATGGCGACGGAAATACCCAGATGTGTGTGAATACTCTTGCCATTCAGATTCTTTCCACACCATGTCTTGCATAGACCTGACATTTGGTACAGGAGACATTTTCCCAGTGGTTTCTGAAGTATCTTGCCTACCCAGGGGTGTATCGGATCATGCCCCCCCGTCTGTGGATCTCCTTCTTCTTCCAGGTTCTGGCCAAAGTATGTGGAGACTGAACTCTCACTGGATAGAGGATGAGCTAATACAAGGGCAATGTAGGAAGGTTATTGTTGAATACTGGAATAAGAACTCTGGTACAGTGGCCCCATTTACGGAATGGGAGGCCATTAAGACCACGTTGCGGTACTTTATGTGCATTACTGGCATTGCATATGCTTCTGACCCTACTCCAGCTAACAGGATACCAGGACACCTGGTTGCAATGCCGTAGGAGATATGAGCTCCGCCTGCTATACTTTAAGCAAAAAACGCATGCTACATATAACCCAAAAAATCATTTTGAGCATGGTAACAAGGCTGGACGTCTCCTAGCTTACTTGACTAGACCTGAACACTCCCCTATTTCTATCCCTTGGATCTTAACTACACAAGGCCAGCTTAGTGACGCTCCTAGGGATATCATGGAGACATTTCTGAACTTTTACAAGGACCTATACTCCTCCAGAGCAGGTTACACTGACTCCTAATTAAATGACTACCTGGCCCAGAAATCTCACCCCTCCCTTTCGCTTGAAAGGCGTGTGGAATTGGAGGCACCTCTTTCTGTTGAAGAAATCGCGGTGGCCATTTCGCAGCTGCCAGCACATAAGACACCAGGCTTAGACTGCTTCCCTGCTGAGTGGTATACCCAGTTTAAACACATAATATGCCCATTTCTTTTGCATACGTATAACAAGGCCTTAGACGCTGGAATTCTCCCTCCCTCTGTGGGAAGCTTTGATTAATCTATTACTGAAGCCACGTAAGGATCCTCTTAAATGTGACTCCTTATGCCTCCCAATCTCTTATTCATGTGGATGTTAAAATCCTCGCCAAAGTCTTTGGCCAACCGTCTGAGTGCTGTGGTTGTGAACCTGGTCAGGATCAATCAAGGAGGCTTCATACTTGGTAGATCTACGAGAATAAATATCCGTAGACTGTTCCACAATCTTCAATATCCCCATGACTGCATCCCTACCCAGGCCATTGTATTTTTGGATACATGCAAGTCCTTTGACAGCATGGAGTGGCCTTATCTTTTTCAAGAATTACAGCGGTATGGCTTCGGCCCCCTCCATTATAGCTTGGATAAGGCTTCTCTATACCTCCCCACTGGCCCGTATATGAGTTAATTCCCATATTACAGATACTTTTCCCATTACTAGGGGCACTAGGCAGGGGTGTCCCTTGTCACCCCTCCTATTTTCCCTGGCTAGGGAGCCTCTAGCTGTGTGCATTCGCAGCTCCCGGCTGATTAAGGGCCTCCCTATTTCCACCATAGAGGACCGAATTTTGTTATATGCAGATGACATCTTGGTCTACCTGGCAGACACCCAGGACTCACTAAAAAAGGCTATTATCTGAGATTGACAGTTTTGGTGACTACTCTGGGTTCTGGGTGAACTGGGACAAAACCAGTCTTTTTCCCTTTAGACCTCGATGCAACTCTGAAGAGTTACCTGGACTTCAGACTACAGGTAGTGTTCTCTTTTGAAAACCTGGGGGTTATAATGCAGTTACCCTTATCCTCCTATATTGAAAATAACCTGTGTCCCCTATTGGCCCAATTACAACTACAAACTAAGCAGTGGATATCTCTGAGGTCGAAGGCAGCATAGCTAATCTGCAGTTAGTCCAGCTAGCCAAGTCAGGTAGGCGAGATCCTGGAAGGCTGACAGCAAGCTCACAGAGAACACCTCTCACATCGCCATCTGTAAACCACCCTCACAGGATTTGATTGACAGCTGCAGTAGGTGATGGCTCCCGCTGCTGCCGAGCATCGGGCTCAGGTAAGTATTTAAGGGGGTGGGGGGGGGGGGGGCTGGAGGGAGCTTACAGAAAGAAAGAAAGGAAAGAAAGAAAGAAAGGTTCTTCACCTTAGGTCTCTGTAATACAGATGTTGAATTCTAAAGCAGCCGTTCCAGCCATCCCGATTGTGGGCATCTGAAGCCTGCTGGGACACTCTTCAGGGATTAGGTGAAGCTGGCTACCCAGCAAGCACCTCCCGATCTCGCGCATGTGCATTGGGACAGCCCACTGTGTGTATAGCAGGTTGCCATAGCGATGGCAGCGTTGGAGGAAGTTCCTGCCCCGTTTCTGTGGCAACCTGTCAATCAAGCAATCCGGAAGGAAGTCAAGTGAAGTCAACCTAGGAAACCTGCAGTAAATTTAAGGTGCACAACAACTTATTTATATTAACACACACAATATATTCTAAAAGACTGAATTTCCCAATCAAAAATGACACCTATCTCCGCCTAGCATTGCATAATTTCCGGTTGTTAAATAACTCGATGCTAGCAGCGGGGGATTCCCATTGACTCCTGGGATTGATGACACTGCTATCCCAGGAGCCAATGAAAAAAGGGGAAAGGACGTATCTTGCCGCGTTCAGAATGGATAAAAGTGCAGCCTTTTCCCTCAAAAAAAGGTTGAAGATGAAGGAAAAAAGAGAAGAACGATCTAAAAATTAATGGGGATGTGGTTAGCAATAATTGCAGCCGTTGTTGTAACGCGGGGTGGAACTCCGCTTTAACCACTTGCAAACTGTCCTCCTGTAATGTACTGAGGACAGGCAGCCCATGCAGGCAAAGCGACGTACTGGTACATCACTGCCAGGTTTAGAGTGCACACATGCACTGAAAATAGTTGGATCTCCATTCTAAAAGCGCTAATGCCTATCAGTACCATGAGAGGCACGGGGAGTCGGTCAGTGAGACAGTGTCAGGGAGTGGTGTGCACTTGACAAGTGAATTGGAAGAGTTCTTTCATGGATGAATTGTGATAATATTAGTGGGACACTGGAAATTATCACTGGTGAAGTGGTCTTTATATGGTGAAGTGGTCTTTATATTTATTTAATTGCACACAATATTTTATTTACGTGAATGTTTTAGTTCCACAACACAAATTCATACTAAGTAAAAACACATTTTTGGCCAGTGTGGTGTATATTCATGGTTTTTATAAGGTAGCAGTGGATATTTTAAAACTTTAAACTTTGTGAGGGAAGAGTTTGCGATCCATTTTGTTGGTGTTGATTGCGACTGCCTCCGGAGAGCGGTGTTTTAAATAGATTTGTAAAAAAAAAACTATTTAAAGTGCCCCAGTGCTCGCGCACAAAGGTGAATGCATATGTAGGTCCCGCATGCATATATAAACAGTGTTCGCCCCACACGCCAAGTATCGCCGCAAACATTGTAGCAATAATTCTAGCACCAGGTGACCCGTTTAACTCTAAGCTGATAACCTGTAAAGGCTTTAAAAGCCTTGCCTGTGGAGATTTTTTAAGTACCGTAGTTTGGCCCTGTTCCATGGACCTACACAATTTTAAAGTGTGACCTGTTTGGTGTCTGTTTATTTGGCATAAGATCATCTTATATGTTTACCGAAAAATTTGGATATTATTTTGTTTGTGTGCGCTCAAATTCAGTAAAGCTTATTTTTGCCCCAAAAAAATTTGTTTTAAAAACCGCTGCACAAATACTGTGTGGCTTAAAAATTACAACATCCACCATTTTATTCTCTAGGGCCTCTGCTTAAAAATATATATAATTTTTTGGGGTTCTACATTTTCTAGCAAAAAATGCAGATTTACATGTATGACAAATGTTAAAATTGTCCTGGGAATCAAGTAGTTAAAAAAATAAATAACCTATTGATCTGACAATATTTTTACCAGACAGGTAGGGAGGAAAAATCTGCAGTAGGGATACAGACCACAATAAAAAGCGGACCGAGGTTCTAGCATTCCCCTACCTAACTTCAAGAAGCATTTTTACTTCTGTCTGTGTTGCTGTTGGAGGGCTTTCCCCATACTTCCTGACCTGACCACAACCTAGTTACCCAACAGGAGATGAAAGAATCTCTCCAACAGAGCCTCCAAATGCAGTAAAACCTTATGGGGGAGAAAAAAAAAAGTTTTAGGTATAGGTACACTTTAAAAATAGAGCTCTAAGGATAATAATGGTACAGAGATAATAAAAACAAAAAACATACTACTTATTAGTGGTGGGTGTTTGCATATATTTTTAGAATTGTCCAGTAATATCTGTTCTGCTCTGCCCTATGAATGCCTGTTGGATATCATTTTAAAGTACACATTCTAAATTTATTTTTAATTTGTCACTGCAAGAAATTGGTTACTCCTTGAGACTATGTTGTTTATATAATATAGGAACTGGTTATTTTGTTTAGTAATTCAATCTTGTGCTGTTTTTCTATAGGTAACTGTGGAGCGCCTTTGAGGTTGGACTTTGCCATTGTGGGAGATCAGTTTATTGGCCAAGACAATTTTTCTGTTGGTGCTAATGTAACTTATACCTGCATAGCCGGATACATCCGTGCTTCTGGAACCAAAAATGTTATATACTGCTTGAGTAACTCAACATGGTCAACTCCTGAAACATTCTGCCAGAGTAAGTACTTTGTACTATTTTTTTATTTCTTTACCTACAGTATCTTTTTTATGTCTTTTATTTTTTTCTTTTAATATTAGTGTTACTCTTGACGGCATTGTGTCTGAAAAATCCAAGCAGATACTGTATGAGATATTCCAAAATCTGTATACCCCCTTTTTTTTATTTTTATTTTTTTTATTTACTGGACAACAGGGGAATGAATTCTATTTTTAAACAAAAAGTAACCCAAAAATGACCAAATGCAAAAACACATATGTTGACATGAGGAGTTGACAATGACTTTTTTTTATTTTTTTTATTTCCCCTTATGCCTTCCCACAGCCGGATAGGAGTTTACCCTTGTATGTAATAGCTTGTGATCTTCATACCCCAGATTCAATTCATATTTACATACTGTATATGTTTTTGTTTATTACTGATCTCAAAATTTTATTATGGATTCTTTTGGTTTGGTGCTCGTGAGACGGGGGAAACCAGGGATGTTGATTGCAGAATTTGCTACTGTACTGTATGCAGTGGCGTCGCTGGGGGGTGGCTACTGGGGCTATAGCCCCGAGTCTCTAGGGCAGGGGTTGGCGGCCTGTCACCGCTGAATGCGGGCACCCGGCCCGCAGACATTTTTGCCGCTGTCCTCTTCATTGGACAGCGGCAAGCGGACAGTATCACAGGGCTGAATGGGTGTGGGAACTGCTGGAATTACCTTTTTACATTAAACAGCAAGTGATTGGTTGCTGGGCGATCCTAGCAACCAATCACCAACCTGTTCATTTGAAAAGTTTAACTTCAGTAGTTCCTGCCCTCATCCAGCCCTGTGATGTCGATCTCTGTTGCTCTACACCTGTGTAAGGTAGGAGAGTTCTACCTACACAGCATGTGTTTGTGGGGGGTGCAGGGTGCAGAGGACACTACAGTGGGGGGTGCAGGGGACAGAGGACACTACAGGGGAGGGGGGTGCAGGGGACAGAACACTACATGGGGGGGGGGGTGCAGGGGACACTACTGTGGGGAGGGGGGGTACAGGGACAGAGGACACTACAGTGGGGAGGGATGCAGGGGACAAAGGACACTACAGTGGGGAGGGATGCAGGGGACAAAGGGCACTACAGTGGGGGGGGGTGCAGGGGACAGAGGACACTACAGTGGGGGGGTACAGAGGACACTACTGTGGGGAGGGGGGGTACAGGGACAGAGGACACTACAGTGGGGAGGGATGCAGGGGACAAAGGGCACTACAGTGGGGGGTGCAGGGGACAGAGGGCACTGGTGAGCCCTGCATTCTTTATGTAGCGCACTCCTGAGCATTGGGGATCCTGATGTAAGGAAGGGGCTCTCTGGGGACCCTGACTTAAGTGGGGATCCACACTCAGATATCTAGCTATATTTTATATATAATATATACAGTACACACATGTATATTCTATACATGTGTATGCCTGCCCAAGCGTATGACTTTCTTTACTTCGCTGCTATGGGCTCTAGCCTCTGATCTTTTGTAGACCTAGCAACGCCCCTGACTGTATGGCTTTGTGTTTGAATTCAATAAAAGCTTTTAATTGAAAAAAACAAACAAAAAAAATTTAGTATACATTACTTTAGCAGATGTAGTTTACAGCTTTGAGTTTATGGGGAAAGGTTTCTATGAACTTTGCACATCTGAACACTGCCATATTTCCCTGTTCTTCATGGCAAAATTCTTCAAGCTCTGTTACATTGCATGGGGTGCGTGAGTGAACAGTCTTTACAAGTTCAGCTACAAAATCTCTATAGGGATGAGATCTGAACTGTTAGACCCCTTTCACACTGAGGCGTTTTTCTGGCGCTTTTGGGGTAAAAATAGCACATGTAAAACCGCTCCCCTGCAGTCTCAGTGTGAAAGCCCGAGGGCGGGACATTAAAAAAAACTCCTGCAAGCAGCATCTTTGGAGCAGTGAGGGAGCGGTGTATACACTGCTCCTAAACCGCCTCTGCCCATTGAAATGAATGGGCAGCGCCGCTGAACCGCCGGCAAAGCGCCGCTTCAGCAGCGCTTTGCGGGTCGTTTTAACCCTTTTTTGGCAGCTAGCGGGGGTTAAAAGCTCCCCACTATCGCCCGAAAACCTCAGCTAAAATGATGGTAAAAGCTTTACTGCTGGTGCCCCAGTGTGAAAGCAGCCTAACAAACATTTGTGAACATTTTTATTTCAAAGGAATACTTGTATCGTTCTGCCTTGGGGTCTTTGTGTTACTAGAAGACCATTCTTCTCCCAGCGCTCAGATTTTCTTGCAGCCTGCTTTTAGGTTTTACTCCCAGGATTACCCTGTATGTTGCTGCATTTCTTCTACCCTCTATCCTGCTGCAGAAAATAATCCCATAGCATGATACTGCCATGGCAATCGTACATTTATGAAGAGGTTAGCCAAACTCGCTCATCCGTATCTTTATGGACCTTGCTGTGTGCACTGGTCCAAATCATTTGGTGGAGGGGGGATTATGGTGTGGGGCTGTTTTTTAGGGGTTGGGCTGCATTTCTTTTGTAAAGTGTTCTAAAAACAGATCAGAAGATTTTTTTTTTTTTTTCCTCCGCTCTAGCAGCAGTGGGCTGGGATTTGAAGTCACACACATTTGCATAGCTAGAGCAAAGAGTTCCCTGATATCTGATTAGAGGGAAGGGACACACCCCCCTCTACACAGGGTTACAGGTGCATAGAAAAATACAGAGCTTAGGCCAGTGATGGCGAACCTTGGCACCCAGAGATGTTTTCAAACCACATTTCCCGTGATGCTCCACTACACTGCAGTGTGCATGAGCATCATGGGAAATGTAGTTCCAAAACATCTGGGGTGCCAAGGTTCGCCATCACTGGCTTGGGTCATGAGTTACCAGCTGTGTGCTGGAGGGGGCAGGCTTTCTCCCTCTCGGCTGTGGTGTCGGGGGGGGGAAACTGTCAAAAGTGACTTACCGTATGCAGATAGCAGAGAGGGGAGAGACCAGAGAGGAGCCACACTTAGTACTTTGTGTTCAGGCTAGCACACACTGTAGTGAGACATGCTTTGTTCATTTTTTCATATTTGAGGTTTACATCCACTTTAATCTTTACTTAATAATCTAGATATTTTTATCCCCCTTGTTTTTTTTTTGTTTTTTTTGTGAAACCCAACACTCTAGTGGTCTGTTTTTTAAAGTGTCTCAAAAAGAAAATGTCTGTCTTCTGTAAAAAGCAAGCAAATCCAAATTTTCCATATTAGATCTCTTGTTTGTGTCTCATCTGTTCAGTAGGACTTGTTCATATTAATGTGTGAAAACATACTGTTTATTGGGTGCTGTATAGTACAGAGTTTGACCCTTTTTAAAAACCTCCCTTTTTTTTTTTTTTTGGATGGTGGAGAGGGAATTGAACACTTGTCTGTCTGTGTTTTTTTTTTATCGCTGTCTGTACTCTCATTAGGGAGACCCACCTTCTCTGTCTGTCCTGTTTACCATTATCATTATAAGTGAAATTAAGAAAATGACTAATTTTGGGTTGTCCCCAGAAAAGTAATAGAGGGGGAATCTTCCAATGAGGACACTAGTTCTGGTGACCTGGGGGGTTCCAAAGGAATTCCCTTAATTTGCAAAGATTTCCTTTCACTTTCTGTTTGGCTATGGGAAAGGAAGCTCCGCAATAAGACACAGATGGCAAAAACAAAATTCTGACAGGGGTTATAACCCTTCCTTGCTCTATCCTAAATGGAGAAAAAGTTTTTTGCCTCTATTTCTATTTTAACTCCAGACATATATTAAAACACTATCTTATACAGCGTTGTATAAATTCAAGCATCATGAATTGTATTTTTTATATACAAACAGAGAACTTACCTGAATTTGACTCGGCCTCTTTCAATCCCTGTATAGCAGGGCTCAGACTAGGAAAGGGAGAGGCAGCACAAGGAACAAGTCAGCTGTACTTCAGTGCTCATGTGCTAATAAGCAACAATCATTTCACTGTTGAGTAACAGGTGTGGGGAAGGACCAGTCCTCTGAGTGTTACTTAACTGCAGCAGAGAAAAATCAGGTCTACTATCCTGACAGACAGGGTTGTGTTGTGTGGAAGAGTTTGTGTGAATCTTGGGACTGAATAGACAGAATATAAATTCTTTGACCGGTATTAAAAGCCACCTAATATGTAATGGTGTCTATTTACCAATATACTTTTAATGCCTTTCTCCTTACAACATTTGTTAAATATTTATGTTGAAGTTTTATCTTTTGAACCTATGTTACAAAATTTTGATATGTTCCTTCTAATATGGCTCATTCTCCATGCTAAAGTTTTTTTTTTTTATACATGTATTATTTGTCTTGCTAGCCGATTTAATATCCTTGTTTTTTTTAAATTTTTTTTTTATATATTCTATATGCAGAGAGAAGTTGTGGGAACCCTGGAGACATAGCAAATGGAGATGTTCACATTGACGATACACTCTTTGGATCTAGAGTAAATTATACATGTCATATTGGGTGAGTGTTTTTTTTATAATCAACTCACTAAGCTATAATGCATGTGTTTTTTGGTATGTGTGTGGTGTTTGTTTTTTGTTTTTTTGCTACAATTGTTACATTCAACCATGAATTATCTCTGTCAAATAACAATCATGCTCCCGCTGGTGCTGTTGGGTCCTGCTCCCTTTTTTTTTTTTTTTTTTTTTCCCCCTGAGTTCCCCTATAGCAAACGGTGTGTTTTTGTGTGTGGGGGCACCCGTATGGGCATGTTCGCAAGCTGGGTGGTGTGCATCCATAGACACCCACAGTTTGGCTTGGCCATGTCCCCTGCTCCCTCCTGAATGACAGCAGTAGGAGCCAATAGCTCCTGCTGCTCTGTCTGTCCTGTGAGAGCAGTAAGAGACCAGTGCTACTGCAGATGGGCACAGCAGTGTATTAAGAGAGGACTCTGTTAAGTACTTGGGGTGGGGGGTGAGGAACAGCAAGTAGTAGTAGGTTTTTTTTTTTTTTTGTTTTTTTTTTTTTTTGTTTTTTTTTTTAACCTTAATGCATTAAGGTAAAAAACCTTTTGACTTTAGAAATACTTTAAAAGCCTGAAATAAGAAAATGAATGCAGCTACTACAGTTAATGACCAGAAAGCTAATATATATTACATTTTTTCGATGTAGGGCTATGCTTTAAGTGATTTCATGAACTGTAATGCCCTGTACACATGGTCGGACATTTCGACAACAAAATCCATGGATTTTTTTTCCGACGAATGTTGGCTCAAACTTGTCTTGCATACACACGGTCGCACAAAGTTGCCGGAAAATCCGATCGTTCTGAACGTGGTGACGTAAAACACGTACGTCGGGACTATAAACGGGGCAGTAGCCACTAGCTTTCGTCTCTTAATTTATTCTGAGCATGCGTGGCACTTTGTGCGTCGGATTTGTGTACATACGATCGGAATTTAACCGATCGGATTTTGTTGTCGGAAAATTTTATAGCCTGCTCTCAAACTTTGTGTGTCAGAAATTCCTATGGAAAATGTGTGATGGAGCCCACACACAGTCGGAATTTCCGACAACAAGGTCCTATCACACATTTTCCATTGGAAAATCCGATCGTGTGTACGGGGCTTAACTGTTGTGTAGAAAAAAAAAAGATACATTTGCAAAACTGTACACAAGTATATCCAGGTTTATTGGAGTTGGCTGACAATAACTGAAACTGAGAATCCTTATTCTTCTGTTTTCACCTTTTGTGACTTCAGCCTAGTTACAGTGGGGACAGAAAGTATTCAGACTATTCTTATAATAATAGTAATATTATAATGATAGACAATATTTGCCCACTCTGCAGAACTGCTCAAGTTCAGTTAAATTTGATGGTGACTTTTTGTGGACTGCAGTCTTCTAGTCATTCCACAGATTTTTAATGGGGTTCAGTCTGGGCTCTGACTAAGCTATGCAAGGACATTCACCTTTTTCTCCTTCAATCACTGTGTGGTCATTTGTGCTGTGTGCTTTGGGTTGTCATGTTGGAAGGGAAACCTTCTTCCCATTGACGATTTTCCGGCAGAGGGCAGCAGATTTTCCTCAAGAAGTTGATGGTATTTGGCCCATCCATTGTTATTTTATCCTGACAAGTGTTTCAGTCCCTGCTGAAGAGAGAAACCCCTATAACAGGATATTGGCACCTCCATGCTTTACTGTAGGAATGGTGTTATTTGGATGCTGAGCTGTATTGGATTTCCGCCAGACATATCATTTGGTGTTGAGGCCAATCATTCATTAATTTTAGTCTCCTCTGACCATAACCCCTTTTTCCATGTGGTCTCAGAATCTTCAAGGTGCATTTAAGGTGGTCAGATGAGCCTAAAATTTAATTATTTGGCCTCAATACTAAAGGATATGTCTGGCAGAAATCCAATACAGCTCACCATCCAAATAAAACTATTACATTACCCACTTCCGGACCGCCACACGCCGATGTATGTTCTTACTATTAGGACAGAAATCGTTGTCATGGCAGCAGCTGGCTGCCATAACCCCCGGTATCCCCGTGTTCAGCCAGCGGTCTGGTACAAGATAAAAGTGGTGTCTGCGGTGGATTCGCTGCAAGATCACTTTAATCGGCGGCGGGAGAGGGCCCCCTCTGCCGCTTACCGGAGCCGTCGGTGATCGCATCTGTCCCCTGCCTGGGTATGGAGACGAGTGAGGTGAAGATGGCCCCCACCTGGCTCCATGACACTTCAGGGCGGAAGCGACGTCAAAACGTCACTTCCGCCCATAGCTCTTCAAATTCAATACTGGGCCTATTCTGGCACTTCTCTCCTACATGTAAAAATCATAATTTTTTTGCTAGAAAATTACTCAGAACCCCCAAATATTATATATGTTTTTTTTAGCAGACACCCTGGGGAAAAAAATGGCGGTCATTGCAACTTTTTATCTCGCACAGTATTTAGGCAATAATTTTTCAAACACCCTTTTTTTTTTTTTTTGAAAAAAAAGGTTTCATGAATTAAAAAAATAACAAATTAGTAAAGTTAGCCCAATTTTTTTTGTATAATGTGAAAGATGATGTTATGCCGAGTAAATAGCTACCTAACATGTCACGCTTTAAAATTGCGCACAGTCATGGAATGGCGCCAAACTTCGGTACTTAAAAATCTCCATAGGCAACGCTTTGAAAATTTTTACAAGTTACCAGTTTAGAGTTACATAGGAGGTCTAGTGCTAGAATTGTTGCACATGGTCTAACGTATGCGGCGATACCTCACATGTGTGGTTTGAACGGCGTTTACATATGTGGGGGGGACTTGCGTGTGCTTTCGCTTCTGAGCGCGAGCTACCTGGGACAGGGGCATTTAAAAAAAAAAAAAAATTTCTATTTTACTTTAATTTTTTTTTTATTTTTACACTTTTTACATTTTTATTTTTTAATCACTTTTATTCCTATTACAAGGAATGTAAACATCCCTTGTAATTGGACTCTATGTGACAGGTCCTCTTTATAGAGAGATGCGGGGTCAATAAGACCCCACGTCTCTCCTCCAGGCTGGAAAGCATGAGATTGTGAATCGCGGCTTTGTTTACATCTGAGAACCCGGGCGTGACGTCATAACATCGCTCCCAGTCCTCCGACGGTCAGAGATGAAACCATTGTAGTCATCCGGCACCGGCCGATTCTTTCTCCGGTCCCCCGATGGCACGGGAGAGCCCGGAGAAGCACTGGATGGTGGCGGGAGGGGATGTGCCCCCCCCCTCCCGCCGCTATAAAAACGATCAAGCAGCGGAACTGCCGCTATGAGCATTCTTATGGTGCACAGAATTGCCAGCTGGAAAGAATGATATCTGAATGATGCCTCTAGCTGCAGGCATCATTCAGATATGTGTAGTATTGAGGGCCTTTGTCATTAAAAAAAAAAAAAACATTTTTTTTTGACCCCAGATCTCATATTTAAGAGGTCCTGTAATGCTTTTTTCTATTACAAGGGATGTTTACATTCCTTGTAATAGGAATAAACAGTGACACTTTTTTTTTTTTTTTTTTTTTTTTTTTTTTTTAACAGTGTAAAAATAAAAAATAAAAGGTAAAGTAAATTTAAAAAAAAAATTTTTTAAAAGCGCCCTGTCCTGCCGTGCTCGCGTGCAGAAGCTAATGCATATGTGAGTAGCGCCAGCATATGAAAACGGTATTTAAACCACACATGTGAGGTATCGCCGCGATTGGTAGAGCAAGAATAAGTTTGTCGTCATTACACGAAAGGGCGCAATTTTGAAGCGTGACATGTTGGGTATCAATTTATTTGACGTAACAATTGGGCTAACTTTACTGTTGTCTTAATTTTAATTTTTTTAATTCAAAAAAGTGTATTTTTAAAAAAAAAAAAGTGCACTTGTAAGACCGCTGCGCAAATACGGTGTGACAGAGTATTGCAACAACTGCCATCTTATTCTCTAGGGTGTTAGAAAAAAAATGTATAATGTTTGGGGGTTCTAAGTAATTTTCTAGCAAAAAAAACTGTTTTTAACTTGTAAACAACACATCTAAAAAAAAAAAAAAAAAAAAAAAAAAAGGCCCGGTCTTAAAGTGGTTACATTACACTATCCGATATACACAATCCTATACCCACAGTTGATCCAGAGGAATGCAAAAAAACCTCAGCAAAGCGTGATCCAATTTGCTACAGTAGGAGAAAAAATTCCTTCCTGATCCCCCGAGAGAGGCAGTCGGATTCCCTGGATCAACTTTACCTATAATTGTTAGTATCCAGTTATATTCTGTACATTCAGGAAAGTATCCAGGCCTTTTTTAAGGCAGTCTGAGCTGGCCAGAACCACCTCTGGTGGGAGTCTATTCCACATTTTCACAGCTCTTACTGTGAAGAAACCTTTCCATATTTGGAGATTAAATCTCCTTTCCTCTAGATGTAAAGAGTTCCTCCTTTTCCTCTGTGGTGACCTTAAAGTGGTTTTAAACCCTCAAGGTTTTGAGGGTTTTTTTTCATTCCATGCATTAAGATGAAAAACCTTTTTGTAGTGCAGCAGCCCCCCCAGAGCCCCCCTTTCACTTGCCTGAACCCGATCGTTCCACTGACTGGAACGAGCAGAGTAGCTCCAGCCGCTGTCTCAGGTCCTCATTGGCTGCATTGATAGCAGGAGCATTGGCTCCCGCTGCTGTCAATCAAAGCCAATGACACAGTGGCTAGGCCGAGTCCTGCTGTCTGTGTCAATGGGCGCAGCAGCAGGACACGGAAGCGTGCCCGCACGAGTGCCCCCTGGGAATGCAGGTCTGTGTTAGGGCACTCAAGAAGAGGAGGAGCGCCGCTGGGTGACCCCAGAAGAGGAGGATTGGGTCCCTTCTGTGCAAAACCCTTGCACAAAGGAGGTGTGTATGACATGTTTGTAAAGGGTTTTTTTTTTTTTTGTGTAAATTAACAACCCGTTTAAAGTGACTAACTCAAGTTCACTATATGGACCACTTATGTATTTATGTTTGTTATTCATATCCCACCTTAATCTCCTCTTCTCAAGATAATAAGTTCAGTTCCTCTAATCTTTCCTCATAGCTGAGCTCCTCCATGCCTCTTTATCAGTTTGGTTGCCCTTCTCTGCACGTTCTCCAGTTCCCCGATATCCTTTTTGTGAACTGGTGCCCAAAACCTGCATTTTCCAGATCAGGTTTTACTAATGATTTTTACAGGGGCAAAATTATTATCTCTCTCTTGAAGTCTATACCTCTCAATACAAGAGGATTTTACTCGCTTTGGAAAATGCAGCTTGGCATTGCATGCTGTTACTAAAGCGGAGTTCCACACAAAAATGGAACTTCCGCTTTTCGGAACCCTCCCCCTCTCCGGTGTCACATTTGGCACCTTTCAGGGGGGAGGGGGGTGCAGATACCTGTCTAAGACAGGTATTTGCACCCACTTCCGGCATAGACTCCCATGGGGGTCTATGCCTCCTCCTGTCCCTCCGCGCTGTCTCCTGGGAAACACACAGCTCCCAGGAGAGAGCGGGGACCACTTGGGACGCGCAGCGTGACTCGCGCATGCGCAGTAGGGAACCGGGAAGTGAAGCTGCAACGCTTCACTTCCTGATTCCCTCACCTAGGATGGCGGCGGCAGCTGCCGAGAACCGAGCGGGTTCTCGGCGTCGCCTGCCGACATCGCTGGACTCTGGGACAGGTAAGTGGCCATGTATTAAGTCAGCAGCTGCAGTATTTGTAGCTGCTGGCTTTTAATAAATAAATATATATATATATATAATTTTTTTTTTTTTTTTTTAGATAATGTAGGTGGACCCCGCTTTAAGCTTTTATGATCTACCAAAACGCCCAGATCCTTCACCACCATTGATTCCCCCAGTTTTACTCCCCCCTAGTATGTAATATGCATGCATATCTTTACATTTCTCAACATTAAAGTGGTTGTAAAGTCAGAAGGTTTTTTTATCTTAACCGCTTCAACCGTGGAAGATTTTACCCCCTTCCTGACCAGAGCACTTTTTTGCGAATCGGCACTGTGTCCCTTTAACTGACAATTGCGCGGTTGTGCGGCGTTGCACTCAAACAAAATTGACGTCCTTTTTTTTTCTCACAAATAGAGCTTTCTTTTGGTGGTATTTGATCACCTCTGCAGTTTTTTTATTTTTTGCGCTATAAACAAAAAAAGAATGACAATTTTGAAAAAAACGCAATATTTTTTTACTTTTTGCTATAATATCCCCCAAAATTATATAAAAAAACAATTTTTTTTTTTCCTCAGTTTAGGCTGATATGTATTCTACATATTTTTGGTAAAAAAAATCGCAATCAGCGTATATTGATTGGTTTGCACAAAAGTTATAGCGTCTACAAAATAGGGGATAGTGTTCTGGCATTTTTATTAATTTTTCCCCATTCATCTTTCAGGACAGCACCATAGAGATACACCGGCTCCTCCCCTCTTAGGAAACACCGCCTTCCAATTCAATATTTAAATCTCATCATCCCACCGGCCCCTCAGTTCAGGTGTTTCCTCCGATGGGGAGACACTGCTTGGGAGCCGTGGTGGATCAGTCAGGGAGGCTGAAGCCAGAAAATCTTTCTGAGGAAAAGGGGGAGTCGGGTCTCTCTCTCTTTCCCTCCACCTTTTTTTCTTCAGTCAGGTAAAGGCTGGGGAAGCCATACTTACCTGTTTAAAACTGAATTTGCGCGCCTCAGCCTCTCTTGGGGAAAGAAGACAGCTGAGGATGTCCGCGTTTCTTCTGCCCAGGGGGGCGCTGTGGGAAAGATTCTGAGTCACTCCTGCTTGTTCAAGCAGCCAGCGTATAAAGCTCTATGGCCGGGTCGGATGACGTGCGACGTCAGTTCCGGCGAGGGCGGGCACTTCCGACGATCTCGTGTCTTCCGGTTCCGGACGCGGGGAAAGAAAACGGACCGAGCGTTCGGCTGGTGCGACCCTCTTGCTTTGCTGTAGAGTCAGCTGTTGGGGGAAACGATCGATCACCATCCTCAGCGGACATGTCGGAGACAGAGGTCTCGAACTGCTCCAGGAGACAATAGCACCAGCCATGCTAAGGTAAGTGGAACCCTGGGGTGGTGTTCCCCTACCTAATCCCGATTCTCTGTTCTCCCCTTACTGGTGGTCGGGGGGAAGGGGAGTGTGTCTGGGACCCTGGTGGCGGTTGGTCCTGGGGTGGGCACTCCTGGTGGTCCTCTGTAAAGCACTGGTGTGATTGGGCATTTATGGCGACCCTCTCTCTTTCTTTTTCAGAAAGCCACAGAGAAAAGCAAGTCGCCTCATGGTTCAAATTTTGTCTTCCTTTCCCATGCTACTTAAGGGTGTAGCATATATTGCGGACGCTTCCGCTGAATCAGTGCGCATGTCCGCAAGGTCTTCAGCCCTCACTAATTCAGCTCGAAGGGCCTTATGGCTTAAGACGTGGCAAGGGGACAGCGCGTCTAAAGTTAAACTCTGTGGAATTCCACTCACAGGGGATCTCTTGTTTGGTCCAGGGTTAGAGGCCGTTTTGGATCGGACAGCCGATAAGAAAAAGGCCTTTCCCATTAAAAAGAAGTTTGGGGAGCAGGCTAAAAGAAAGTCTCGCCCTCAGAGAAAGTTTGAAGCCCCAAAAGGAGAGTGGCAGAAAAAGGCTTGGGGGCAGAAGGGTAAGGGGCGGGGAGGGGCGATTTTTCTCCCTCCTGAACAGCCCAAGAAGACCCGATGACAGGGTAACCACGGTGGGAGGAAGATTGGGGGCCTTCCTTCCACAGTGGGAGATGATCACCTCCAACCAGTTTGTGTTAGGGATCATAAGAAGAGGTTACCGGCTAGAGTTCTCAGAACCTCCTCAGCACAGACTTCTGGTCACCGAGCTGCCAAAGTGTGCAGAAAAATCATCAGCTCTTCTATCCTCCCTACAGGAGTTGGAGGAACAAGAGGTGGTAGTGAGGGTGCCTGTAGAGGAGACAGGCAGAGGCTTTTACTCCCACATCTTTGTGGTCCGCAAGCCTTCGGAAAAATTCAGGCTTATCATGAACCTGAAGCCTCTGAATGTCTCAATTACCTACAGGAAATTCCGGATGGATTCTATCTATTCGGTGAAGGCGCTTCTTCCTCCAAATTGCTTCATGGCGTCAATAGACTTAAAGGACGCCTATCTGCACATTCCAATCGCAGAAAGTTACCAGAGGTTTCTCAGACTAGCTGTGAAAACCGGGGAAGGAACGTTTCATCTACAGTTCAAAGCACTCCCCTATCCTCTTGCCCCCGCATCTTCACCAAAGTGATGGTGGAGGTCCTGGCTTTCTTGCGGCTCAGAGGCATCTCTGTAGTCGCATACCTAGATGATCTACTCCTGTTTGCTCCTTCCCCGGAGCAGTTGTCCCAAGATCTTCAGGTAGCAAGAGACAGCTTAGAAAACTTGGGGTGGCTCTTGAACCTGGAAAAATCCAGTTTGGTTCCGTCCCAAAGGGTCACCTTCCTGGGCTATGTATTGGATTCGACAAAACAAAAAGTGTTCCTTCCAGTAGAAAAGATCCAGAAGGTGGACAGAGCAATATTACTGCTCCAGGGCAGCCGTCAGATCTCAGTAAGAAAAGCGATGTCAGCATTAGGCTTACTGACTTCCACACTTCCGGCAGTTCAGTGGGCAGGGCTGCACTTTCGCCCCCTACAACTGTTTATCCTGAGTGTCTGGGACCACAGTCCAGGGTCTCTGGACTCCTTTATATCTGTGCCGAGTCAGGTCAAGAGGTCCCTCTTGTGGTGGAGGAAAGGGTCCAATCTCGCACAGGGCCTGGAGTGGGTCCTTCCAGTTTCCAGGACGGTTACGACCGATGCGAGCGGCACAGGGTGGGGAGCACACCTAGATTCCAGGATGATGCAAGGCACCTGGGGGAAAGAAGACACAAAGAAGTCCTCGAACTGGAGGGAACTGAGAGCAATAGAGTTGGCTCTCAGAGCTTTTCAGAGAGAACTCCTGGGACAGCATGTGAGGGTCCGTTCGGACAACTCATCAGCAGTGGTCTACATCAACAGGCAAGGGGGAACCAGGAGCAGATCCTTGTGGGGTCTGGCAGAATCCATCCTCAGGTGGGCCGAAGGGAGCATTCTCTCTCTTTCGGCAATACATTTGAAGGGGGAACAAAACCAAGTAGCAGATTTTCTCAGCAGAAAAATGCTGAAGGAAGGCGACTGGGTCTTGAATCAGGACATCTTCGAGATGATTACTCGGAAGTGGGGGGGTTCCTTCTGTGGACCTCTTCGCCCCGAAGGCGAATACAAAAGCTCATCTGTTCTTTTCCCTAAACAGATGGGACGGAGCAGCCGGGGTTGGATGCACTAGCTCAGAGCTGGCGCTTCTCAAAGTGTTATGCCTTCCCCCCTCCTGTAATGATTCCAGCAGTTCTGAGAAAATTTCGGTCGGAAGACACAACCCTCATTCTGATCGCACCACACTGGCCAAGGAGGCCGTGGTTCTCTTTCTTGAAGAGCCTGATGGTGGAACCTCCCTGGATTCTGCCTATCCAGGAGGATCTTCTTTCTCGGGGTCCAATCTGTTGCCCTCAGGTGGAGCGATGGAACCTCGCAGCGTGGCTACTGAGGAAGAATTGCTGAAGGGCAAAGGTTTCTCGGATCGGCTAGTGACAACTCTCCTAAATTGCAAGAAAAGAGAGACGCAAGCCATCTACCTAAAGGTGTGGAAGAGCTTTAATAGTTGGTGCACAGAAAGCTCCTTCGATGTACAAAGTTCTGTAGCAGTATTATGCCCCGTACACACGGTCGGACTTTGCTCGGACATTCTGACAACAAAATCCTAGGATTTTTTCCGATGGATGTTGGCTCAAACTTGCATACACACGGTCACACAAAGTTGTCGGAAAATCCGATCGTTCTAAACGCGGTGACGTACAACACGTACGTCGGGACTATAAACTGGGCAGTGGCCAATAGCTTTCATCTCTTTATTTATTCTGAGCATGCGTGGCACTTTGTCCGTCAGATTTGTGTACACACGATCGGAATTTCCGACAACAGGTTTTGTTGTCGGAAAATTTTATATCCTGCTCTGAAACTTTGTGTGTCGGAAAATCCGATGGAAAATGTCCGATGGAGCCCACACATGGTCGGAATTTCCGACAACACGCTCCGATCGGACATTTTCCATCGGAAAATCCGACCGTGTGTACGGGGCATTAGAGTTTCTGCAGGCAGGAGCGGACAAAGGATTAGCCCTTAGCACCTTGAAAGGACAGGTGTCGGCACTAAGCGTATTCCTGGAAAAGCCGCTAGCTTTAGATCCTTGGGTAGCTAGGTTTTTTAGAGCCTTAGGCAGACAGAGGCCAGTTAAAATTTCCCCATTCCCAGTGTGGGATCTTTCTTTAGTTTTACAGACTCTTACAGGGGATCCCTTTTGAGCCATTGGAATCCTGTACCTTGAGGTTGATCACCCTCAAAACGGTGTTTTTAGTGGCGATCACCACAGCATGGAGGGTGAGTGAACTCAAAGCCCTTTCTATTAGGGCGCCTTTTTTTTCAGGTTTTTCCGGACCGTTTGATTTTTAAAACGGATCCGGCCTTTTTGCCAAAAGTGGCCTCTAGTTTTCATAGAGGGCAAGAAATTATTTTACCTACCTTCTGTTCGAATCCTGTGAGGGAACAGGAGCATATTTTCCACAAACTGGACGTTAGAAGGTGCGTCCTTCAGTACTAAGATAGTACAAAACAGTTTAGGAAATCCGATTCTTTTTTTGTGTAATTTTCAGGGGCTAGGAAAGGGTCCAAAGCTTCTAAACGATCAATAGCCAGATGGTTAAGGTTGGCCATTAGCCAGGCCTATGTAATCGGGGGTTTGGAGCCCCCGAAGGGTATTAAAGCACATTCCACCAGGGCAGTGGCGACTTCTCAAGGAGAGTGGGCTGGTGCTTCTCCGGAGCAGATCTGTAGAGCAGCAACGTGGTCCAGTTTTTCCACGTTTGTAAAGCATTACAGATTGGACCTGCTGTCAGCCAAAGACCAAGCTTTTGGGCGTAAAGTGCTGCAGGCAGTAGTCCCTCCCTAAGGTAAGGTGCTCGCTTATCCTCTCTATGGTGCTGTCCTGAAAGATGAATGGGGAAAAACTGAGTTATTTACCAGTAACATCCTTTTCCAGGAATCTTTCAGGACAGCACTGGTACCCACCCAAGTTATTGGTTATCTATGAGAACTCATCGCATGAGAGCGTCAGGTAAGATAAAGATTTGTATGATGTATTCTTGTGTCTCCCCAGCTGGCCGAAGGAACTCTTGAAGAACTGAGGGGCCGGTGGGATGATGAGATTTAAATATTGAATTGGAAGGCGGTGTTTCCTAAGAGGGGAGGAGCCGGTGTCTCTCTATGGTGCTGTCCTGAAAGATTCCTGGAAAAGGATGTTACCAGTAAGTAACGATCTGTCTGTTCTCCCCTCAGAGAACCGGGATGTGTGTGTTTACACACACATCCCAGTTCTCCATGTGCCCCGAGCCAAACCTGTGGCCAAATATAAAAGCGACGTAACATGATGGTAATTTGCGCAGCCGAGCCATGTTACCGCAGTACAACTGCCGCGGCTGGTCGGCAAGCGGTTAATGCATATGCATTAAGATAAAAAGCCTTCTGTCCACCTCTCTCCTCCTCTCCTCTCTGCTGACGTCAGCGCGGTATTCTCAGCCCCGTCCGCTTTGCTGCCTCAGGGGAAGAGAGAGAGGGAAGCAGCTGGTCACGTGAGCGCCGAGCGGTGATATAATTTAGTGGCTTGCTTTTTTAAATACAGTGAGTGAGTGAACTTGGCAAAGTGCCCCATCATAAGTATTTATTTCTGGGGGGATAGTGCCCCATCATTGGTGTTCCTGGGGGGGTGAGGGAATAGTGCCCCATCATTGGTGTTCCCCCGGGGGGTGTTTGAATAGTGCCCCATCATTGATGTTCCTGGGGGGGAATAGTGCCCCATCATTGGTATTTCTGGGGGGGGGAATAGTGCCTCATTATTGGTGTTCCTGGGGGGGGTGGGGGGGGACTGTGCACCCATCATTGGTGTTCCCCCGGATACACAGACCTCTCCCACCCACACTCAGGTCCGGAGCCGCCATCTCTCCTTCCCACACTCCAGTCCGGTTGCTCCAGCCGCTTTAGTCTGGTACCCTGTCCAACCAAACTCCCTTTCTATTGCAACCCCCTCTGGTCTGGTTTCTCTTCCACATTCCTCTCTTACAAACCCCCTCTAACGCCCGGTCTCCAAGCTAGCTAACTCCCTCCCACCCTCTAGTACAGTCTCCTCTCCCATTCAGGGCCAGCCCCCTCACTGCGTTGTCAGTAATGAATGAGGAATTTACTTTTAGTAGTTATGTTGTGATGCTGTTTGAGTGTAACACTCCGTTTTTTCATTATTATTATTTGAAATAAACGAAAAAATGGCATATTCATTTTTTTTTTTTTTTTTAATGATTTTTATCTGACTTGATTGATTATGAAACTAATCGTTAGTTTCAGCCCTAGATCTTACCAAGCCTGCCTTTACCTTACACATTAGCCGTGTGCGGGGAACTATGTCAAACACTTTTGCAAAATCCAAGTATACTATGTCCACAGCCATTCCTTTTTGTCTAAGGTTTTACTTGCCTCTTCATTAAAATAAATCGGATTTGTTTGACGTCTATCTTTCATGAATCCATACTGTCTGTTGCTTAAAATATTTTTTTTTCAGCAAGAACTCATCTATGTGGTCTTTTATTAAACTCTCCAGTATCTTCCCAACTATAGAAGCCAAACTAGCAGGTCTATAGTTACTTGGTAAAGACTTTGATCTCTTTTTAAATATAGGCACCACATTGGCCTTACGCCAATCCAGTGGTACTATTCCAGTCATTAAGAGTCTCTAAAAAGTATAAACCATGGCTTTGACATGACAGAGCTCAATTCCTTTAGGATCCGTGAGTGAATGCCATCTGGTTCCAGGTGCTTTATTGACCTTTTATTCTGTCTAAATATTTTGTAACCATCTCACTTTTGAGCCATTGTGGATCATTCGGGGCTGTGTCACTACTATCCCCATTATGTACATGAGCTCCCTCATACTTCTTTGTATACACAGAGCTGAAGAAAGTATTTAATACATTTTGTTTTCTTTTTGTACCCAGTCACCCACTGTAGATTAATTTGTAAAGGGCCTACATGTTCAGACTTGACCTTTTTACTATTAATTTGAGGATTTTTTTGGGTGGGGGTTTGTCCTGTCTTTTTCAATCTGTCGTTTTAAATTTTTGCGTCCTTGATTTCCTTTTCTACATATTCTGTTATATTCTTTGTTGCATTTAAACGATGATTATGTTCCTTCACTTTTATATTTTTTAAAAGTTATTTTATTTTCGTATTATTTATAGCCATTTTAACTTTGCCCATGAGCCACAGGTTTTATTTTTAGCCTTTTAAAGCGGAAGTAAATCGATCCATGAAACCATTTCCGGCACGTGCCGGAAATATAACACTCCCATTGGTTGTGCTCTCAACCAAACTGTCCAACCATCCAATGGCTGGTGTCTAAACTCATCACATGTTCAGCATTATGGCAGTTGTAGAGAGGCAAAGATGGCAGCTTCCTTGGCTAAAAACGATATGGGGGGTTTACTTACACTTTAAACTTATTGCCCATGGGAATATACTTTGCAGTGAGTTCACATACAGTCTTTTTGAAGATTTCCCATTTCTGTTCTGTGTTCATCAATGCCAATATTCCCTCCCAGTCTAAGTCTTGGAGAGCAGCCCTCATCCTTGGAAAATTTGCTCTCTTAGACCCCTTTAACACTGCGGTGCTTTTCAGGCATGTTAGCGCTAAAAATTGCATCAGAAAAGCGCCTCTCAAGCCTACCCAGTGTGACAGCCTGGGGAGGTGCTCTTGCGGGACGTGAAAAAAAGTCCTGCAAGCAGCATCTTTTGGTGCGGTTCGAGAGTGGTCTATACACCGTTTCCAAAATGCCCTGCCCCTTGAAAATGGGCAGCACTGCCGAAGCGCCACAACACGGGCACTATTAACCCTTCGGCTGCTAGCAGGGGTTAAAAACACCCCACTAGCAGCCGAACAGCGCCACTAAAATGATGGTAAAGCACCGCTAAAACTAGCAGCACTTTACCGCTAACTTGGTGCGGCCCCAGTGTAAAAAGGGTCTTAAAGTTACAGTAAGTATTTTTATATTTCCAGTATGAGCTTGTTGCTTACAGCGAACATTAAATTTAAATTGTGTTATGGTTACTGCTACCCAGATGTTCTTTTTATATGAACATTAGTAATCAGCTCTGCATGGTTTGAGATTACCAGGTCCAGCAGAGCTTCATTGCTAGTCGGGGGGCCTCAGTGGACTGGACCATAAAATTTACTGTTAATAATAATAACCTTTTAACTGTTCCTGCAGTGCTATTACTCCAGTCAATATCAGGGTAGTTAAAATCCCCAATTATCCTCACTGTTCCAGTCCTTGCAGCCCTTTCTATCTGTGCAAGGAGCCAAGTCTTCACCTCCTCATTAACAATGGGAGGTCTATAACAAACTCCAATGATTACTTTTGTGTAGAGCTACATGATTCTGGCTAAAATGAGAATGGCGATTTTTTTTTTTTTTTTTTTTTTTTTTTTTGTTTTTTGTTTTTTGTTTGCTTAGAAGATAGATAACGCTTCTCACGGCATAACATCATCTTTCACATTTAAACAACAAAAATTTTGCTAACTTTACTGTTTCGTTTTATTTTATTTTTTTATTAATTGAAGTGTATTTTTCCCAAAAAATTGCGTTTGAAAGACCACTGTGCAAATACAGTGTGACATAAAAAAATATTGCAACAATAGCCATTTTATTCCCTAGGGTCTCTGTTAAAAAAAATATATATAATGTTTTGGGGTTCCAAGTAATTTTCTAGCAAGAAAATCTGATTTTAACTGTAAGAAACAAGTGTCAGAAAAAGGTTTAGACTTTTAGTGGTTAAACTTCCTGCATTTACACACAGATTTTTATCCCTTTTTATATAAGCCAGAAGCCTTACAATGTTGTTAAAAACTTGGCAGACTGCCAGAGTGAGCAGAGAACTCTCTATACTTGTTGCATGAAAGAATTGGTAAACTCTGCAATACAGATCGTTGGGGGGTTGAAACGAGATTGTGATCTTTTAACGATTGAATTGTGCAGCTCTACTTTTGTGGTAGGCACACCCATGTGCAGTTCCACCCATAATGCTTCAGATTCCTCACTCTCCAGCTAGGTCCCTTTTCACACTCGCTTTGAGATCACGCCTCACATAGAGACAAATGCCACCAACCCTCCGTTTTACCCTGTATTTCTGAAAGAGCATAGCTAGACATAATATGAATAGCTAAGCCGTGTGAAGAATGAAGCCAAGATTCAGCAATACCAATTAAATCATAGCTCTCCTCGTGTACCAGAGCTTCCAACTCGCTTATTTTGCTTGGCAGACTTCTGGCATTGGTGAACAAACACTTTGCTTCATTGTCGCATGTTGCACACTTATTTTGCATATTTTTTTTTATTTTAGTGCAAATGGTACCATTTCCAATGGTTGTTTTGTAATATGGGAACCTTCATGTCACCTGCCATAGCCCTCCCCCCATGTTTTCCAAATTACACCCACCAATAGGGACTGACCTCTGTCTGCCCCATTATAATTTTAATTCAGCCCCCACCCCCATAAACCTCTCCCCCAGCACAGCAGACCCTCTTCCATTTAGGTGCAAACCATCTTTAGGATATAGGTTGTATCCCAATAATTGAGCCCAGTGCTCCAGAAACCCAAATCTCTCCTTCTTACACCAGGTCTTTAGCCATGTATTCAGTTCTCTAATCTCCCCCTGTCTTTCCTGTGTTGCGCATGGCACAAGCAATATTTCAGAGAATATCGCCTTGGAGGTCCTTCCTTTCAACTTCTTTAAATTTGTTCTTAAGGAGCCTCCACCTTCCATACATTCTGTCATTGGTTCCAGTGTGGGCCAAGACAGCTGGGTCATGCCCAGCCCCCCCCCCAGTAATTTATCAACCCGGTCCCCCACATGCCAAACCCTTACAGCAGGGAGACAGCAAACCATTTGGTTGAGGCGATCCTGGCGACAAATTATTCTATCAGTCCTTCTGATTATAGAATCCCCTATTACACCAACTGTCTAGGCTTATCTGCTCTATCCTCACCACCCCGCTAAATGATGGGTTGCTCTCCCGGCTGTTAGGAGTAGCAGTGACATCTACATGAAAATTGTCATTTTGCCAGTTCATGTAAAAATGAATTTCATGAATGCATTACCCGTATACTTTGCTGCATGTAGTTCGGTTTTAACCTTAGTGGCTTCAATATTGCTTTCTTCTATTTCTATCATAAGTACCTTTCATTTAATATATTTCAGATACAATATGATATCCAAAAAGAATTACAGAGACTGCCAAGCAGATGGAACTTGGAGTAATGAAGTCCCTATATGTGACGGTAAAACCTGGCATTCTGGGGTGTAACAATCTAGTTTTTATAGAAAGTGTTTTTTTTTGTTTTTTTTTATATTCAAAGCAGGCTTGGCAATCCATTGGTATTGCAATATTGATTTGAGAGAGTTTAGTTCCGCTTTTAAACAGTAAACTTTCTCAGAGTTTAAACTTTGTGCACTTTAGTATATAGTCAATTTGCTGTAAATATTATAAATATTTATACAGGCAAAAAATACTCCCTTGGACATTATCTCTCTCAGCCTGGGTTCACACTTTCACGCGTTGCAGACACCTCATGTGATTCGCACAGGAATTGCATGTCTGTGCGGTACAATTTTAGCAGTACATTTTGTATGACTCGAGTCGCATCCGCACCAAAATGGTGCAGGACCCTTTTTGCTTCCCCACTTGAATCGCAGTCACTGATTCTAGCAGTCACTGCACTTTGCAAGCTATTTCGGGGTCCTTAATAACACTGACACAGGAAGCATATCGCGTGGATGCCATGCGATTGCAATGTGGTGCGTGAAACGCAAAAGATTCACTGCGTTTCCCGCATTGCATTAGCATGAACCAGGGCTAAAAATAATACCCTTATGACCTACATCTTTAACAAAGCACAATCAAGAGTCAATTATTTGGCACCAAAACAGTTGTGAGAAGCCATTCTAGCCAAATATTTTGAAATGTATTTAAACCCCCGAACCCCCCCCTTGCATTGAAAAGTCAGTAGTAAGTAAAAATAAAATATCTACTGAGAGTAAATAATCCTTTGAATTTGCTGGGGATTGATTCCCAATACCATATGCCCTAAAATTACTGGTTCATTATGTACATGTGAAAATAAATATAAATCTATACTATATTGTCAAATGTATTGGGACACCTGCCTTTCAACGGACATGAACTTTGATGGCACCCCAGTCTGTTCATTCGGTTCAATATTAAGTTGGCCCACTCTTTGTAGCTATAACAGCTTCAACTCTTCTGGGAAGGCTGTCCACAAGGTTTAATCCGATAGAATGAATTAGAGCGGAGACTGCGAGCCAGGCCTTCTACTCCAACATCAGTGCCTGACCAAATTCACTTTTCACTCTTGGTAATATAGTGTTATATATATATGTGTGTGTGTGTATATAATATCATGTACACCCCAACAGATTTGTCAGAAAACCTTTACTTCCCTTTTCACAATCAACATTTTCTTTGGGACACTATACTACAAAATACTCCCACAAATGCAGCCCATTGATTGCAACCAAGATTTGATAATTTGCACTCACAAAGTATTTTTCCTAACAAATTCATTCAAGACCATGTTGCAAAAATGAATACACCCCAATGAAAGTCTTAGAGGCAAAGTTAAATTTTAGAACACAAAATCCTAATTAAAAAAGAATTCAGCTACGGTAAGTCTAATTATTCATTAACCACTTACAGACCACCCGCCATTCTACAGCGGCACTTTGAAGTGGAATATTGTTGTTATGGCAGCAGCTACCTGCCATAAACTGGTATCCACTTCTTCAGCGGGCGGTTTTTCAGATAAAAGTGGTCTCAGCGGCAGATTCACTGTGAGATCACTTAGATCTGTGGTGGGAGTGGGTCCCTCCGCTCTCCGGTGCCTTCCGCCGCTTACCGGAGCCAACGGCAGCGGCGGAGGTGATCACGTCATGGAATGGAGCTGAGTGAGGGGTAGATGGCCCCCGCTCGGCTCCATACAATTGCAGGGCGGAAGCGACGTCAAAACATCACTTCCGCCCATGGCTCTTGAAGGGCAATTTTGTTTTTCCCCAAACAACTTTTTTTTTTTTCTTGTATCTTAGTGTAAATATGAGATCTGAGGTCTTTTTGACCCCCAGATCTCATATTTAAGAGGTTCTGTCATGCTTTTTTTCTATTAAAAGGGATGTTTACATTCCTTGTAATAGGAATAAAAGTGACACTTTTTTTTTTTTTTTTTAAAGAACAGTGTAAAAAAAAAAAAGTAAAATAAATGGGGAAAAATTTTTTTTTTAACATGCCCCGTCCCGCCAAGCTTGCGTGCAGAAGCGAACGCATACGTGAGTAGTGCCCGCATATGAAAACTGTGTTCAAATCACACATGTGAGGTATCTTTAGCGAGGATATTTTTAGGATAAGTTTGTCGTCCTTCCAAGAGCGGGTGCAAATTTGAAGCGTGACATGTTGGGTATCAATTTACTCTGCATAACATCATCTTTCACAATATAAAAAAATTGGCTAACTTTACTGTTGTCTTATTTTTTAATTCCAAAAAGTTTTTTTTCTTAAAAAAAAAAAAAAAAAAAAAAAGTGTGCTAGTAAGATCGCTGAGCAAATACGGTGTGACAGAAAGTATTGCAACGCCATTTTATTCTCTAGGGTGTTAGAACCCCCAAACATTATACAGAGGGAGACAACAGGAAGTGAGAGGAAATCTACCCCTAGGAAGGGAAATAAACTCCTGTAAGAGCTATTATGGGGAAATGGTACCTCCACTGATGCTTTATCACCAAGACTTGTTTCCACAACAACCCAAAATTTTCAAAATCCACTTGTCATTGGGACAGAAAGTGAGGTGAAATCTTCTGAACAGGGGCACAGACAGCAAAACAAATGTTACAGGGATGTTAACCCTTCCCTATGCTATCCAAAAAGCTTAAAAATAGTTTTTTTGGCTGGAGCTACACTTAAAAAAGGTACCTGTTCCGACTTACACACAGATTCAACTTAAGAACAAACCTACAGTCCCTAACTTGTTTGTAACCCGGGGACTCCCGATATATATTTTTTTCTAAGTAATTTTCTAGCAAAAAAAATAAATAATTATTTTAACTTGTAAACAAGTCTGAAAAATAGGCCAGGTCTTAAAGTGGTTAAACAGGTATCCAGCAGGTAGTTGAATATAAAACAGCCTTCCTTACCAAAGAAAACCCCTTCCCATTTCATGCTGTCAGCAATTGCACCACATGACAGAGAAATGTCACAAGGCCTGAGAAAATAATTTCTTTACACAAAGGTGAAGGCTACAAGAAGATCAGCAAAGCTTTACTTACCAGTCAGAATACTGTAGCAAAAGTGATACAAAAATTTAACAAAGATGGAACTGCAACCATCTCACAGAGACGTCCAGGCCATCCACGGAAGTTAACACCATGACAGGGGAATCTTTTGATGAGCAGGGTTGAAGAAAATTGCCATGCAAGTTCACTGTAGTTATCTAAAGAAGTAGAAAGCAAAACTGGGGTGATTATTTCCCGTGACACAATGCAACGTACACTGCAGCAAATGGCATGCATGGGTGTCATCCACGAAGAAAGCCTCTTCTAAAGCCAATACGCAAAAAAGGTGATCTAGAATTTGCCAGCGCCCATGCTGAAATGAAGACTACTGGGACTCTGTACTTTGGAGTGATGAGACCAAGATAACTGTTTTTGGAACTGATGGCTTCAAAACTGTATGACATCGCAAAGGTGTGGAGTACAAAGAAAAATGAATAGTGCCTACAGTGCAACATGGTGGCAGTGTCCTTCGGTGGGGCTGCATGACTGCTGCTGGTGCCACGGAGTAGTTTTTGTTGTGAGATGTATATTCATTTTTGCATAAACTAATTTGAGTAAAACTGAATATTTTGTAATCTAAGTTATATTATTAAAGTGATACTAAAAGTTCCTTTTTGTTATTTAAAAAATACTACTTGCCTCCACTGTACAACTCGTTTTGCACAGAGTGGCCCCGAACCTGCTCTTCTGGGGCCCCTCAGCGGCTCTCTCGGCTCCTCCCCGCATTAGATGACCTCCTGGGAGAAGCGCTCTCCCGGGGGGTTACCTTGCGTGCGTGCTCCCGAGTTCAGCATTCGGCGTCCATAATATAGATATATTATACCCACCAGCAGGCCCAGGCTGGGACAAAAAAATGGGCCTTACCATTTTAGACTGATCAGCATGTGACACTTATGCCGACCCCTTCCGCAACAGCTGGCAGGAGAGGGGAGGGGAAAACTGGTACAGCTGCGGGGGGTGCGGGGCAGAGAGCACAGGGGAGGTCTGAGAGCACTAGGGAGGTGGAGAGTACAAGGGGCAAGCAGACGGAAGCTGGATAGGAAGAGCAGCAGGTGGCTGCATTTAGAAGACTCAATCTGTCCATTTTACTTCTGCAGCCTCTGAATGCCTTTCGGAGGGAGAAGAGGAGAAGCTGGCTTTCAGAGCCTGCAGGAGGAAAATGGACAGATTGGTTCTTCTAAAGGCAGCCCTCCTGGCACTTCTCCTATCCAGGGACACGGGGCCACACTCACTTTCTGGTCCGGCATCTCCTCAAGGTCCTCACCCTTTATGATCACAGGCCAGCTGACCTGTATTTTCCACCTGTAACAAGGTCCTGCCCCCCCTAGACTGGGCTCGTGTTATAGACGGAACACTGATTCAATCAGTGTTCCATCTATTATCACACAAGCCAGTCTAGGGGGGCAGGACCTTGTTACAGCGCCACAAACGCAGACCCAGTTCCATGACACACAGCGGTCATCTCTGTGATGCACAAGAGGAGATAGGGAGGGAGGGAGGGGAACGCTGCGGCCCCAGGGAAGTCCGGCCCTAACACTCTGTGTCCTCCGGGGGGGGGGGGACACCCCCGGAGGGGAACACCCCCGGAGGGCCGCTCTGATGTCCTGTAAAAAAGCCTCCACTGCTTCTGATCAGCCAGGAAACTGTCAGCCTTGTCCGCCCCTGCTCCTCACTCGCCCTGCACTATATTCCACTCGCAAAATGCGAGCAGGCGAGTGGAATTTTTGAGAGCTGATAATGATCTTGATCTCCCAAAAGTGGTTCATAGGTTGGACTTGATGGACTTTGTCTTTTTTTTTTTTTTCAACCTGCCTACTATGTAACTATATGTAATAGGTTGCCCCTGTGAGTACACCCCTCACATTTTTGTAAATATTGTATTATATCTTTTCATGTGACAACACTGAAAAAATGACACTTTGCTACAATGTAAAGTAGTGAGTGTACAGCTTGTATAACAGTGTAAATTTGCTGTGTCTTAATGTCTAAACCGTTGGCAAAAAAAGTGAGTACACCCCTAGGTGAAAATGTCCAAATTGACTCCAGGTTGCCACTAGAGTCCTCTTCTGCTCCTCCATGATGACATTACGGGGCTGGTGTATGTTAGAGGCCTTGCACTCCTCCAACTTACGTTAAAGGATGCCCCACGGATGCTCAATAGGGTTTAGATCTGGAGGCATACTTGGCCAGTCCATCACCTTTATCCTCAGCTTTTTTAGCAAGGCAGTGGTTGTCTTGGAGGTGTTTGGGGTTGTTATGTTGGAATACTGCCCGGTGGCCCAGTCTCAGAAGGGAGGGGATCATGCTCTGCTTCAATATGTCACAGTACATGTTTGCATTCATGGTTCCTTCAATAAACTGTAGCTCCCCAGTGCCGGCAGCACTCATGCATCATGCAGCCCCAGACCATGACACTCCCACCACCATGGTTGACTGTAGGCAAGACACACTTGTCTTTGTACTCCTCACCTGGTTTTTGCCACACACCTTTGACACCATCTGAACCAAATAAGTTTATCTTGGTCTCATCATACCACAGGACATGGTTCCAGTAATCCATGTCCTTAATCTGCTTGTCTTCATCAAACTGCGGGCTTTCTTGTGCATCATCTTTAGAAGAGGTTTCCTTCTGGGATGATAGCCATGCAGATCAATTTGATGCAGTGTGCGATGTATGGTCTGAGCACTGACAGGTTGACCCCCCCCCCCCCCCCCGACACTTTCAACCTCTGCAGCAATGCTGGGAGCACTTATACATCCATTTCCCAAAGACAACTTCTGGATATGACGCTGAGCATGTGCACTTAACTTCTTTGGTCGACCATGGTGAGGCCTGTTCTGAGTGGAACCCGTCATGTCAAACTGCTGTATGGTCTTGGCCTCCGTGCTGCAGCTCAGTTTCATAGTACTGGCAATCTTCTTAGAAGGGAGGGAAAATTGCTAATTGGGCCCAATTTGGACATTTTCACTTTTGTTGCCAGCGGTTTAGACCATAATGGCTGTGTTGAGTTATATTGAGGGGACAGCAAATTTACACTGTTATACAAACTATATACACTCACTACATTTACAATGTAGCAAAGTGCCATTTCTTCAGTGTTGTCACATGAAACTATATTAAAATATTTACAAAAATGTAAGGGGTGTACTCACTTTTGTGAGATACTGTGTGTGTGTGTGTGTGTGTGTGTGTGTGTGTGTGTATATATATATATATATATATATATATATATATATATATATATATATATATATATATATATATATATATATATATATATATATATATATATATATATATATTTATATATATATATTTATATATTTATATATTTATATATATATATTTATATATATATTTATATATATATTTATATATTTATATATATATTTATATATATTTATATATATATTACTGGGCTTTAGTTTCCGTGACCAGACTACCACACCTGACACCTTCTGTCTAATTATATGGCAGCCCCCCTCTTTGCTTGGAATTCCCATGATTAAGCCCTGGGGGCGGAGTGGAACTCGTTGGAGTGTGGCCTGGTTGGAGCCCTGGCTGAGACTGCCACATACTCCATTTACAGTGGACTTGTAGTGATGTGAGGCTTGTGGGATACTTTTCCTGCTATGTGGTGATATCTGGAGCTGAGACAAGCTCCGTTCCCAGCCAGCAGTTGGCATCGGGTGAGGACCCTCTGAAGCATGAATGGCACCTACACTTTCCATTTGAGATCTATAAAAAACATCTTACAGTAAACACTATATCCATGAACATAAAATCAAGCACATTGCACTAAATGATACCATTTTAGAGCTGTAATACACAGTACAGACAGAAAGCCGTAGGAATTGTCTGTAGGAGCCAGACATTGCATCCGTGATCAACTGATGCCTAACACTAGCAGGCAATGCTGATCTACAGCTTTTGTAGTGATAATTCCCTATCCTTCTGTATTAAAACGCATAGATATTAATCCACAGAGCACAAACCTACGTAGATTAACCTATGTCTCTCCCCCCCCCCCCCCCAAAACAAAAAAAAAAAAACAACCAGCTGAGACTTTGCGGTTCCTAGTTGTCAAGCCTGGTGTCATTGACAGCTCTGGTCACTATACTAGGTATGCCATAGTGATCAAATGTAAGCTGGATAATTGGATCAGGTAAAAATAATTTTATCTTGCAGTTTTATTTATCCTGTGGATGGCAGTGTGCCTCAGTTTAACAATATAATTTGCTGATAATATTATAGCAAAATAAAAAAAAAAATACACCCGTTTGGAAAAAAAAAAAAATAGAATAAAGGCAGATTTTTTTTTTTTTTTTTTTTTTTTTTTTATATATTCTATGTAGTTGGGGAACCTTCCTCTGTGCCTCCTCCACAGTAACCCCCCAACACCTACCCGACACCACTCTCGATCCAGTGCTAACCCTGCTCTCTTCCTACATTCGTGTGCTTGGCTGAGAGCAGTGGGAGCCATTGGCTCCTGTTGATGTCAGACAAATCCATGTGTCAAAGGATGCATGCAGCCGGGCTCAGGAGCAAGCCCGTAGGTGTGCCATCATAGGAAGCAGCTTCCTGTGGTGGCACAAACAGTAGCAGAGGAGCCTGGCGGGGGACTACAAAAGAGAAGGTTTGTGCCTGAGCCACACTGTGTGTCTATAGACGCAGACAGCGGGGCTTGGGAGTGTCCTCGTAGCTTCCCACTGTCAGAATACAATAACAGTGGGAGTGAATTCCCCCATCCACATCAAGTGTGTGGATGGGGAATTTTATTTATTTATTTTTTGTTCAACCTGCTGGTTGAAGGAAAAAAAAAGTTAATGTATGGCCAGCCTTGCACTATCATGCTTTAACAGATTGTTAATTAACTTTGTACACTGTTCCTGTACTTGTATTGACCTTCTGTTTACTGGATCATAAAAAATAAATTAAAAACATTGACAGTAAGCCAAGAAATATCCATCAGCTATGGTTTAAGAGCTCTGAGGGTGTATTTTATTTGTTTTGGTTGACCTTAATGGACATGTTAATATTATTGTGAAGCTTTAGTATCGGGGGGTAGTAATAAGAAGCAAAGTCCTAGTGTTACTTCCAAGCCGAGGTATTTAGAAAATAAATGCAAGAAAAGTACAGTGCTAAAACTCCCTACCTTAACAGACAGAATGCAGTACTGATGTGAGTCTGTGCTCAATCTAACTAGTAAATATCTCTCTTCTATCACACATTTGTATAAGATTAAAAATCGTACAGCACTAGAAGTTCCTACCTAAACAGACTGAAAAAAAAAAAAATTCAGGCACTTAATTATGTGAGAAATCGTGCAATATTACACAAAAATTTTAATTTTTGAGACTGATTTCGAACATCTTAGAGTTTAAAGATTGTGTCCCCCCTGTGCACAAATTAAATGTATATAATTTTTTTGCACAAATAGAGCTTTCTTTTGGTGGTAGTTAATCACCACTGGGTTTTTTTATTTTTTGCTATGTAAACGAAAAAAATACTAACAATTTTAGGCCAAAATGTAGTCTGCTAAATTTCTTTCATAAAAATAACTAAAATCCGTGTATACTCTTTAGTCTGCGTGAAAGTTAGTTTACAAACTAGAATATAATATATTTGAAAATTGATCAATCCTGATGTAATGATGGCCAGTCTCCTTTCTTGAGGCCCTGAAATGCCAGGGCAGTGCAAATACCCCCCCCCCCCCCCCAAATGACCCCTGTTTGGAAAGTAGACAGTGCAAGGTATTTACTAAGAGACATGTGAGGTTTTTTTTGAAGTTGTACGTTTTTTGTCACAATTTTTTTTAAATTTGGAAATTAAACACTTTTTTTTTTTTTTCCTGTACCGTCACCAGTGCAGTACAGTGTCATCATATGACTGGTGTGGTGGTGAACAAGGAAACTGACTGGTGACAGGTATGTTTAAAATAATCAGAGTAGTTCAGTTCACCATAATGACACTGTACTAACTTGGAGGGATGATCAGGATTTTTTTTTTTTTTTTTTTTACTTTGTTGTTGCTTATGACAGTGATGATCACTGTTATAAACAATAGTTTTAACAGTCATGAATTGCTTTCATTCATGACAGCTTGCTTACTATTGTGATGCTGTGATTGGCCTACTGCTAATAACATGGTACCGTGCTGTGATTGGCCCAGGTACCATGTTATAGCTGTAGGCCAATCACAGCATCACAATAGTAAAACAAGCTGTCGAGAATGAAAGCCATTCATGATAGTTTTGCTTACATGTAATCATGTGATCTCTGATTGGTCAAAACGAACACATGATACGCCGGCTGCTCACAGTGGCTGGGTAGCAAGAACCGTGGTTGCCCCACCAGGCACCACAGGAGGCATGCCTTTTGGCATGTTCTCAGCGATGTACCATTAGTTTGCTTAGCCTGCAGCTGCTGCCCGCCCAAAGTAAATGTACTGTGGGTGGGCCACAGGTGGTTAACTTTGGTCAAAGCTGCACAGTTTTTTGCTTTTAATCTACAGGTGCCCATTTCATGCAATTTTTTTGGTAAAGGGGAACTAACCCATTTAATTAGCAGTCTTCCTTTGTGAAAAAAATGTAGGATCAAATTGAAAAAAAGGTTAAATTCAATAAAGAAAATTGAATAAAATTGATATGGGATACCAGTTCTCAGTTCAGAATAATGCAATATATTTGTATGGAAGCTATCTTAACTTTTTTATATACATTGGCTATTAAATTGGGTAGAGCAGGGAAGCTTAAAAACCAATTTATTTATTTTTGTATCTTTTTTGAGTGTTTCTCAGTGGGGGAGATTCATTCTTTGTATCCGGTGGCAATTGTCAACAGAAAACGAGGAAGTCCAAAATGTTTCCATTCTCACTAGAACAGTTGAGAGGTGGATAGAGGAATCCTCCCCACTGAAACACTGCATTGTGACAGCAAAAATTCTCTGTTGATCGCAAAAATTTTTCCAGTAAGCCTGTTCAGCTGGAAACTGCCAAACCAGCTAAATTTTGATCCGTTTATGGCCAGCTTTAGGCTGGGTTCATACCTATGCAGATTTCTCCGCATCCAATTTGCATAGCAGGAGAATGTGACTGGCTCCCTATGGAGCCGGTTCACATATCTCTGTTATGGCTGCAGAATGCACTGCACAGAAACGTGCGTCTTTGGCTCTGTTTCAGGGCCGAATTCAAGCATAGATTCGTCCCTGACACAGGGAACAGGGACGCACAGCGATCCTTAGCCGGTTCTAGTCTGAACCGAGCCTAGGTCTTGCTTTGGATTTCCTTTTACTTTCTATTATGTCTCCAGAATCAGGGAGTGATTCTCTCCTGTGGAATGCAGACAGCCAAAAAAACAGGGGTTTTACCCTTCCATAATAGCAAAAGCTCAGTTTTGGCTTTAGATGTACTTGAAATCATTCTTTTGCAGACATCTGATTTTCAATTTTTCTTTTTTTTCTGCAGCTCAGATTTGTGCAACTCCAAATACTATTACAAATGGATCATTTAGCCCCGTAAAGGATGAATATTTTTACCAAGACGTTGTAACATACCAGTGCGATGGAAACAAAATTTCACTTATAGGAGAACCTTCTATAGTTTGCACCTCTTATGGAAATTGGAGTTCTGATGCCCCTAAGTGTGTTGGTAAGTACATTTTCACAAAAGTTTTTAACTTTTTTTTAGCCAATAATCGTATATTTTCAGATTTCTTTAGTTGCTGAATTTCACAACATGAGCGTTTTGAAAATCATTAGAGTATTGGTAATAGATGTACATATTTAAAGCAGTATTAAACCCAAAAGCAAGCCTTTTATTATATTGCAGATTACCAATTCTTAAATGTGATGGCTGCATTAGTTTTTTCTTTTTTAGGCTTTCTTTCTTTTCATCTGGCCAGTAAGTCTGTTGTTTTTTTAACAGAACAAGCTCTCCTGCAGATGTAGTCTCAATACGCTATCACTGACGAGTGCTTACAATGATTTGCTTTTATTTTATGTAAAACCTTTTATCCCAACATGATTTTGCTGTAACTGTTTATAAAGTGTGAGGTTGAGTTTGGCTTCAGTTTGTTGGTGTATTTGAAATCTTCTAGTAGATCTAACACTGCCCTCCTCTCAGACTGACAGTGCTGCTGTCCAAAGGCGCTTCATCCAGAGTGGAGGCACGCCTAATACAGGAGGTGTATTACTGACCAGATCACCAGGTGAAAACTGAGGGGGATAATGCCTAAAATAAATCACAAAAAAACTAAAGCAGCCACCACATCTGATTGGTTAGATGCAATTTATTACAGTTTTGGGTTTAACCGCTAGCCGACCAGCCGCCACAGTTATATTGCAACAGGTTGGCACGGCTGTGCAAATCGCCGCATCTATACGTCGCTCCTTTTAAGACGTCATAGCTAGCATGTCCCTGGAACCGACGCGTGGGCTTGATGTCCGCCAGGCACCTGCGATTGCTCGTGACAGAACGAGAAAGGGGATGTGTGTGTAAACACTTAAATGCCGGTTCTCTCAGGGGAGAGGAGACCGATCGTGTGTTCATACTAAGTAGGTACACTTATTGGTCTCCTCCCCCAGGCAGTCCCATCCCCCCCTACAGTTAGAACACATCTAGGGAACACAGTTAACCCCTTGATCACCCCCTAGTGTTAACCCCTTCTCTGCCAGTGACATTTATACAGTAATCAGTGGCTATTTTTAGCTCTGATCGCTGTATAAATGTCAGTGGTCCCAAAATAGCGTTGAAAGTGTCCGATCTGTCCGCCGCAATGTCGCAGTCCTGATAAAAATCTCAGATTGCTGCCATTACAAGTAAAAAATAAAAATAAAAAAAAATTATAATAAAAATGCCATAAATCTATCCCCTATTTTGTAGATGCTATAACTTTTGCGCAAACCAATCAATATACGCTTGAGATTTTTTTTACCAAAAATATGTAGAAGAATATACATCGGCATAAACTGATGAAGAAATTATTATTTTTTTTAATTCTTTTTTTGGATATTTATTGTAGCAAAAAGTGCAAAATATTTTTTTTTTTTATTTTTATTTTTTTTTCAAAATTGACACTTTTTTTTTTTTTTTTTTTTTATCGCGCAAAAAATAAAAAACGCAGAGGTGATCAAATACCACCAAAAGAAAGCTCTATTTGTGGGGAAAAAAAAAGACATCAATTTTGTTTGGGTACAACGTCGCACGACCGCACAATTGTCAGTTAAAGCGACGTAGTGCCGTATCGCAAAAATGTCCTGGTCAGGAAGGGGGCAAATCCTTCCGGGGCTGAAGGGAGAAGAGGAGAGAAGCCAGCGGGGGGGGGAATAGTATGGATAGTTACATAGTTAGTCTGGCTGAAAAAAAGACACAAGCCCATCTAGTTCAACCAGTAAAACGGTATTTAAAAAAAAAAAAATAATATATAGCGCCCTCTACTTTCAGGTAGGTGCTATATTAGCATTTTATAGTGTAGGGCTGAAGTACAGGTACATTTAGCCAGGCCTGTGTTTCTTTTTCGAGGCCTGGTTGTTTTGCTCTGGGAGTGGCCGTGTCGGTATACCAGGGGGTGTTGCCACCTACACTTGGGCTTATAGATACCTCCTCTGCTTGCAGAAGGATTTTTTTCTGGAAGGGAAGTTGGACCTGAGTGGCAGGCAGCTCATGTGAGAGCTCTGACCAATCCATTTAACTTGCATTGGCAGGGGGTGGATCTCTCATATAAGATGGGGTCACATGCCTCCGGGGGTTTCAAGCCCGGGGGGAAGAGAAGAGGAGTCCAGGGCCTGGAGTTCCAGGTGGCTGAGGGCCTGGGGCCCTGGAGGAGGAGAGTCGTCAGACACTTCTCAAGGGAGGTCCAGGTTGGAGGCCTGGATTACAGGGAAGACAGCATGTAGCGCTGGGGACCGTGCCGGACATATCCTCCATGCGTTGGATGTGCGGAGGAAGTAGACCGGAGGATCGACTTTCTGTGACCGGGGAACACAGAACTTTGATCAAGAGGAAAAGCTCAGTGCAACATAAAGAAGCCAGAGCAGGAGTGCGTAGAGTAGCATGCTGTACGGCTATAGAACACAGTATAACCAGCAATCGTTCTAACAGTAACTTCCAAAGACTGAGAGGTTGTTCGGTAATGGAGTCATGGAAGATAGGTGGTGCAGGCCTTTTGACTCTAGAATTGATAACCAGAGAAGTCCTTTTAGTCAAACAGAGGAATTATTCAGAGTGATCCCTTCTGTTCAACTTGAAAGCACTGTATGGGGAAATTTTATAGTTGGATAGTCCGAATTGCACAAGAAGTAATAGTCTCAAGAGGGGATTACACAGGGAAAGTCCAGTTATAGAGGCCACAGCCATAGATGATACCCTTATAGAGTGAAATTCATTGGGGCCTCTCATACTTTCCTCGTTAATAACCCAATTTACCCTGCAAATAAAAGCAAGAAAACTGAACTACTGCCTGTTTGGTGTCTTATACTTGGTGATAGGAGATCGGAAGCAGGGTGAATTGGCAAATTGCTACAACCAACTCAGCAGCCCCTACGGGGATATATAGAGAGATTTTTATATATATATATATATATATATATATATATATATATATATATATATATATATATATATATATATATATATATATATATATATATATATATATATATATATATATATATATATATATATATATATATATATATATATAATAAATATAAATATAAAAACCCCAGCAAAGCATGATCCAATTTGCTAAAGCATGGGAAAGAATTCTTTCCTGATACCCCGAGAGGCAATCAGATATTCCCTGGATCAACTTTCCCTATAATTGTTAGTACCCAGTTATATTATGTACATTTTGGGAAAGAATCCAGGCTTTTTTTAACCTATAGTTACATAGTAGGTGAGATTGAAAAATGGCTCAAGTCCAACCTATGTGTGTGATTATATGCCAGTGTTACATTGTATATCCCTGTATGTTGTGGTCGTTCAGGTGCTTATCTAATAGTTTTTTAAACTATCGATGCTCCCTGCTGACACCACCGCCTGTGGAATGGAATTCCACATCCTTGCTGCTCTTACAGTAAAGAACCCTCTACGTAGTTTAACCACTTAAGGATCAAGCCTCTTTCTGAGATCTGTTGTTTACAAGTTAAAAACAATTTTTTTTGCTAGAAAATTACTTGGAACCCCCAAACATTATACATTTTTTTTTTTCTAACACCCTAGAGAATAAAATGGCGGTCGTTGCAATACTTTCTGGCACACCGTATTTGGGCAGTGGTCTTACAAGCGCACTTTTCTTCGAAAAAACACTCTTTTGAATTATAAAAATAAGACAACAGTGAAGTTAGCCTAACTTTTTTAAAATTGTGAAAGATAATGTTACGCTGAGTAAATTGATGCCCAACATGTCACGCTTCAAAATTGCACCCGCTCGTGGAATGGCGATAAACTTTTACCCTTAAAAATCTTCATAGGCGACATTTAAAAAATTCTACAGGTTGCATGTTTTGAGTTAGAGGATGTCTAGGGCTAAAATTTGGTGCTCCCGCTCTACCAGTCGCTGCTATAGCTCACATGTGTGGTTTGAACACCGTTTTTATGCGGGTGCTACTCACGTATGCGTTTGCTTCTGCATGCGAGCTCGGCTGGACGGGGTGTGTTTTAAAAATGTATTTATTTTTTTTCTTATTTATTTTACTTTTTTTTTTTTTTTTTTTTTTTTTTTTTTACACTGTTCTTTAAAAAAAAAAATTGTCACTTTTATTCCTATTACGAGGAATGTAAACATTCCTTGTAATAGACAAAAAGCATAACAGGACCTCTTAAATGTGGGATCTGGTGTCAAAAAGACCTCAGATCTCATATTTACACTAAAATGCAATAAAAAATAAAAAAATAAAAATTGTCATTTTGGGGAAAAAAAGGCCCTTTTATGAGCTGTAGGCTGAAGTGACGTTTTGACATTGCTTCCGCCCTGCAATGGAATGGAGACCGGTGGGGGCCGTCTCCATACCCAGGAAGGAGAAGGATCCGATCGCCTCCGCCGCTACGACTGCTCTGGTAAGTTGGGGAGAGCGGCGGGCCCCTCTCCCGCCGCAGACAAAAGTGATCTCGCGTCGAATCCGCCGCAGGAACCACTATTATCGGAAACCGGACCACCCGCTGAAGAAGAGGATACCAGGGTTATGGCAGCTAGCTGCTGCCATAACAAAGATATCCCTCTTCAAAGTTAGGATGTATATCAGCGTGTGGCGGTCCGGAAGTGGTTAAGGTTAAACCTCTTTTCTTCTAATTTTAATGAGTGGCCACATGTCTTGTTAAACTCCCTTCAGCGAAAAGGTTTTATCCCTATTGTGGGGTCACCAGTACAGTATTTATAAATTTTGAAATCATATCCCCTCTCAAGCGTCTCTTCTCCAGAAAAAATAAGTTCAATGCTCGCAACCTTTCCTCATAACTAATATCCTCCAGACCCTTTTATTAGTTTAGTTGCCCTTCTTTGTACTCGCTCCATTTCCAGTACATCCTTCCTGAGGACTGGTGCCCAGAACTGGACAGCATACTCTAGGTCCAGCCGCACCAGAGTCTTGTAGAGCGGGAGAATTATCTTTTTATCTCTGGAGTTGATCCCCTTTTTAATGCATGCCAATATTCTGTTTGCTTTGTTAGTAGCAGCTTGTCATTGCATGCCATTGCTGAGCCTATCATCTACTACGACCTCCAGGTCCTTTTTCCATCTTGGATTCCCCCAGAGGTTCTCCCCCAATGTATAGATTGTATTCATATTTTTGCCACCCAAATGCATTATTTAACATTTTTCTACATTAAACCTCATTTGCCATGTAGTTGCCTACCCCCATTAATTTGTTCAGATCTTTTTGCAAGGTTTCCACATCCTGCGGAGAAGTTATTGCCCTGCTTAGCTTAGTATTGTCCGCAAATGCAGAGATTGAACTGTTTACCCTATCCTCTAGATTGTTTATGAACATAATAATTAGGATTGGTCCCAGCACAGAACCCTGGGGGACCCCACTACTCACTTCTGAGACTTCTCCTTTATCAACACCCTCTGAACTCGCCCTTGTAGCCAGTTTTCAATCCATGTACTCGTCCTATGGTCCATGCCAACAGACCTTATTTTACACAGTAAATGTTTATGGGGAACTGTGTCAAATGCTTTTGCAAAATCCAGATACACCACGTCTATGGGCCTTCCTTTATTCAGATGGTAACTCTCCTCCCCATAGAAGGTTAATAGATTGGTTTGGCAAGAACGATTCTTCATGAATCTATGCTAATTACTGCTAATTATACCATTCTCGTTACTTAAATCTTGTATATAGTCCCTTATCATCCCCTCTAAGAGCTTGCATACTATTGATGTTAGGCTAACTGGTCTGTAATTTACAGGGATGTGTTTTGGTCCCTTTTTAAATATTGGTGCTACATTGGCTTTTCCCCAATCAGCTGGTACCATTCCAGTCAGTAGACTGTCAGTAAAAATTAGGAACAATGGTCTGGAAATGACTTGACTGAGTTCCCTGAGTACCCTCGGATGCCAGCCATCTGGTCCCGGTGATTTATTAATGTTAAGTTTCCCAAGTCTAATTTTAATTCTGTCCGCTGTTAACCATGGAGGTGCTCCCTTTCACTGCCAAGTCTACTTTTGTAGAGACCTGACAGCAGTTGTTATTACACACAATCCAGTGGCTGCAGCCACCAGGATTGTGTGTGAAACTGACAGGCAGACTGTAACTCCCGGAGCCAATTGATGGCAGCACAGCTCCTTCCTAGTGTACAGGGAATGGGCTGTGGTGTTAGTGTCAAACAGGTGGGCCCAGTAGGGGGCCCTATGATAGAAAATGGGGGCATGCGTGGACAAAGCAGGTGAGGTTTGGTAGAGACAGACCCCCTTCCTCATCCTGCTGTAGATCCCGGGGCTCTCCCTAACCTGCAATGACAGCTCGGTGAGTGGGAGGATGGAACGGATTGGCTCTCTTCTCTGACAGCTGGAAGAAAGCATCGCCAAGCCCCAGCCATCACAGCCACCTGCCTCCTACCACCTGGGACATGAACAGTCCCACCGATCGTAGTGGAGCTCGGGGGGGGGGAGGAGGCTGGGCCCACATGGTAGGGGGAGAAGGAATCTGAGCCAGGTGGCACTAGGAGTAGTATTACAGCATGGTAGGGAACTCAAGAGGAGTAGCAGGGAGGGGGTCTACATAATTACATAGTTCCATAGTAGGTGAGGTTAAAAAAGACACAAGTCCAATCTATGTGTGTGATTATATGTCAGTATTACATTGTATATCCCTGTATGTTGCGGTCGTTCAGGTACTTATCTAATAGTTTCTTGAAACTATCAATGCCCCCCGCTGAGACCACCGCCTGTGGAAGGGAATTCCACATCCTTGCCGCTCTTACAGTAAAGAACCCTCTACGTAGTTTAAGGTAAAACCTCTTTTCTTCTAATTTTAATGAGTGGCCACGTGTTAAACTCACTTCTGCGAAAAAGTTTTATCCCTATTGTGGGGTCACCAGTATGGTATTTTTATATTGAAATCATCATCAATCAGTGCTTGCAACTTTTCCTCATAACTAATATCCTCCAGACCCTTTATTAGCTTTGTTGCCCTTCTTTGTACTTGCTCCATTTCCAGTACATCCTTCCTGAGGACTGGTGCCCAGAACTGGACAGCATACTCTAGGTGCTGCCGGACCAGAGTCTTGTAGAGCTCGTTTTATCTCTGGAATGAATCTCCTTTTTAATGCATTCCAATATTCGGTTTGCTTTGTTAGCAGCAGCTTGGCATTGCATGCCACTGCTGAGCCTATCATCTATTAGGACCCCCAGGTCCTTTTCCATCCTACATTCCACCAGAGCAGTGTTTCTCAACTCCAGTCCTCAAGGCGCACCAACAGGTCATGTTTTCAGGATTTCCCTCAGATGAAACAGCTGTGGTAATTACTAAGGCAGTGAAACTGATCAAATCACCTGTGCAAAATAATGGAAATCCTGAAAACATGACCTGTTGGTGCGCCTTGAGGACTGGAGTTGAGAAACACTGCACCAGAGGTTCTCCCCCCAGTGTATATATTGCATTCATATTTACATCAACTAGGGTGTTGTATAATAATACTATATGGCTGAGACCAAGTGTTGAACAGCACACTCAACACTGCTACTGCCGACCCTACAGCTAGGGAAGCCATGCTGCCCTCCTCAATGACCTGTCTTCTGCCCCATCCACCTTTTCCAGCACTACAATCTTCTTGTTCGTGTTAATTGATGCCTCTCACCTCCTGCCCCTGAGTGCAGCACCAATCGTAGGGTGTCTACAGAGCCTCACCTGTAAGTCCCGCATCAGGAGGACAAACGTCAATGTGTATGATGTGTGTGCCTGTCTGTGCTCCTCCCCTATCTCTCACTCTGAGCTTCGTTACGATCAACGGGACTACTCCCAGGTAGTGGGAGGTAGGTTGCTGCAATGTCCGGGGGCAGGGCTCTGTGCTGCTTTCCTCTGGCTATCCGCAGGGATGAGGAGAGCCAATCTGTCCCATTCTCCCACTCACCGAGCTGTCAGTGCAGGTTAGGGTGAGCCCCAGAACCTGCACTGACCAGTGGAGGGGGATCTGTCACTATCGCACCTCAGATGCTGAGTCCATGTGCGCCTTAATAATAATGGGGCCCCCTAGCGGTCAGTCTGGCCCTGCTCCACACTCGCCCTCAGCTTATTTCCACTCGCCTAATGCAAGCAGAAATTTTGTGGGCTGTGATATATACAGTGCCTTAAAGTATTCATACCCCTTGAAATTTTCCACATTTTGTCATGTTACAACCAAAAACGTAAATGTATTTTATTGGGATTTTATGTGATAGACACACATAAAGTGGCACATAATTGTGAAGTGGAAGGAAAATGATAAATAGTTTTAAATTTTTTTTACAAATAAAAATCTGAAAAGTGTGGTGTGCATTTGTATTCAGCCCCTTTTACTCTGATGCCCCTAACTAAAATCTAGTGGAACCAATTGCCTTCATCACCTGATTAGTAAATAGAGTCCACCTGTGTGTAATTTTAATCTCAGTATAAATACAGCTGTTCTGTGATGCCCTCAGAGGTTTGCTACAGACCTGGCGCTCCTCCGCCTTCCGTTTTTAGGAGGGCCCATTAAAAAAAAAAAAAAAATTAAGTCAGCAGCTACAAATACTGCAGCTGCTGACTTTTAATTGGACACTTACCTGTCCCAGGGTCCAGCGATGCGGGGGATCTGTTTGGCGGCGTAACTGTGGGCGCCGGGCTGTGGCTTCACAGTCGGGCACCCACTGCACATGCACGAGCGGCGCCTCGCGCCGTGATTGGCCGCTCAGTCACCTGGGACCTGTAATGGGTCCCAGATGATTGACAAGAGGGAGGGAGCAGAGCTGAGCCCTTCCTGTGCCGAGGGGGAAGTGATGTCACCAGCCCAGGCACTGAAAGAGGCAGACTACGAGGGACCCCCTAGCAACAGGCATTTAGAGGTAAAAAAAAGTAAAAAGTAAAAAAAAAAAAAAAAACATTTCCAAATTTTTATTTTTTTATTTTTTTTAGGAATTTTCATGTGTGTGTGTGTGTGTGTGTGTGTGTGTGTGTGTGTGTGTGTGTATGTATGTATATATATATATATATATATATATATATATATATATATATATATATATATATATATATATATATATATATATATATATATATATATATATATATATATATATATATATATATATAATTTTTTTTTTTTTTTTTTTGGGTGGAACACCACTTAAGGATGTCCCACAGATGCTCAATAGGGTTTAGGTCTGGAGACATGCTTGGTCAGTCCATCACCTTTACCCTCAACTTCTTTAGCAAGGTAGTGGTCATCTTGGAGGTGTGTTTGGGGTCGTTATGTTGGAATACTGCCCTGCGGCCCAGTCTCCAAAGGAAGGGGATCATGCTCTGCTTCAGTATGTCACAGTACATGTTGACATTTATGGTTCCCTCTAGCCCCCCAGTGCTGGCAGCACTCGTGCAGCCCCAGACCATGCCACTCCCACCACCATGCTTGACTGTAGGCAAGACACACTTGTCTTTTGTACTCCTCACCTGGTTGCCGCCACACACTTGACACCATCTGAACCAAATAAGTTTATCTTGGTCTCATCAGACCACAGGACATGGTTCCAGTAATCCATGTCCTTAGTCTACTTGTCTTCAACAAACTGCGGGCTGTCTTATGCATCATCTTTAGAAGAGACTTCCTTCTGGGACAACAGCCATGCAGACCAACTTGATGCAGTGTGTGGCGTATGGTCTGAGCACTGACAGGCTGACCCCCCTTCAACCTCTGCAGCAATGTTGGCAGCACTCCTACATCTATTTCCCAAACACAACCTCTGGATATGACGCTTGGCACATGCACTAAACTTCTTTGGTTGACCATGGCGAGGCCTGTTCTGAGTGGAACCTGTCCTGTTAAACCGCTGTATGGTCTTGGCCACCGAGCTGCAGCTCAGTTTCAGGGTCTTGGCAATCTTCTTATAGCCTAGGCTATCTTTATATAGAGCAACAATTCTTTTATTCAGATCCTCAGAGTAATTTCCCATGATGTGCCATGTTGAACTTCCAGTGACCAGTATGAGAGAGTGAGAGCGATAACACCAAATTTAACACACCTGCTCCCCATTCACACCTGAGACCTTGTAACACTAACGAGTCACATGTCATCGGGGAGGGAAAATGGCTAATTGGGCCCAATTTAGACATTTTCACTTAGGGGTGTACTCACTTTTGTTGCCAGTGGTTTAGACATTAATGGCTGCGTGTTGAGTTATTTTGAGGGGACAGCAAATTTTTATACAAGCTGTAAACTCACTACTTTACATTGTAGCAAAGTGTCATTTCTTCAGTGTTGTCACATGAAAAGATATAATAAAATATTTACAAAAATGTGAGGGGTGTACTCACTTTTGTGAGATACTGTACAAGTGGTTTGGATTACAAGCATGTTTCTGTAACAATTTATGCTCACAATCCAAGGAGGTAGAACGAAGTTAATTAACGTCCTCTTTCCTCCTAATTTCTCAGGCAGATTCTTTCCCCTCTCCCTAATTCCCCACCTCTGGGCTGGAGAATCTGGGAGGGAGAATTCTGTTACAGATCACCAGCGAAGTGCTGACATTGATATTTGTAACGTTGAAGCAATAAAATCGTCTGGTGGCCCCATACGCACATTAGATGTAGTTCCATGTAACCAGACCAACAGCATACAAAGAAATTAGCGAAAGAAGAAAAAGACTTCACCCTAGAAGTGGTTTCTTCCTGGGACTATTTGGGCATATATCCAGACTAAGTGAAAAGGTTATATAATTTATTCAAGCAATATTGTCATTAAAAAAGAATGCTAATCACAAAATGAAAAAGGTGACAATTCAAAAAAAATCTAAATAACAAGCATCATCACCCCGGAGACCATGTTGTCTAGACCAACACGTAAGATAGAAAAACGTCAAAAGTGGCCACTTGTAGGACCGACTGATCAGGATGTGGGCATTCGCTATACTGGTTAGTCCTCCTCCTAAAAAACCTTCTAAATATGTGTAAGTGAAGATCAGTCGGGACTCGGCTGAGGATGTTGGTGAGTATCGCTGAAGACTTGGCAACCATCCATCTCAGCTTGGTCTAGTAAGTGCGGATGTTGGGAAAGCCATCTGTGTTGTAATGTGGCTTGTTTAGTCTCACCACTTCATAAACTGGGTGTTTCTGTGCACATTGATAGCTTCTCAGTATGCTGAGATGATCAGCGGAGAACATGTTCTCCGCTGATCTTCTCAGTTTCATAAACCACTAATGATCAGGTATGAGCTATGATCCTCATGATCGCAGCTCATCTCTGTTTTATATAAATCTAGTTGTGTTGCGTTGTCAGTAAGTGCAAAACAGTGTTTCAAGAGTTTAAAAAAATTATATAAATTATATATAACATTCATATAAGAAAAAAACAAAAATGTACCGTATATACTCGAGTATAAGTCGATCCGAGTATAAGTCGAGGCCCTAATTTACCACAAAAAAATGGGAAAAACTTATTGACCTGAGTATAAGACAAGGGTGAGAAATGCAGCAGCTACTGTAAGTGGAAAAAGAGGGTCAACAGTGCCCATCTGCAGCTGTATACCTCCATGTGTCCTGTGTATATGTGCATGTGTCATGTGTCCTGTGTATATGTGCAGGTGTCATGTGCATCTGTGTCATGTACCTGTGTCTTGTGTATATGTACCTGTGTGCATGTGTCTGTGTGCATCCTACTTGTGTCCTGTGCATCCTCCGTGTGCCGCTCTGCACCGATCAGCGTGTGCGGCGGCCATTCACTGTTCAAAAGCCGCGCCTCCTCCTCCTCCATGATAGGCAGAAAACTCAATTTCCCTGCAGTCAGCGGTCAGCCTATCACTGACGTTCTCTCATCCTTATACCACGGACGAGGATGAGAGAATGTCCGTGATAGGCTGTACACTTACTGCCTATCACAGACGAGGAGGCGCGGCTTTTGAACAGTGAGAGCCGCTGCCAAGCGCTACGCTGTTTCCCCAAAAATAAGACCTAGCGTGATTGTCGGTGATGGCTGCAATATAAGCCCTACCCCCCAAATAAACCCTACCCTGTTTCCCCAAAAATAAACCCTACCCTGAAAATAAGACCTACAAGGACTTTAACTAGGGCTAATTTGGGGGGGTAAGGCTTATATTGCAGCCATCACCGACAATCACGCTAGGTCTTATTTTCGGGGAAAAGGGGTATGTAGCACACGCTGGCCGCCGTCTGCCTGCATGACACGTTGATCATGCAGACAGATGGGGGTGACTCGAGTATAAGTCGAGGGGCACTTTCAGCCCCAAAAAAGGGCTGAAAAATTTCACTTATATTCGAGTATGTACGATATGTGAAAAAGTGCAAAATCGTATGTAATCAAAGACCATCCACAGCAAATTCATATAATGAATATGAATATTTACATTTATAGGTAGAAACATCAAGGATGGTTGATCCAGGGAATATGCTGATGGGGAGTCAGGAAGGAATTTTTTTCCCCGCTGGAACGAATAGGATTATGCTGTATTTTTTGTTTTTTGTTTTTTCTTCTTGATTATGGGTATAGGTTTGTGTATATGGAGGTTTTCTATTAGTTTGCTCTTTTTTCCATTATTCCAACTATATGGACTTGTGTCTGGTTTTTCAACCTAACTATGTTAGGTTGAGCCTGATTTTTCAGGAGGGTATCATTACCATGTTTAAATTCAGAACCCATTTTGTTATCAGGCCCGGATACCGAAACTGAGTCTGTGCAGCCAGCTTTTTTGGACTGGCGTATAGTGCATATGCATATCCTGTTCGAACAGGTGTGCAGACCCAGCTCTGTGTCTCCTGCCTGTATTTCAGCCACACCTGCACCGCAATCCAGAGGGACATTTCTAGGTTCACTGCTGTCTCCAGTGACAGTCGCAGGTGGCATTAACCCTTCTGCACTGCTGTATGCAAAAACCAGCACTCATCCAGAGACTGTAAAAACTTCTATATTAAATAACTGTGATTAAAACACCATAGTATAACCGTGTTCATTCAACTAGGTACAGTCATAACAAAGTTTTATAGTTTTGTTATGACTAAGGCTGTACCTAACTGAAATGCCTCAACACTGTTATATCATGGTGTTTTAATCAGTTATTTAATAAAGAAGATTCTACAGTTCTTGGAGTTCCGGCTTTTGCATTCAGATACATGGTGGGCATGATATGGGAACCCTAGCCGCAGCATCTTACTTGCACGCAGACACTGGATTTATCTGGCTTGAGCACAGTGAGTTTGATTTTGGATTAGTCATGCCTGCACTGCTGTGCCTACTGTGTGTACCTCTAATTAGAGGTACACACACAAAACTTTTGTGTGTACAACAACTCTCTGTACTTTGGTCTGTAGTTGCACCTTTTGGTTATGATATATAAAAGTTTGCTATACCTTGTACCACAAAAAAACTTCTTCTCATTTCCAATACCATTGTGGATTAGAGGTGCATGGGGGGCACCCAGTAGGCCCTACTGGCTTACGGTTGGCTAACAGCTCAGGGAAGATCTGCACCATTTTCCTTAAGGGCCCTGACTCTCAAAAGCTTGGACCTTCCTCCCCAGCCTGAGTTGCTGCCCTTCTTTCCCTGCTCTTGGTCAGTCTCTGCCCACCTGGCCTCATCATTCATTCGCAGTGTTCTGTGAATGAGAAAACTACAAGTCCCGACAGCCTTTGCAACTGTCGGCTTGTAATTCTCGATGTGCTACCAGGGCACTGTTGGTTACTGTAGGTAGTTTATTAAGCTTCCTGTCAGAGTGTAACTGCCTCCCCCTATTGGAGGTACAGGCAGACAGCTACACAGTCTGCAGGACTGTGGCATTACATCCACAATCTGCTAACCATGGGTGCAAACAGGTCCATTAATAACAAAAATAAAAGTAAAAGTAAAAAAAAAAAAAAAAAAAACACTAAAAATGAACTTAACCTTTTATCCTCTTCAGAGGTGGCCTCCTTTTCCCCTTGTTTGTCAAGAGAGGAGTACTCTGCTACATTGTCTACATTTATGGGTAAGCTTTCAGCTTTTGCAAGTAACGGGTTGTAGGGACTGCAAGCAAGCCCCCTCATTCACTCCTCCATAGTCTCTTCTTCAGAGTATTTTCCAACCACAGGTCCATAACCACAGGTAATTTTGTACATTCTGATCAGGAAGATGAGGATGGTACCTTGTCCATTTTCTGAAGACTCAACGTGGTATTAAATCAAAAACCAAAAATTATTATTATACACGATTTATATTGCGCCAACAGTTTACGTAGTGCTTTACAACTTGAGGGTAGACAGTACAAATACAATACACTTTAATACAGTAGGAATCAGAGGGCCCAACTCCTTAGCGCTTACAATCTAAAATATTGCAGCATACGTGTGATTAGATGTGGCTGCATTTGTTTTATTTTCTTTGGCTTTTTTCCCTCTGTTTTCATCTGGTTATATGGCTAGTAACACACCACCTGTTTTAGTGAGACACAGCTCTGCATCAATGAGAACAGGAGGCACATCAAACAGCAGCATTTTCAGTCTGGGGGAGGAAAGTGTTAGATGTATTAATAGATTTAGATATGTAAGCTGAAGTTTGGCTGCAATTATCGTTTTTTAATCAGTTACAGGAAACCATTTTTTTCTTTTGGGATAAAGGTTTTACATAAATAAGTTGAGGCTAATCACTTTATAGGCCCCTGCCAGTGTTGAGTGGTTTGTCTCATACCTGTTACTGATACATTCTGCTAGAGAAGTTGTGCTTTTGAAAAATAGACTTGCTGTATGGATCACCAAATCAAAAAAGAAAGCCTAAAAAAAAACAAAAAAAAAAAAACGAATGCAGCCATCACATCTAAGAGATGGTATGCTGCAATATAAGAAATGTTTGCTTTTGGGTTTAATACTACTTGAAGGACCCTGTGGACAAAAGACTGGAAGCCCTATCTAAGGCCTTGTCCTTTTTTTAAACCTGCTGTTGTGCAAGTAGGTCTACCTGCCAAACTCTAGCTGTCTGGTCCAAGGAATTTTTATAGAGATTCTGGGTCTATATTGATTGCTCCTTCTATCCTCCTAACAACTGGGGGTCTTGCCAGTGGCCCTGCGCTGTTGTGTGAATATGTTCCCAAATAAGATTTGTAAAATATTTAGAATGAGCCTCATTTCAGTGCATATATGGAGGATTCTTTTGGTGCAAATGTTAGTTTGTGGAACTTCAGTGCAAGAAGCTCTTGTAGGTGCCCTTTGCTAGGGGACACCTTTTTGATAAAACCTAATGCCCCGTACACATAGTCAGAATTTCCATCTCACAAAATTTGAATCCGTCGTCATAAATTCCGATCGTGTGTACACAATTCTGATGCACAAAGTTCCACGCATGCTCGGAATCAAGCCGAAGAGCCGCACTTGCTATTGAACTTAATTTTTCTCGGCTTGTCGTACGTGTTGTACATCACCACGTTCCTTTTTTTTTTTTATGTTTTTGTTGACAGATGCACACGAGAAGACAACCACATATAGATAGTTAAGCGGCCATGCTATATCACAGTAAGGGTAATAACATTCAGCGTAAATACCACAATCTGACAATATCTGCTCATGAGACTGAAACAAGGCAGTTTTGTGTCAACAGTAAGGAATTCGATACCTATGAGAAAATAGCAACTAATGATGATGGCCTATAACGCAAACTGATTTCGGCCATAACAGAGTGCATCAATTTTTTTTTTTTTTTTAAAGAGAGAAATGGAGAAGAGAAGGAAATGGTGGAATGGGGAAGAGGGTAAGAAAAAGAGAAAGGGGGAAAAAAAGGGGGGGGGGGGGGAGAGAAAGGACGCGAACAGTGTCCTGTCAGCCACACACCATACCATCTTTTTATAGGAAAAAAATTGGTTCATAAGTATTGAGAATATTCACCAGAGAAGCGGAACTGATCCAGGTAGAACCATCTGGTTTTGTGTTCTTCTGATTTGGCCCTGATTTATCTTTCACTCTGGTGAACCATTGGGCGATAGTAGGAGGACCAGGAGGAGTTGTTTCCACATGCCTGGAATGCATCCTCTCGCTGCATTGAGTAAATGTTTAAGTAATGATTTGTTATATTTTTTTCCGGGAAAGAGGGGTCAGTTTAAGAACTGCTGCAGGATCTCCGGATACAGAGATATCCGTAAACTTGTGGATCAGTTGGAGGACTTGCCGCCAGAATGGCTGGATGCCAGGGCATTCCCAGAAGATGTGTAAAAGTGTGCCCCTGTGGGAATCACATCTCCAGCATCGATCACTCAATTGTGGGAATAGTTTGGCTAGTACGGATGGGGTTCTATACCACCGTGTCATGATTTTGTAAGATGTTTCCTGATACTTACTACATAACGATGATTTATGAGCGAAATGGAGTATCCTATCTTTTTGTTGGTTCGTAAAAGTGACCTACAGATCTTTTTCTCATTTGGAAAGAAAGAGAGGTTCTGATTGCGCATGGAGATCTAGTAGAGCTTCGTAGGAAAGGGACAGGGATAACGGACCATCCCCCAAGCGTAGTTCCTCGAATTGGCTGAGAGGCCTCTGAAAGAGGTGTGGCTTGGGCAATGAGTTCAGAAAGTGTGATAATTGGTGTACCCGCCATTTGTTCAGAAACTGTGATCCCGAGCCCGTGAACAAAGTTCTGCCCGGAATCCAGCCATTCGTGCAGAGGAAATAGGACGCAAGTAGGATCTTCTGTGGCGAGTGTGCGGAAAATGCTGGGTCTGACAATCCTGGTTCGAACTCGGGATGTCCTATTATCGGTGTCATTGGGGATGGAAAACTGTTGAGCGAAAAAAGTTTATAGAACCTCTCAGATTCACTCAAAGTGGGTCAGATTAAGGGGTAAAGGGAGAGGTAGGAAGTGTGGCTTTTCCCTGCCCAAGGCAGGCCCTGTACGGGTATCTGTGCAGCATCTTGTTCCATACCGACCCATAGTTTGGGGGCGCTATGCCTACACCAGTCTACTACCCTGTTCATATAGATGGCTGTATAGTATAGAGCCGGATCTGGGAACCCTATCCCTCCGTTTTTAGGCCGGAGCAAAAGTGCTCTAGCAAGTCGGGGGGGGGGAGGGGGTTCCCCTGCCAAACAAAGTTAGCTAAGGTAGCTCTTACTAAGTGAAAGTACGCTTGGGGTATCTTGACGGGGCAGGGCTTGTAACTAATATATAAGAGTCTGGGCATCGCATTCATTTTGAGTACGTTACATCGGCCAAACCAAGAGAGGGCTAGACCGTTCCATCTTGCCATGTCTGTGGACAACAAGGACAATAGTGGCTGAAAATCGTGTTTTAAATATGGAATTTAGATTCGCTGGTATCCCTAAGTACTGGATACTGTGAGTCGCCCATCTAAAGGGAAAGTTAGGCTGTAGGCTCTTCAGGATAGAGTCTGGGAGGGAGACATTAAGTGCCTCAGACTTTTGGAGGTTTACCTTGAAGTTGGATAAGGCACCATAGGTTCTCAGTTCTCCTAGTAGGGAGGGCAGAGATGCTAGGGGTTCCGTGATATAAAAAAGAAGGTCATCGGCATATGCCACTACCTTGTGGTGGTGTGCCATGGTTTGTACTCCCTTCACATTTTGGTTGTTACGTATGTGTTGAAGAAATGGTTCTAGTGTGAGTATAAAGAAGAGTGGGGATAGGGAACATCCCTGTCTGGTGCCATTAGAGATCGCGAGGGAGTCAGAGTTTTAGCCATTGACTCTAATAGTGGCCATTGGGTTAGCATAAATTGCAGCTACCCAGGACAAGATTGGTGTGGGCATCCCAAAACATTTTGAGGGTTTCAAAAAGAAAGGCCCAGCAGAGAATTAAGTTTCTCGGCTGATGCAATGATGTCTAGGGTTCTAATAGTATTGTCCCTAGCTTCCCTAGATTGGATGAACCCTACCTAATCGAGGGGTACAATACGCTGCATGATGACATTTAGTCTGGTTGCAATGATTTTGGTAAATAATTTAGCATCACAGTTCAAAAGCGCACTGTAGTGGATCCTTGCCTGGTTTCAGAATGACAGAGATGTTACCACTGAGTAACTCGGGAGGGGTATTATGGCCGTCTGTGATTGCGTTAAAGGCTTTTAAGAAGTGTGGCGTAAGTATTGATTGGAATGTTCTATAGTATGAAAGTGTAAAGCCGTCCGGTCCTGGTGCTTTCCCAGGCTGAGTGGCCGCAATGGCCATTTCAAATTCTTTGGCCGATAGCGGCTGAGATAGCTTCATTTTCCACCTGCGTAAGCCTAGGAAGTTAAGCCTCTTGTAGGTAAGTTTTCATTTCAAAGAGTATACTGGAGTGTCGTGAAGCTAAGGGGATAGATCTCAAGTTGTATAAATCTGAGTAAAACTTGCGGAATGCCTCAGCTATCTCTGGGGTGGAATGTATTTTAGCGCCAGAAGAGGAGGTCAAAGTCGAGACAAATGATTTACTATTTTGGGCTTTCAATGCTGTAGCCAACATACGGCTGCACTTGTTGGCCTCGTAAAGGGAGTGCTCCCTAGTCAATTCCCACACTTTCGTAAGTTCCGTTTCCAGTGCGGGGTCTTGATTACGTTTTATGCGCTCGTTCTAGAGTGTGTAGTTTATCTAGCAGATTAGCTAGTGTTTTCATCCTGCGTTGTATACACGTGTTTAATGAGGATCCCTCGGAGAACACACTTATGTGCGGCCCACAGGGAAAGGGGGTTGTCTACGGATCCCGTGTTTGTGGCAAAGTAATTGCTAAGTTCGCGCTGTATGTCCGCTGTGATTTCCGGGTTTTTTACAGAGATTCATTTAGACGCCATATTGGTGTACTAGATTGTTGTCAGGGGGTGACTTCCAATATAATCGGAGCGTAATCTAAGATTACGATATTGCCTATTTCAGCCCTGGAGATTAGAGAGATGGTGGAATGTTTGACTAGAAAAAAGTCGATTCTGGAGTAGGAGCCATGTGGGGACGAGTAGTAGGTATAGTCCCTCTCGAGGATGAAAGATCCTCCAAATGTCAACTAATTGGTGTGAGTGGAGAAGGTCTTTGAGGCATAGTCTGGAACCTCTAGGGGAGGAGGACAGTCTCGCTGAGGAGTCTTTTCGGGGGTCCATGATCAGGTTAAAGTCCCCTCCTAAGATAAGGGTCCCTTCCGTGAAGGAATCAAGAGTAGTGAGAAAAGATTTGAGAGCTGTTACTTGATTGGTATTGGGCAGGTATACGTTCGCCAATGTGAAAGTGTGGGAGTAAATTTTACCTTTCAGCAGGAGGAATCTGCCCTCCGGATCCCTATGGACGTCTGTCATCTGCCATGGGAGTGACTTGGCAATCAGAATACTAGTCCCCTTGGATTTGGAAGATGGGGACGGGCTGTGATAGACCGTCGGGTAATTATTGTTGTGTAGTTTAGGGCTCTTATCTGCTCTAAAGTGAGTCTCTTGGAGAAAGACTACATGTGCTCTTAATCTCCAGAGTTCCTTGAGGCAACTAGTCCGCTTCTCTGAATTCAGCCCCTTGATATTCCAGGAAATGAACTTCACTGCCATTGCTGGTGTGTCACCGACAGGCCCCCGACGCAACCTCTGGGTAGTATTGGGAAAAAAAACAAAAAGGCTGGGGGGGTAGAAGTGGCTTAGTTTACTCGAGAGCAGGTGATATCGGGATAGAGGAAAAAGGAGTGAATCAGGAAAAGAAAAAAGAGGGGAAAGGGTAAACCAAGCTCACGTGAGCAGTTCTACCGCCACCAGGGCAGAGAAGGCCTAGAGTGGGTAGCAGTAAGGCACTTCTAGATGGAGAGCCTCGGTCTGAGGGGACCCCACCAGCCTGATTGCAAAAATAACAAACTAAAAAAAATCTAAACTAAAGAATAAACAGGGTAACACAACTTGTATGTAACATTTCTCCCAGCGTAAGAACAGACCAATCTTCATATCAAAGCTGGGGATCCACTCGCCTCGCAGGGATAGGCAGCTAATTAGATGTCTGTCCGTAACGTTCACACTAGGAGCTATAATAATGGCAGTAAAAATATGAGGGATTAGCGTTGCCCTCCAGGGGCGCTTCTGGATAAAATCCTGTGAGGACCAGAGCGCTCCTTCCGGCAACGCCAGCTGTGCTCCGTTTATCCAACAACAACCTAACACTTTATAGGTCATTACAGACTGGACAAATGACAGGATGGTGCAATTGCGCCTAATTTTTTCTTTCTGAACCCAGACAGGGGTGGCCCCTCCACGATCTCACACATGTGGGGGTAGCCCTTCCGCTCATACATGTTGGTGACCCTGTCAGGATCTGACTGTATATCCTGGGGACAATTTCCCTCCCTATGAATGACAAGGTTAGGGGGTGCAATATGTGGGTTGTGAGGAGACCATGTTGCGCTAGTGTTTGCCCCCCATGGGTGAGATCGTGGAGGCCTTCTTAGGGGCATAACCAAGCCAGCCTGTGCCCTAAACCCTTGGTGAAATTAGTAGGGACCAAGGAATGCTTGTGCGTGATTCAACTCATCACCCTGGAGCTTAAGTCTTTAAGCAAACCAGCCTTGGCGGCAGCACTGGATACCACAACCCCCCCCCCCCCCCCCCCCCCATAACCAATTCTGTTTTAAAAAGAAAAAAAAAAAAACAGTAATCCAAAAATAATTTTAAACTGTTTAGCATTACCCTCAGGAGGCGACCCTGGCTTGAGAGTCAGTGAGAGCCAGAGGATTCCATGAGGGCAAGGCCAACTACAGCCCGGTATTCCGACGCTGGTCCCCTACCCTTACAGTGCGGCACCTACACTCGGGTGTATTGACTCTGGCTAGGTAGTACACCTCTTCAAATATTGAGCCCATCAAATATCAAGCCCCGAGGTCTCGCGTATATAGGGGGGGGGGGGGCATTCTGCTTCGGTGTGTGTGTGTGTGGATATTTCTGTCGGGGATCAAATGTGCGCCCCGGGCGCGGGACCACTAGTTATCGTGTACATGTGACAAGGGGCGTGTTTGGGAGGGAAAGCAGCCAATAATTCAGGATCCCTAAGCTAATATAGCCTTTGCCCTCCTATGGGTGGTGTGGGGGGGTTTCCACCTTCAGATAGGGGTACCCGCATCTGCCGTCCCCCACCCGTGAGACCCCATGAGCCCCTAGGACGATAACAATGGTAGTGACCATGCTTATCCTCCCCAATGAACTGGCTGGAACCGAGGATGAGTCCAAATGTAGGGTTCCATACTTTAAAAAAATAAATAAATAAAAAATAATTAAAAAAATAAATAAAAAAACCCCCCAAAAACAAAGAATTAAAAATAGAGAAGAAAAAAAGGGGAGGAGTTCTGGCAAGTTCCTCGGGAGAGTCTCCAAATTCTATGTATGGGGGATTGGATCTTTTCAGTTAGTATCTATGCAACCCTGTCCAAGGAAACTGCGTGATGATGATCAGTCTTCAGCGACGCTCTTCGTTTCGTGGAACCCGTTGTCTGTTTCTGCGGGATTGGCGATTGTCTCGGGCTCGTTGAGGTCTGCCTTGAGGCGCACCACCTTGTGGATCAGATGGGTCATCAATAATGAGCCAGTTGGGAACTGGTAAGGGCTCCATCCCTGCAAAGTTGAATAAGTAAGGTAGTTCCGAGGGGTGACACAGTTAATAGGAGCGATTGCCTTTGCGTATTTTCAGATGAAATTGGTGGCCCCATTTATAGGACATTTTCTAGCTCCACAATTCTTTCTAGTAAGGGTTTCAGGGCTCTGCGCATTAGCAGGGTTTTTCTGGAGACATCTGGCAGAAGTTGGCTGGGAACCCCGTCAAATTCCAGAATTCCTACTCTCCATGCTTGTTGCACAATTTCTTCCTTAAGCTTATAAGCATGCAGATGGCAGAGTACATCTCTGGGTCTGTCTTAAGAGGTAGGTCTAGGGCCAAGAGTACGGTGCACTATCAATGGAAATTTCAGTGTCTGGGGGGCGGTCGAGATATCTGTTAAAGATGGCGGTAACTTGCGAATGAATGTCCGCCTGTGTCACCGTCTCTGGGATGCCCCGGAGCCGAATGTTCTGTCTGCGGCTGCAGTTTTCAAGGTCGTCTAGAAGTAGGTGAAGCTGTATGACTTGGTCAGACAGGTCAGTGTGGGCAGTTTGAAGATGGTCCACTGTAAGTGCCATTGCCCTTTTATCCTGTTCCAGTCCTGTCACCCTGTCATCTACCTCAGACACTTCCTGCTTCAGCACTTGCAGTTCTCCCCTTAGAGCAGATTCTACCCTATTTGCTAAGGCTTCAAAGTCAGCTCTTGTGGGTAGCTGCTGCAGAAATGTCCACAAAGTCTGCTCCGTCAAGTGTGTAGAGAGGAGGGTGCGCTGTGAGGTGGCTTTTGGAGTAGTACTTACTGTGACCTGTGCGGTGGGACCATACAGCCGGGCGTCCGTTGGGCTGTTGTAGCTGTGGTTTAGGCTCTGTGGGGAAGCCTCCGCTGCCAGGGAGTTGCACGTGTCCTCGTGGAATGTCCCATTCCCTGCCTCAGGGGACATAATGAAGGGTTCGGGGCAGGCATGGAGACAGAGGTCGCTAGGAGGTATGAACGGCGGCATATCGTTGTCCTCTCCATGTTCTCCTTTCTGTGGTGCCGCAGGATCCGGAGCAGCATGGCTACAGACGGCCGGCGCCATCTTGTTTCCGGCTGCGGTCGAGGCCGTCTGTCTAACTGGCTGCAAATACAGTTCCATGGCGGGGATTATTGATGAGGAAAACAGTCCGCTGTGTTCCTCGTCGCCACCGGGGCTGGAGGAGCCGTTAATGCAGGGTAGGCACAGTTTTTCGAGCCAACATCCGTCAGAAAAAATCCATGGATTTTGTTGTCGAATATCCGATCGTGTGTACAGGGCATTAGACATCCTTATTGACGTTGTCACAAGAGGGATACTTAACCTCATCTTCCTGAGGCATGTTGTCTCTAAACATGTACCTCCAAGATCACCTTCTGTCCCCATAATGCTTGACAATATATGCTCAGGACTGGTCCCTAGTCCTAGCCAACAGCTCTCTGTACTTTGGTCTGTAGTTACACCTTTTGGTTATGATATATAAAAGTTTGCTATACCTTGTACCACAAAAAACTTTACATTACATATTTCATGGAGATCTTCCATGTAAATTTTATTTTCTTGTGACCCTCCTTATTTCTACCTTCAGTGTCCTTGTTCATAACTTGTCATAGAATACTATTGTATTTTTGTATGATTGCGCCCTGATTCCAGATTGTGAGGAACAGTTGAACCTTCTTATACATTCTGCAACTGCAAATCCTTTGGGAAGACATGTATGGTATTGTGTCGATTGTTAATACAATAGAAATGTCATTTTCCCTGGAAATACCATATAAAGTATAACTCCATCTATTTTAGTTTTGAGTGGGATGGGGAATAATCGATACTGTTATTATTATTTTATTGCAGCGCATGGCTCAGTTGGGTAGGTTTTCTTCTCTCTGTTTTTGTCTCAGTAATAACTGTCATTGAGATAGGAAGTGAGGGAAAATCCAGGGAAACTGACAGCAATTATAATCTGACTGAGGTTGAAACCTTCTCCTGTTCTACTAAGTCAATGTTTGTATTGCCTTGTACTGTCAAGAACACAGTCTCCTCAACAGGGAGAGCAATAATAAACCAACAGAGGATCTAACCATTGAGAACTCATCCACAAAAGTCTTGGCTGGAGTTTTGCTTTAAATCTGTAACTTTTGTTTTATAATTTTTTACTGATCCATCTGGTGCAATATGTTTGTTTTTTTTTTTGTTGTAAATTAACCAAGGATTGTATTTTGCTTATTTACAGCTGTTGAATGTTCAAGTCCAGATGTGGCCAACGCAAGGAAATTATCTGGGTTTGCTGGTCCATACTATTACAATTTTGCAGTCACTTTTGAATGTTTGAAGGACTTTGTAATGAAAGGTGCCAACTCTGTCAAGTGCAATGCCAGCAGCCAGTGGGATCCTCCATTACCTACATGTTATGGTAAGTTGCACTATAATTTTCTGTTGAAGCGGAGTTCCACCCACATTTTCACCATCCAGCAGTAAAGAGTGCATTCATTGCAATTTGGTGTATGTATATATATATATTTGTAAACACTCACTGCTGTATTTCTTCATAGTATTCCTACTTCCTCCTCTTCGGCCACGTGCCTAATTTCCGGCTTGGCAGTGTCTCCTGGAATATGTGTGTCATCAATCCCAGGGGACAACAGGCATCACCAAAGTGATGTTGCATCGTGGCCATCTTGGTACACCCGCACTCGTCCACAGTAAGCCTAGAGTTAGAAGTCGGCAAGCAGACATCTTTATACACCCACCGGAGTCTTGCTTTTCACAGTTATTTTTAACTGTGAAAAGTAAGACTCCAGTGGGTGTATAAAGATGTCTACTTGCTGACTTCTAACTCTAGGCTTACTGTGGACAAGTGTGAGTGTACCAAGATGGCCATGACGCAACGTCACTTTGGTTGCATATTCTGATGAGTAGTGGTTTTCTGATGGGTAGTGGCTTTTTGACAGGAGACAGAGTCAAAGCATTGAGAGATCAAGAGGTGCATGCTGGCCATACAGCATCACCATATCCCGGAAGAGACTTCATATGCCCACAGTAGAGATGGAAGCGCTCTGCAGAGTAAAAATAAACAGTCATTTTAACCACTTCCCGCCCGGCCTATAGCAAAATGACGGCCGGGCAGTGGATCAGTTATCCTGACTGGGCGTCCTATGACGTCCTTCAGGATAACAGCCACCGCGCGCCCGTGGGGGCGCGCATCGCGGCGATCGGTGGAACGCTGTGTGTCTGACACACTGCTCCACCGATCTCGGTAAAGAGCCTTTCGGCGGAGGCTCTTTGCCGCGTGATCAGCTGTGTCCAATCACAGCTGATCAAGATGTAAATAGGTAGAGCCGTTGATCGGCTTTTCATCACTCGCGTCTTGACAGACGCGAGGAGAGCCGATCGGCGGCTCTTCTGACAGGTGAGGTATGCGCTGATTATTTATCAGTGCAGCCCCCCCTCAGATGACCACACTGGAACACCAGGGACGCCATCAGGACCACCAGGGAAGGGGGCAACATGTGGATGGCCATCCACATGTTCAAATTAGTGCCAATCAGTGCCCACAAATGGGCACTGATTGGCACCAGTATGTAGTAACAGACATCAGTGATGCCCAGAAATGCCACCCATCAGTATCAGTGACATCAGTGTAACCCATCAGTGCCACCTGTCATTGCTCATCCATGCCCATCCGTGCCACCGATCAGTGCCACCCATAAGTACCCATCAGTGCCGCCTACAAGTGCCTATCAGTGCCGCATACCAGTGCCAACTATCAGTGCCTGTCAGTGCCCTCTCATCAGTGCCACCTCATTGGTGTGCATCAGTGCCGCCTTATCAGTACCCATCAGTGCAGCCATATCAGTACTCATCATTGAAGGAGAAAACATACTTATTTACAAAAAATTTTAACAGAATTTTTTCAAAATTTTTGGCCTTTTTTTTATTTTTTGCGCAAAAAATAAAAATTCCAGAGGTGATCAAATACCACCAAAAGAAAGCTCTATTTGTGGTAACAAAATGATAAAAAATTTGTATGGGTACAGTGTAGCACGACCGCGCAATTGTCATTCAAATTGCGACATCGCTGAAAATTGGCTTGGGCAGGAAGGTGCCTAAGTGCCTGGTATTGAAGTGGTTAAATAGTAATTGAGCGGCGATATGTTAAATTGCATGGATTTGATGTTTTAATATAGTGTAAAAGAACGGATTACAAAAAATAAAAAATAAAAAATGTCTGTGTGGAACTCTGCTTTAATATGACTGAAAGTAAAAACAAGTTAGATCATACAATGTGCTGTTATATATTTTATGGTTGAATGTTTTTATTAACACGTTTCAGATGATTACAAAGATAATCCATCTAAGTGGATGCAATAAAATATCCATGAAAACCAATAACAAAGATGTAAATGCAGTGCATTGAAACAATTCTCACAGAAGTTCTCTTTCCCTGGATGGGTATCTTCATCAGTAAAGGTTCATTTGTAGGGATTAGGGAAGCACAGTCTGTTAAAAGTATTAGTAATGACAACAAAAAGAGGACCCCCAGAAACCACGTCCTCAGGGTGGTCTGTAGCGCGTATGTAGTAAGTACAATAGTAAATGACTCAAAAAAAAAAAAAAAAAAAAAAGAGGGTGCGTAACAATATTCATGGAGAGAAGCGCTTGGGGGGGGGGGGGGGGGGGTCGAGTTCTGATCAGCCAACTTGGGTGCTCTTGATCAAGGTCATCTGCTAATTTGAGAACTGTAGTGGGGACTTTTAATGGCAACTATAATCACAGGTAGTATTACTCAGTGTCTCTCCGGCTTCTCTGTGTCTCTGACTTTGTGGTGTCTCGCAGCAGTGACACCTATGCTGAAATCAGGAGATAGGGTCTCCTTCAACCCCTCCCACTTCACATTACTCACCAGTCAGCTGACCTCTAGTCTCTGCTCCCCAGCCATGCCGTGAACAGAATGGGCGGCTGCAAAGAGGCTGAGTGGGCGACCGCAGGCTCCAGGAACAGCCCAGCTGGGCGCCCCAGAAAAGGCTGGGAGAGCGGTGTGGGCTTCAGGAACAGCCCAGGGATTCGGTGACGATTGGCAAATCGTCATTCGACCCCCAGGTTGAGAACCACTGCCTGTGACGATACCAGACTTGAAGTGCAGCTCTCGTTACCAGGGAGAGTGTAGTGAGAGATGTATATGAGGCATCCTGGCCCCACAGTAGAGCACGAGGGCTAGGGGGGGACAAGTCTTGCTCTACCAATGTGGAAACTTTGTGTAATGGACGCGGGAACCACTCCAACAAGCGAGATACAATTGTGGAGGTGTAATATATTTCAAAGTCAGGGAAGCCCGTTTCACCCTCTGATTTGGGGTAACCAAGAAGCTTGTGCTTTAATCTTGAGTAACCTCCACACCAGACAAACCAGATTGCGAGAGAACGAAGAGTATGAAAAAAGTGGAAGGGAGCGCAATTGGAAGAGTTTTAACCCGTTCAGGCCTGGAAGTTTTTACCCCCTTCCTGACTAGAGCACTTTTTACAATTTGGCACTGCGTCGCTTTAACTGACAATTGCACGGTCATGCGACGCTGTACCCAAACAAAATTTGCGTCCTTTTTTTCCCACAAATGGAGCTTTCTTTTAGTGATATTTCATCACCTCCTGCAGTTTTTTAATTTTTTTTCACTATAAACAAAAAGAGCGACAATTTTGAAAATAAACACCATATTTTTTACATTTTGCTATAATATCCCCAAAAGATTTAAAAAAAAAAACTAATTTCTTCATCAGTTTACGCTGATATGTATTCTTCTACATACTGTAAAAAAAAAATCGCAATAGGCGTATATTGATTGGTTTGCGCAAAAGTTTATAGCATTTTCAAACTATGGGAAAGATTTATGGCATTTTTATTATTTTTTTTTTTTTTAACTAGTAATAGCGGTGATCTGCGTGCTTTTTTTTTTTTTTTTTGTTAGTGGTATTGCGTCGGACAGATTGGACACATTTTTGGGACCATTGACATTTATACAGCTCTCAGTGCTATAAATATGCACTGATAACTATGTAAATGTCACTGGCAGGGAAGGGATTAACACTATTGGGCGATCAAGGGGTTAAATGTGTGTTTCCTAGGTGTGTTCTAACTGTATGGGGATATGACTGACTAGGGGAGGAGACATATTGTTGTTCCTATTTAGTAGGAACAAACAACGTGTCTCGTCTCCCCTGACAGAACTGAGATTTGTGGGTTTACCCACAAATCCCCGTGCTGGCTCTCGTGCACGCGACCGCCGGCCACGCGCATCAGGTCCCCTGCCATGCAGCGGGCATGCGCCCTCTAGCGGCTCTTAAAGAGAACCCTGTAACCGTACGGTGTTTCGCCCAGGAGAGCCATTGTGCCGCAGTATATCTGCGCGAGCCAGTCGGGAACCGGTTAAATAAGTACAACATTTTCGGGAGTACATCCATGTTAAATATATTGATACGACCAAACCAAGAGTCATGCCATGTCTCAGTCTACCGCCTTATTTTCTTGAGTAATGCACTATAGTTGAGCTTGTATAGGTAAGGCATATGCGATGGAATGGCGTGATTGCTTTGGACTGCCAGCAGAATTGGAACTTTGACTGAAGAGTGAAGAGCATGTCCTCGGGTAGGGAAATGTTTAGTGCTTCCATTTTAGTGAGGCTTAATTTAAAGTTGCTAAGGGTGCCAAATGTATGTATTTCTGCCGAGCTAGAAGGGACACTAATGTGTGGTTGGATGACATACAAGAGAAGGTCGTCCATGTAAACTGAAAACTTACAGGGAGCCGAGGGGGTACTTATGCCGTGTATGGTGGGGTTAGAGCGTATGGCCTGTGCGGGTTGTTCGATCATAATCGCAAACAAGGGCGATAAGGGGCAGCCCGGCTGGGTCCCGTTGGAAATCGAAAAGTTTGCGGATCGAGTGCCATTTACCATCCCTGAAGCCGAGGGAGTTGAATATAAGGAAGTAATACGGGAAAGCATTTTAGAGCCTAACCGTATCTGAAGGAGTGCCTGACAGGGGAAGGACCAATTGACCCTGTCAAAGGCCATCTCGGCGTCGCACAAAAGGAGACAAGCTGGAATATTGTTGCGTTGAGCAAATTCTATAAGATGGATTGTTTTGGTGATGTTGTCCCTAGCTTCTAGCTTCCCGCCCAGGGACAAAACCCACCTGATCCCTGTGAATAATCTCTGGTAATAAAGGGGATAGGCGATTTGAAAGAATGTTCACAAAGCGCTTCAAGTCTTCATTCAGTAGAGAGATTGGTCTATAGTTACTACAAATTGATGGGTCCTTACCAGGTTTGGGAATTACTGCAATTTGAGCTTGTAGGAGCAGTGAAGAGTGAAGGGGAGAACCGTTGATGGACTCATATGCTTTGGCTAGTATCGGGGTCAGTAAAGGTGCAAATGTTTTATAAAAGCGAGGGGAGAACCCGTCAGGACCGGGACTCTTAGCATTTTTAAGTCCCTTAATTACCTGTAGGAATTCTGTATCTGTTAGTGGAGCGTCTAATTTCTCTGCTTCAGAAGCAGGCATAGTAGGCAGGGCTGTGTCTTGAATATAAGTCAACATATCTGGGTTAGTGGGAAGTGAGAAAGACAGGTCTATTGGGGGAGGCAGATTATAAAGAGAGGAGTAATATTGCCAAAATTCCTCTGCTATCTCTGAGTTTGCATGCTTTTTATCGTTGGAGGATAAGCAAATATAAGGGATTGTTGATCGGCATTGTCTAGGGTGCAAGACCCAGGCAAGGTGTTTTCCACATTTATTGGCCTGAGAGTAGTGGATGTAGCACCCCTTATCTCTGGCTGTCAGAGAGGAGTCCGCGAATAAGCGTAGAAGGTCTCGACGTGCGTTCGATAACTCCACCAAGCTCACGGGGTCAAGGGTGCGCTTGTGGGTAGCTTCTAAAGCAGAGATTTGGGATATCAGGCCTTAAGTTTCCCTCCTGCGTTCCCTTTTGAGCCGGGACCCATGTTTTATAAGCACACATTTTAAAGCCTCCCATTTAGTCAAGGGAGGGTTTGGCCCTGAGTTTGGACAAAATCTCGAATGGCTTGTGAGATGGCCCGAGTGCATACTGGATCAGCTAAGAGATTGTCAACAGGAACGTTAGGAGCATCCCTGTCTCCGCAAAGGCATGTGGCCTAGGGTCGAGTGTACTGGGGTATGATCCGACCAGAATCTGAGGCCAATAGAGGGGGAGGGGTTGGAGTCCAGGAGTGATTGAGAAATCAACAGGTAGTCAGTGCGGATATACAAGGGGGAAGGAAAGTATTCAGACCCCCTTAAATTTTTCACTCTTTGTTATATTGCAGCCATTTGCTAAAATTAAGTTCATTTTTTTTCCCTCATTAATGTACACACGGCACCCCATATTGACAGAAAAACACAGAATTGTTGACATTTTTGCAGATTTATTAAAAAAGAAAAACTGAAATATCACATGGTCCTAAGTATTCAGACCCTTTGCTCAGTATTTAGTAGAAGCACCCTTTTGATCTAATACAGCCGTGAGTCTATTTGGGAAAGATGCAACAAGTTTTTCACACCTGGATTTGAGGATCCTCTGCCATGCCTCCTTGCAGATCCTCTCCAGTTCTGTCAGGTTGGATGGTAAATGTCGGTGGACAGCCATTTTTAGGTCTCTCCAGAGATGCCTAATTGGGTTTAAGTCAGGGCTCTGGCTGGGCCATTCAAGAACAGTCACAGAGTTGTTGTGAAGCCACTCCTTCATTATTTTAGCTGTGTGCTTAGGGTCATTGTCTTGTTGGAAGGTAAACCTTCGGCCCAGTCTGAGGTCCTGAGCAATCTGGAGAAGGTTTTCATTCACGATATCCCTGTACTTGGCCACATTTATCTTTCACTCGATTGCAACCAGTCGTCCTGTCCCTGCAGCTGAAAAACACCCCCACAGCATGATGCTGCCACCACCATGCTTCACTGTTGGGACTGTATTAGACAGGTGATGAGCAGTGCCTGGTTTTCTCCACACATACCGCTTAGAATTAAGGCCAAAAAGTTTTATCTTGGTCTCATCAGACCAGAGAATCTTATTTCTCACCATCTTGGAGTCCTTCGGGTGTTTTTTAGCAAACTCCATGCAGGCTTTCATGTGTCTTGCACTGAGGAGAGGCTTCCGTCGGGCCACTCTGCCATAAAGCCCGACTGGTGGATGGCTGCAGTGATGGTTGACTTTCTACAACTTTCTCCCATCTCCCGATTGCATCTCTGGAATTATGCCACAGTAATCTTTGGGTTCTTCTTTACCTCTCTCACCAAGGCTCTTCTCCCCCGATAGCTCAGTTTGGCTGGACGGCCAGCTCTAGGAAGGGTTCTGGTCGTCCCAAACATCTTCCATTTAAGGATTATGAAGGCCACTGTTAGGAACCTTAAATGCAGCAGAAATTTTTTTGTAACCTTAGCCAGATCTGTGCCTTGCCACAATTCTGTCTCTGAGCTCTTCAGGCAGTTCCTTTTGACCTCATGATTCTCATTTGCTCTGAAATGCACTGTGAGCTGTAAGGTCTTATATAGACCTTACCAAGATGTTGTAACATAACAATGCAATGAAGCAAAATTTGCACTTGTAGGACAACCTTCTGTAAACTGCACCTCTTATGGAAATTGGAGTTCTGATGCCCCTAAGTGTGTTGGTAAGTACATTTTGCATGGTGTTTTTCATTTCCTCAACAAGTTAAATTTTAGCAAATATATATTTTAATATTTCACAAAGTACTTTAGTTACTGCATTTCACAACACAAGAGTGTTGTTTGAAAATCATTAGAAGGTAGTGGTAATAAAAGTGCATATTTGCTTTAGTACTTAAAACCTAACTTTAGTCTTGCACAGTTGTACAGGCTAGTGCAGGACTCTGAGCTGAGAGCGTCTCTCTCATACAGCCCAGAGCCTGTACTGACAGTTCCCCTTCCCTACACCCACAACAGTGGCGGAACAGCAGTGCCCAGTCGCAAGTGCGACCTTTGCGACCCTGGTAGTTGCACCACTGTGTGTGCATTACCTTAGGCAGTCTGCTGGCTGATACCTTCTTATCAAGGCATTTTGATATTTGCCTACATTTTCCCTAAGAGCCAGCTCACTGCTTGCATCTGGGCTTAGGGCTCTAGAGAGGAATACAAAGGCAAGGTGCTGTGATGTTTTAGGTAATCTATGTACATAACCATGATGACCCCTCCCACCAGCCATGATCTGCCTGCATTGCATATAGAAGCACAGAAACCCAGTGATTGTCAATGGGTCTAAAATAAGGTAATGAAAATGATCTGATTTTAAAAATATAAGCATGTTTATAGGTGGGGAAGGCAAAATAAAAGCAGAATAATTTCCTAAAAGTGGAAGTCTGGGCTAATGCTATTTAGGCTTAAACCTGCTCCCACACCCATTCTATAAGCCCTATACTAATTATCCTGTAAAGGAGAGATGTTCATAGTTGCCTAATATAAATTCGCTGGTCACATGATCGGCTCCCAGCACTGGCTTCAGGGGAGAGGAGGGACAGCTGACAAGGCATGCCCCATTCTATTGGTGATATCACCGCCCAGGCCCTGCAGCCGTTGTTGCTGCTCTCTTTTCTCTCCCCTGAAGCCGGCTGCTGGGGAAATCGCATAACCAGGCTGGAGCGTCCTTAGTTTAGGCAAGTATACATTTTTTCCTTTACAAGATAGTGAGGCTGAGAATGGGGTGGTCGCAGATTTTTGGAAGTCTTCACTTTGCGCTGAAAAAAGAAATTAAAGACATCTGGGGACCCTGATGTCTTCTAAAGAGGAGCTGTAATCACTGGTATATACTGTCACCAGGAAACTCGTCACCCTTATACACAAACCGTGCAGACACACACTATGCCCAAATATAAAACATGATGCATATTTACTACACATATTATGTATCCCCACATACATTAGAGTATTAAGAATATTTTGGGCGCTTCTTCACACCTTTCTGGTCTCTAGTGATGCATTACTACACATGCGATATAGTACAATATTTCATGTGTTGCATCAAAGCCCAGTGTCCTTTAATCCCCTTCCTGTAAGCCCTGAATGTTAACGCTGTACCCCTCCCCCTTCGCCCTGGACTTATAGGTGAAGGCTATAGAGAGCTACTGCTCCCTGTGGCATTTACAGTGCATCCGGAAAGTATTCACAGTGCTTCACTTTTTCCACATTTTAATATGTTACAGCCTTATTCCAAAATGGATTCAATTAATTATTTTCCATTTTTAAATAAGGCTGTAACGTAACAAGATTTGGAAAAAGTGAGGCACTGTGAATACTTTCCGGATGCACTGTAGTAGGATCCCCCCACTGCCGAAGGAAGAAGGCAAAAAACATGTGACATCACTGGACTAGATCAAAGACACCTGAAAAAGGTATGTTTCTTGAGGTGGGATAGGGGGCAGCAAGGAAGGGAACCTGAGCCCAAAAATTAGCTGCCAGTGCATGACTTAAAAAAGGTACTTGCACTTTTTTTTCCTAGCAAAGCATGACATGTACAGTATGATCTATTGCAGGTTAGATTTGTTGCCACGCTTTAGAGTCATGAAGCCAGAGTTAAGATTTTTAAGGGGTTTTTTTGTTTTTCTTTGATGCAAGACTTTTGTTTACATTTCTGTAAACTTACAATCTTAATCAAACATTACGGGACACAGAAAGTTTTTCAGGAACATAGGGTTATTATCCTGCTTTCAGGAGATCGCTGGCAGAACACTGGCAATGCAAAGCTATAGGACAGCCCAGTATATTTCCTCCCACTCCCAGCATGCCTCATTTATTTTTTTTGTTGGTGTCTTTTCTCTGCTTTAAGACATGCAAATATTTCCTTTTTTTTTTGTTCCTTTTTTTTCCTTTGACTATTAATAAGGTATTTTTTCTGCTAGTTGCTGGGGAGCCACTGGCACTCAATTTTGCTCTTCTGGTTTTTATTTTCCATGAAAGCTTCATTGTAAAATAAGATATCATAAAAATAGAACAATCTCAAAAGCAGGAAGCACAATATACACTCACCGGCCACATTTTTGGTACACCTGTTCACTTGCTTGGTAACACAAATTGCTAATCAGCCAATCACATGGCAGCATCTCAATGCATTTAGGCATCTAGATGTGGTGAAGGCGACTTGCTGAAGATCAAACCGAGCATCAGAATGGGGAAGAAAGTGGATTTAAGTGACTTTGAATGTGGCATGGTTGTTGGTGCCAGACGGGCTGGTCTGAGTATTTCAAAAACTGCTGATCTCCTGGGATTTTCATGCACCATCTCTAGGGTTTACAGAGAATGGTCCCGAAAAAGAGAGAATAGCCAGTAAGCTGCAGTTAAATATGAAAAAGTATATCAGCGCACATATGACACAAAAAACTAAAAGCAGCTGAACACCAGGGTCAAACGATCAAATCCCTCCAGACAAATAAATAAGAAGGTGCAGCGCTAAATCAATAAAACAACCATAGAGAAAATATATAATTGCTAAATCCCAAAGGAGGTGCTGATGTAATGAACAGCACAAAAAATGTCCAATTGCAAAATGTCCAAGTAGGAAGACATGAATCCACCAGGAGTGTGATGATCACAGCAAACAAATGTGACTGATAGTGGAACCCTTCACCATGAACCGAGTGGCCTCTCACCTGGTCCCAAAGATCAATCAAGCAATCTCATATAGGTCAGCAGATAAATGGCAAAGGTCCTAAGGCAAGGGACTCCTCCAGATAACCAGGTAGCAGGTGGGTGTCGTTATCATGAAATCACAAAAGGTACAGACATAGTGCTCTCCGTATATACCAGTTTATTTAAAGAAAATGAAATGAAACTTACATAGCAAGCACTTCTCAAGTGCCAGGAAGCAAACATAGAAACACAGCAGAGTGTGTACGAGCGGTGGAGCATGCGCAGTAGCCGCGGATGACGTCACAACGTCACGTTCTGGACGCGTTGCGTCCCAGTGGGCGGGGACTTCCTCAGCAGATGTCGTGACTACGTGGGCACCCGCGCTATAAAGAGGTGAGTTGTTATGGCAACACCAAAACAACTTCGAATGACTTATATCAGATGTGGGCCGGCTCCGGAAGTGTCTCCACGCACATCATTCGGAGCAAATAAAGCCCAGTTTGATATTAAAGGCTCAAAACTGCACATGATATAAAATTAAAATTATATAAAAAATATATATAATCAGATATTAGAAATACATATATGATCTGGTGTTGGCACAAGACACACATAAAGTGTAATCTTGACAGAACAGTGACAAACACCTAGGTGATAAAAATAAATGATTATTAAAATGATTAAAAAATGCATGATAAAAAATGCATAATAACCGTCATCCGCGACCACCGACTGCTCACCAACATAATTAGATAAAATTATCATCATAAAAATTCTCGTCATACAAATTATCTAAAAACGTATCGATCAGATATAAAACAATTAGTATCGAATTCTACATTTAACCCATCGGGGCACATAACCCCAGTCTCATAAATCCAATGGGATTCTCTTTTACTAAGCTGCCGGATGAAAGGATGGAGGAGTCCCTTGCCTTAGGACCTTTGCCATTTATCTGCTGACCTATATGAGATTGCTTGATTGATCTTTGGGACCAGGTGAGAGGCCACTCGGTTTATGGTGAAGGGTTCCACTATCAGTCACATTTGTTTGCTGTGATCATCACACTCCTGGTGGATTCATGTCTTCCTACTTGGACATTTTGCAATTGGACATTTTTTGTGCTGTTCATTACATCAGCACCTCCTTTGGAGTAAGCTGCAGTTGTGTGGACTAAAATGCCTTGTTGATATCAGAGGAGAATGGGCACACTGGTTCGAGATGATAGAAAGGCAACAGTATCTCAAATAACCATTCGTTACAACCAAGGTATGCAGAATACCATCTCTGAATGTACAACACATTGAACCTTAAAGCAGATGGGCTACAGCAGCAGAAGACCACACCGGGTACCACTCCTGTCAGCTAAGAACAGGAAACTGAGGCTACAATTCTCACAGGCTCACCAAAATTGGACAATAGAAGATTGGAAAAACATTGCCTGGTCTGATGAGTCTCAATTTCACCTGCGTCATTTAGATGGTAGAGCCAAAATTTGACGTAAACAACATGAAAGCATGGATCCATCCAGCCTGGTATTAACGGTTCAGGCTGGTGGTGGTATAATTGTGTGGGGGGTATTTTCTTGGTCCCCTTAATACCAATTAAGCATTGTTTAAATGCCACGGCCTGAGTATTGTTACGGACCATGTCCATCCCTCTATGACTACAGTGTAACCATCTTCTGATAGCTCCTTCCAGCAGGATAATACACCATATCACAAAACTCAAATCAACTCACTACTGGTTTCTTGAACATGACAATGAGATCACTGTATTCAAATTACCTCAACAGTCCCCATATATCAATCCAATAGAGCACTTTTGGGATGTGGAACAAGAGATTTGCATCATGGATGTGCAGCTCTATTTTTAGGTACTGGAGGGTTTTTAGAGGCCAGTCTGCTGACAGCCTTAGAGCAAAATTAAACCTCCCTATTCTTTACAGCCAAGGAAGCTGCCTCTGTTTGATTTGCAACTGACATGGTGTTGTACATGTAATCAGTTTGACAGTTTGAGTGAGGACACAAATGTGACAGCATTCCAGGAATCAGTGACGTAACTAGAACCTTCTGGGCCCCGATGCAAGAAACCATAAAGGGCCCCCTTACCCCCGGATAGGGCCCTTTCCTCCGAGTACGATGGCGAAACGCCAGGGCCCAGTCGCAAGTGGGTGGCTGCATATAAAGGAAATGATTTCTCCATTTCCCCCGGAGGAAAATGGATAGGCAGTCAGGAGGTAACATATTGCCTTTTTACTGGCTGTCAAATGCATTTTTTTGCTGGTACTATGAACAAGTGGGGGAAAAAAATTGTTTCTGATTGTACACATATAGGGGGTCAGGATTTAAAAGCGCATACATACATACATGTAAACACATATATAACACACACATATACTATATGTGTGTGTGTGTGTATATATGTACATGCACATGCACACATATATGCCCACACACATGTGAACACACATACAGATAGCCTTTTAAAAATCGGCAGTCCTTTACCTTAGCTCTTCCTTCCGAGTACTGCACTGTAGGGGGAGACAAAGAGCACAGCACACACTGCTTTCACTTTAGGTGTAATCAGTGTCACGAGCTCCCCGCAGTGCCGATTTACAGTTCGGCTGAGGATCGAGGAATTGGGCTCAGCCACCCTTGTCGCTCCTATCGAGGCATAAAGGGGGCCCGGTCGCCATGGCGACTTCTGTGACCCCTGTAAGTTCGGCACTGCCAGAAATGTTGCTGTTTTTTGAAACACTTAAATCAATGGATTTAGTTCCGCTTTATGATTGACTGCTGGGGCTCTGGGCTTCAGCAAAATTGCAGCCTCCAGCAAGAAGAAACAGGAGCAATGCTGGACGCAATTTACAGCACACACTAATTTTGGCAACATAATTATCAATGTATGTTCCTTGCGAAGAACATTTTTTTATCAAGTTGTTATGGGTAAAGTTCCAATTTAACAATCAGTGTACTATGAATTTTGTGGGGGATCCCACGCCATTTTTTTTTATAAAACAATTGGCGTGGGGGTTCCCCTCAAAATCCATACCAGAAATGAAGGGGCTGGTATGGATTGAGGGGAGGACCCCACACATTTTTGTTTTTTTTTGTTTGTTTTGTTTGTTTTTTTCATTCAGGTGTCAGCGGGGAATCCCACTGACAGCTGATGACTCATCTGTTGTTAAGGTCACAGTGGACACCTGTTCCTTACCATGTTGTTAACTGGTAGTTAAGGAGACACCGGCGGCCCGCTTCTTAAGAAACAGCTATTTACACTGTTTGTTAAGGATGCTGTCGGCATTAACTTACTGCAGGCTTTCGCTACTAAAATACTGCATGACTTCATAAAATAGCACATGTGGTATTTTAGTAGTGTGTTTTTGGGGGATTTTTTTGTGAATGGAGCCCATTGTTCTTTAGCAAGAAACATACATTTCAAATTAATAACTATGCTACGAAAATGGATGTGTGGTGTAAATTGCCTCCAGCATTGTTATGATTTGTTCTTGCTGGAGGGTGCCAGTTTGCTGAAGCCCAGAGCCCCTGAGCAGCAGTAAATCCTTAGGCTGTCAGCAGATCGGTCTCTACATTTTTTGCACCGTGCTAAAAAAGAGAGAGCAACTGAGCATGTGCAGAGCAGGGTGAGACTTTTACTGGATGTTAAACAGTATGGGCACCCATTTTTAATGTTTTACAAAGCTATAACTGCAAAAACAGCCAGCATGAAGTGATCTAGTAGGACTTTTTTCTCTTTCGTTCATTGATGGACACAGCTCTACTGAATCTTGGCCATGGGGATATACTGTATCTCCACCTACAGGAGTAGGACACTAGGCAGAAAAGAACACAGCACCCCCTATGGACAGTCCCTTCTGGCATATAACACCCCTCTCTGCTACAGGCATTCCAGTTTTTCTGCCTAGTGTTTAGGAGTAAAGACATGGTTCCCTGCTGGGACCTGTAGTTCCATAGCCTTTTTTCCTTTTCTCCTTTTTCTGGGACTCTTTCCTGCAGAAATCCTCAATTCACAGCCGGGGTGGGCGACTGACTGGATAATCTAGATCCAGTACATTTAGCGGAGCACAGAAGAGACATGCAGGGTCTTTTAGACCCTGCATGTGTCATTAATGAGAACCTGTCACCTTAAAATCATCACATAGGGGACAGAAAGTCTCCTATGTGATGAAAAAAAAAATTGCACCCAAGCACATAAAATCCCCCCCAAAAATAAACAAATTATGCCATCCAGACTTATATGCATGTACGAATGTGTGCACACAAATTTAAGGTTTAACGTGTTGTGTGATTTTTACTGAAATTTTGCATTTCCTAGACCTTTGCGGTAATATTGTGTAACATAAAAGATTTGAATTACCACTATTTTATTCTAAAGGGTTTCTGCTTTCAGAAAATGATCAATATATATAAATATATAAGTGGTCCATATAGTGAAGTTGGTGTTGAGTTATTCACTTTAAGGTCATCACAGAGGGCAAGGGGGCACTCTTTAGGTTTTGGAGGAAATATGATTTAGCCTAGGTTCCCACTGTAGCGATGTGGGAACCAGCGCGATTCCAGCGCAGTTCACACTGCCCTCTCTGAACCGCTGCGGATGTCAATACAATGTTAATGACAACCCCAGATCGGTTCACAGATTTCAGTGCGAACTGTGGATTCGGATCACATAGGTGAGAACACCCATGCAATCCGATTCCAGTGTGGGGAAAAAAATTTTGCTTCTTTCTTTCTTCCTTCTTTTTCTTCTCCTGTACAGACATCGCATGCAATGTCTGCTCAATCTCAATATCCGGAAAGATTTTTTTCATAGTAAGAGCTGTGAAAATGGGGAATAGGCTCCCTCAAGCGTTGCTTCTGTCCACCTTAGTAGATTTCTTTAAAAAAGGCCTGGCTTGTTTAACGTACATAATATAACTAAATACTAAAATTTAAAGGTAAAGTTGATCCAGGGAATATCTGATTGCCTCTCTGGGGATCAGGAAGGAATATTTTCCCCCATTGTAGCAAATTGGAGCATGCTCTGCTGGGGTTTTTTGCCTTCCTCTGGATCAACTGTGGGTATGGGATTGTATTTTTTTTTTTTTTTAACACCATTTTATTGGTTGAACTAGATGGGCTTTTGTCGTTGTGTTTTTTTTTTTTTTCCAGACAGACTAACTATGTAACAAAGTGGGGAAGTCAAAAATGTTGCCTTTGTTGTTAGAACAGGAGATGAGTAGGTGAATAGAGAAATCCTCTCCACTGAGACATTGTATTCTGATGGCGCGGGGACTCTGCTGATCACTCAAAAAACTTCCAATAAGCCTGTTTGACAGAAGTGGACCGTTGGCTCATTAGATCAACTTCTGTTGAGTGGGAGCAGCCATATGTGGATTGAAATTCAACTGGTTCCTACTGAACCAGCTGAATTTCGATCCATTTATGTCCAGCTTTATTCTCGCTTTGGATAGATTTTTTTTTTTCTTTCACTTTTCTATTATGGGGTTGATTTACTAAAGGCAAATAGACTGTGCACTTTGCACGTGCAGTTGCTCCAGAGCTTATAAAGGAGGTGAAGCTCTGCAAACTTCATCATCTGATCCTATTGCAAGCAAAAATGCAGTTATTTTCCTTACATGTGATTAGGTATGCTTTGCAAAGTGAAACTTCAATTAATTTACTAAGCTCTGGAGCAGCTGCACTTTCAGAGGGCACAATTGATTTGCCTTTAGTAAATCAACCCCTATGCCTCCAGAACCAAGGAATGATTCTCTGCTGTGAGACACGGACAATGTAAAAAACTTACCTTCCATAACGGAAAAGCTCATTAACCCCTGCCATAACCCCGATATTTTCAGGAATAGGGTGCGTTTCTCTTTCAGATAAAAGTGGTCTCAGCGGCGGATTCTCCGCGAGATCACTTTTATTGGTGGCTGGAGAGGGCTATCACATCCGCTCCCCTCACTGCCTGGATGCCAAGTGAGGGAAAGATGGCCTACACTCGGCTGCACAGCATTGGAGGGCAGAGACTACGTCAACCGTCACTTCCGCCCAATGCTCTTAAAGGGAAATTTAAAAAAAAAAATGTTATTGCATTTTTGTGTAAATATGAGATCTGAGGTCTTTGACCCCAGATCTTACATTTAAGAGGCCTTGTCATGTTTTTTTTTTTTCTATTACAAGGGATGTTTACATTCTTTGTAATAGGAATAAAAGTGACCCAATTTTTTTTTTTTTTTTTTTTTAAAAGGACAGTGTGAAAATAAAAAGGAAAATAAATAAGGAAAAAAAAGCACCCCGTCCTGCCAAGCTCATGCACAGAAGCGAACGCATACGTACTTTGCACCCGGATATGAAAACTGTGTTCAAACCACGCATGTGAGGTATCGCTGCGATCGTTGGTGTGAGAGCAACAATTTTAGCACTGGACTTCCTCTGTAACTAAAAACTGATAACTTGTAGACATTTTTAAATGTCGCCAATGGAGATTTTTAAGCGCCAAAGTTTGTCGCCATTCCACAAGCGGGCGCAATTTTGAAGCGTGACATGTTGGGTATCAAGTTACTCAGCATAACATTATCTTTCACAATCTAGAAAAAATTGGGGTAACTTTACTGTTGTCTTATTTTTTAACTCAAAGTGTATTTCCCCAAAAAATTGCGCTTGTAAGACGGTTGCTCAAATACGGTGTGACAAAGTATTGCAATGATCGCCATTTTACTCCCTGGGATGTCTGAAAAAAATATATAAATGTTTGGGGTTCTAAGTAACCAGTAAACAGCAATTCTCAAAACGAGACTCAGGGCTGAAGTGGTTAAAAAAAAAAAAATAACTTTTTGGCTTTAGATGTACTTGAAATCATTCTTTTACAGACATCTTATTTTCAGTTCTTAATTTATTTCTGCAGTTCCGAGTTGTGCACCTCCAAATGCTATTACAAATGGATCATTTAGCCCAGTAAAGGGAGAATATGCTTACCAAGACGTTGTAACATACCAGTGCAATGAAGCAAAATTTGCACTTATAGGACAACATTCTATAGTTTGCACCTCTTATGGAAATTGGAGTTCTGATGCCCCTAAGTGTGTTGGTAAGTACATTTTGCATAGACCTATAGAGTGCATCGCTATATATAATCGCATATGTGAACTAAATGAATCAATTGGTGAACTAAATAAATCACTATGTGACAAATCAACTCCTATAAAAGAATAGTGATAAATGTAAAACAAATAAATAAAATTGGTTAAGAAGTGTTCATAAAGGAAAGTCCCACCAAAATTTGGTGCTGAAAATTTGGAGTGAAGAGGAATGTGACACCCAAGATATGATAACACTGGAGGCTTACCAGAAGACCAGCGGCCACCCTTACTCAGGGTGGTCTAAAAGCGCTCGAATCTCCACTCAGGTGGTCCCAGGCAGTAAGCGATGGAAGGCAAACAAGTGCTCTCAGGGAGTCAGGCCAATAGATCCTCTCTCATGCTCAAAAAAATCAAAGTATATGCAAAATACAAGGCTCTACATAGTACAGTACTGTACAAAACTTTCATTTATTGTAAGAAGGGTGCACTTACATTAAAACAGCAATAGAAAGCATGGTTCACATCAAAGGCCGTAAACAGGTAACTTTCCCATAACCAAAATGGCCAAACATCGGTCACGCATGTGCAGTAGTGTGTGTGTTGCTTCTTCCAACGCATTCTGTCAAAGGTGACGTCATCAGGGATACATTTTGCATGGTATTTTCATTTCCACAAAAAGTTTTAGCAAACATGCATATTTTTTCAGATCTCACTAGTACTTTAGTTACTGCATTTCACAACGTAAGTGTGTTGTTTGAAAATCATAAAAAAGGTAGTGGTAATGAAGGTACATTTTTGATTTAGGAGTACTTAAAGCCTAACTTCAGTCTTGCACAGTTGTACAGGTTTCTGCCTTTACTGATTTCACTGCACAGTGATTTTCTCACAGTTCCAAATAGAGCTTCAGCAAGTCAGAGCCTGCTTCATTTACTGGCTGGAGGACATCCATCATATAATGCTTTCATCCCTACCCTCTCTGTCCCTGCTCCTCCAAGAGCTGCTCTCCTGGCAGCATGAAATCTGTATAGGGGGCACTGTGTGTATGCAGTGCAATGTGATCTACAGTAACAGCAATCCGCAGTCTCATGTGCTGTATAGTGGAATTCTCTTCTGACAGGAAGGAGAATAACAGCAGGGGGGGACACAACACAGTGCACCTCCTCCTGGATGTCTCCTCTCTGCTCCAGCCTCCGGTCTCCCTGTCCAAGCTGTGAGTGCGGGCGGGGAAAGGAGCTCAGCGGCGGCCGGCCAGGCTCACCATCCCTTCATGTCTCTCACCCAGCAGCTAACAGCCGGCCGGAGGGAGAGGGGAAGAAACCTGGGTGAGAGACACGGAGGGCATTGTTCTCCACCAATCCTCCTGCTGTCCAGGCCCCTCTGTGTGCCAGGACCCAATACAGGAGAACCGGTGGTCCCCCCCGCCCCCTATCAGCGGCCCTGACCAGGAAACTTGTCACCCCCTGGTGATAGTAATTATTGTAAGTGAAGCAAAAAAATATATATACCGTATATACTCGAGTATAAGTCGTTCCGAGTATAAGTCGGGGCCCTAATTTACCACAAAAAAATGGGAAAAACTTATTGACCCGAGTATAAGACGAGGGTGAGAAATGCACAGCTACTGTAAGTGGAAAAGAGGGTCAATAATGCCCATTTGCAGCCTCACTGTGCCCATTTGCATGCCTCACTGTGCCCATTTGCAGCCATAGGTCCCCCAAACTTCAAACTCTGTAGTTAAGGGTTCCTAGATGCCCCCTAACTTCAGCCAAAATTTGGGGTCTCTGAACCCAAAGTGTCCCGAAATGACATTGCTACAGATGGACACAGTTAACCGAATTTGGGGCCCCGTATCTCAGGGCCACTTAGTGCTAGGAACCCCAAATTTAGTGTGCAAACCCAGTGGAGCTAGCACCATAAAATATCCAAAGCTGGGATTTCTAGAACTAAGTGGCCCCGAGATACAGGACCCCAAAAATCGGTTCAGAAAATGTCAAGCACTTTTCTGCAGCAGAGAATGACATTTTCCGAACCTATTTTGGGGCCCCATATCTCGGGGCCACCTGGTGCTAGGAACCCCAGTTTTGGATATGTTATGGTACCAGGTCCACTGGGTTTGCACACCAAATTTGGAGTTCCTGGCACTAACTGACCTTGAGATACAGGGCTCCAAATTCGGTTCAGAAAATGTCAAGCACTTTTCTACAGCAGAGAATTACATTTTCCGAACCGATTTTGGGGCCCTGTATCTCAGGGCCACTTAGTGCTAGGAACTCCAGCTTTGGATATGTTGTGGTACCAGGTCCACTGGGTTTGCACACTAAATTTGGAGTTTCTAGCACCAAGTGGCCCTGAGATACGGGGCCCCAAATTCGGAAAATGAAATTTTTTGCTGCAGAAAAGTGCTTGACTCGAGTATAAGTCGAGAGGGGCACTTTTAGCACAAAAATAGGTGCTGAAAAATTCAACTTATACTCGAGTATATACGGTATATATATATTACACACACAATAATATTACTAACTGGTATACCAATTATTTTGTGATACAAAAAGAAAAAATAGAAATATAGATGCAGATACCACATCCATAAGCAAAGTATGAACATCGGCAAAAATAACATAAAAAAGTGTACCAAAAAAACAAAATAACACAAAACAATCAGGCCGCCATCAAAAAGCGGATAGAGTCTGTAGTATAAGTAGAAAATGTATATAACCGTTCCATATACACAGTGAGAGGACAGTGCCCGTGTTTGAAGTAAAACATCAGCAGGTGACTTTGAGTGCTTGAAATTCCAGGTGACTTCTGTGCTCCCCCTCCAGGGTTCATACTCACCAGATCCAATCACTCCTGCAGGGGTAGTGGGCATGTAGTATTCTATGTTGAGGTCAATACTGCCTGGTGTCTGCTATAGATGCCCCGGAAGCACCCTTTTGGTTCCAGATAGGATGGGTATGCCCATGTATAAATTCCTCATATAAAAAAGATGGCTCCCATGGTGTAGTAAAATATAATACGTCCGTTTATTATTGTAAAAGCATGGATAAAACGGCATAAACAGAATCCAAATACGTGTGTGCCTGCAGCCAGCTATCACGCGCTGGTAGTGAACATACCGTACGAGTAAAAAATGGGTACAAGCCGAGATGAGGGATAGCAGTGGCTTGCTGCGTTCCACCCTCTCGATTAACTGGAAGTGACGTAGTACACGTTCACATCTATGCGTTTTTCAGCCGGTGTGTTTTTGGAAAGGGTCAGGGACTTCTTTTTCCCGCAGCAGATTGCGTTTTGTGTGTAATAGACTTCAATAAACCACAGAAAAAATGCAAGTGTTGCGTTTTTGATGCGTTTTTACATGCGTTTTGCATGTTGTTTTTTTTTTTTTCTCTTTAACACACAAGCTGGTTGCTAATGAAGGACACGGCTGGTCGCTGCCGCGTCCTTCACAGCCGATGAGTTATCAGCAGGGTTCCCTGCTGATATCTGAATGTTAAAAAAAGGAGTGCCGGCAAAAAAAATAAAATCTGGGGAAAAAAAACGAAGTGAGGTCCCCCCGCCTAATCGAAACCAAGCCCGTCAGGTCTGGTATGGATTTGGAGGGAAACCCCATGCCAAAATAAAAAGTAAAAGAATGGCCTGGGGACCCCCCCCCCAAAATCCATACCAGACCCCTATGGTAGCATGCAGCCTGGCAGGTCAGAAAAAGGGGGGGAGTGAGGACATGTGCTAGTGGGTGATTTGGTAGGGAAGAAGACTTGTGTTAGGAGGGGGGGTGGGTCAGACTTTAAATCTACACCCCACTTCTAGCACAAGTCCTCTCTCCTTCCAAGTCATCCCCCAGCACATGTCCTCTTACCCCTCCTGGCAGCATGAAACTGTGTTACCTGCCCATGCACCCCCCACCCCACCTTCCTGGTCACCTAGTCACCCTCCTCTGCAAGGCTCCATTAAACCTCTTACAGTCAGACCTCAGATCAGTGCAGATGCAGAGTGCTATCTCTCCTCCCCGGCTCCTTCTCCTGTCTTCTCCTGTGTAATGTCAGAGCCGAGGAGGAGGAGGCTTCAGTCTGCTCTGCCGTGAGATGCATTTGGACCCCGGAAGAGATGCAGGGCAGGTGTGACGGGTGCCCGTGCTAGCGCACCCATATCAAGCAACTTATTCCGGCACTTGACACCTGCACTGGGCTCCAGGGGGTGTGGATCACCTGTATTTTCCTTCTGCAACAGCTGAATACCGGTGGTAGAGAATAAAGTTGAAGGGCGGGGCATGAAATGTCCCAGCCCCCACCACCTGTGGGATCATGTCAGACCTAATTAAGTAATTAAAGTTATTTAAATAAAAAAAATTAAATAAATAATAATTCTTATTAAAATTACTTACCTTGGATTGGTTAAGGAGTTTGACAGTTGCCCCAAACGGTCCTCTGGCACGAGCATCAGCCTATAAAAGAAAAGAGGATGCGTCATTACTGGGCAGAAGACGGCGAAGATCAGAAGAGGAGCACATCTGCACTTAGCTGTCATAGAGCATTTACTTCGCCAGATGATGGACCGGGCGGCATCTGAGGATGGTAACATTTGGATGCGTCACTGCCTCTCTCTTCCTGGCTCTTCTGCTATCCTGGGACAGATTCCTCCCATCTGCTTCTCCTGACGTTTTCTCCTCTGGCTCCATCATTTCTGACCCTCCGGTTCCCTGGTCCGTTCCGTCCTCTCGCCCCCCTTCTCCCCCCCTTCATTTATCTAATGAGGACAGGTCTTCCCCCTTTTCTGCTCCTAATCCTCCGGTTTTCAGGAGCGGACATTCTTCTTCTCCGTCCGGTGCATGACGGTTCCTCTCTGCCTTGGATCCTGATGTCGTCGTCTCCGCCTTCTTCGTATCCTCCGGGCCCTCCTTCCATTCACGATGTCGCTCGGCCTTCTACTTCGGACGGGATCGCTGGCACATGCGCAGTTCGTTCTAGCTGGAAGACACAAAGACATCTGAAACGACCTCGCAGGTTCGATTCCCCAGATGGGCATGTAGATAGGAGATGCAATCAAAGTGCTAATGCATCTACTAAAGTGACGCAGGCTTCTTCTGCGGGTCTTTCTATGACCGCAGATCCCGTTGTCATGGTGACTGGTGCTGAGAGGATGCAAATTGGGAAAAAAAGCGTCTTTGTAAAACTAAAGGTATTGTGTTGCCTTCTACGGTTTTAAGTGGTAATGAATTTTGCATCCTAATTTGACTTATTTTCTTGATCCAGGTATTTCACAGCCAAATACATCCTCTGCTGGTCCTTCGTTGCTGTCTGATCGTGTTACCACGGTGCCTGACCGTACATCTACTAAATTTGAGATTTCGCAGGTGCCTACGCTATCTGAATCAGCGAATACTACTGATGCTATTGTTTCCGATCCTACTGGTGAGTGTGCTGATTCTTCAAGATTTAAAGAATTGTTTTGTTCATTTTCTAAATTTTTGTCCATATTCGCTAGTTCAGTTAATGTTGATCATCCTAAGTCAACTTCAAGTGCTGCTTCAGTGTGGCTGCATCCTTTGTCTGTCCCACATAGTGGCCCAGTCTCTACCACGGTGGCTACGGCATCTGTGCTTCCTGATGCCTGCGGTGGTAATTCCTCCGCTGATTCCTGATTCTTGTTTGAAGGAAGTTGTTACATTTGAATTATCCCCCCTGGGTTTTCATTTGACTAAAACAATGGAAGACCAGATTTGGTCAGGAGAGTATATTGAAATTTTGTCTTTGCTTCCGTCCAATCATGAGCATAGATTGGATAAGAGGGATGGTGATAGAAGAGATGACGATAAGAAGAAGGTTGCGCCACACTCTTAACATTTGGCTGCAAGCTTTTTGCATTTACGCTGACGTGCTAGGTGAGAAACGTCCTGATTTGTGTTCAGGCTTGTTCCAACGGGTCGATCATTTTAGAAGCATACAAGAACTTCCCTGGTTTTTCGTGGTTTTATTATGATGAGGCCTTTCGCCAAAAATTGTCTGTACACAAAACTATGAAATGGGGCTCAAAGGATGTTGGTCTATGGCTCAATCTTTTGTTGCCTCAGAAACCTTTATTTTAAAGTTAATACTTCCAATCCCGCTACTATATATTGCCGGGCGTCTGTTTTCATTTCAATGATGGGCTGTGTAAACGACCTAATAACTATAAATACAAACATGAATGTAGTCATTGTGCTGGTTCTCACCCGGCTTCATGCTGTTTTAAGAAATTGTCATCTAGTGCTTCTGCTCCTTCAAAAGAGCTTTTTCTTAAAAGCCACATCGCCAGTAAAAATTATAAGCATGTTGCCTTGGCTTCACACGTACCCAGAGCCTCTGAAGGCGGTCGTCTTGCGTGATGGTTTTTTGTTTGGTTTTCATTTGCCTTCCTTTTTGTGGGACTGGTTGTCGCACATTTCCAAATTTGCCTTCAGTTTCTATTCATTTGTCTGTTGTTCGTGAGAAATTAGATAAGGAATTGAAGGCTGGTAGAATTGCGGGTCCGTTTTCTACTCCTCCTTTCGTGAATTTTCGTGTTTCGCCACTTGGTATTGTTCTGAAAAAGGAGCTAAACTCCTTTAGGTTGATACACCATCTATCTTTCCCTATCGGTTTCTCTTTGAACGATGATATTGACTTGTCATGGTGTTCTGTACAATATTCCTCGTTTGATGATGCATTGTTTAAAATTAGGAACGTCGGTTCTTCTGCTTTGCTTGCTATTCACCCGTCGGCTTTTAACTCTTTGGGCTTCTATTTTCAAGGTGAATTTTACTTTGATAAGTGTCTCCCTATAGGATGTTCACTTTCTTGTTGTTTTTAACTGTTTTCTACATTTATTGACTGGGTTGTTAGTTTTCGTATGGGTTCCAATGATTTATTGCATTATTTAGATGATTTTCTTAATTGGTAAGGCTGGTTCGTCTGATTGTTTATATTTATTTACTGTTTTTAAAATTGTTTGTAAGGAGTTTGGTATACCGTTGACTGATGAGAAATCTGTCTACCCTACGTCTTGCCTTGAATTTCTCGGTATAAAAATTACGGTGTCCATGAAGTTTCATCTGCCTGATGTGAAGATTGTAAAAATTTGGATTCTATTGGATTTTGTTCTTTCTAAATGCAAAGTTAGATTGAAAATTTTGCAGTCTTTGCTTGGTTTATTTGCATTTGCAAATATAAGTGGAGGAGTCCGCGCTTAGGACAGTGTGAGAGCTGCTGCCTATTCCTAATTGGTACCCCAGAGAGGTCCAATATGAAAGTAAATAAGATGGTAAGGGAATAGAAACGGCGCTGCCCTCAGTGTGATTGGGTGAAATATACTAAATAATAAGTGAACCCAAACTATGTATACATGGTGCAATTTCACTGATTATGCAAAAGTGACCCGAAAAGATCCAAACAGATCAGTAACAAAGAACAGATGCCGTAATCTCAGTGCATACGACACTGCTGCTAGAGTGGAAAATAAAGTTTGAATAGAGTGCTCCCAGTGAATTAAATGTAATAATAGAAATAAAGTGAAAAAAAAAAAAAAGTGAAAAAAATATCAGTGATATAGCAAAACAGAATTAGATATATATTTCCTCAGAACTCAAAAGTTTTGGGACAAAATGGCGCCAGGGGTGATAATGACGGTGGAACGCATGCGCTGAGTTCGCTGCTGGTACAACCCTGCACACAGCGGCGCTTGTTTTAAAACTTGCATTTCGGTTTTTAGCTTGTACATTTGTGGTTATGTGCAATGGGACTCTTTTTATAATATACTTTTTGCAATAAATTGGACACAACGTACTTCACCAAAGAGGCCCCCTTGTGTTTCTTTTTCCTCTGGTACACTGGAGAGCTGAAGGTGGTAATACGTTGCAGTATCCTGATCACATGAGAATACACCCGTCCCCTGGAGTAGCAGTGAGGATTGAATGCTGCAGAGGAACGTAAGGAGACTTGGAGTGAATACCACCTGCCCCGGGAAACCCACTCTGTCGCTCGGTACCCCTGTAGGGGTGTTCATCTCTGGTGAGTGGGGTATCATTGGGGGGTGAGCACCTGAAAGTCACTCCTGGAGTGTAAAGCACGGAAGTCACTGCAGTGTGTCCCCAAGGACATAATTAACAGCATACATAGTGTTGAACTTTGTCTTCTCTATATGGTCGTTAATGGATGACCCCCTGCATGGACTTTTTAGGAACTAATGATTAGTGTATATGTGGTTTTATGGCTGCTGTATGCTCTTTTATATAACTGACAGCTAACCCATGAGGAGGGTGTCAACAGGGTGTCACTAAAAGGTTTTTTATGGTTCACAATAAGCTGTTGGGGTTCACATATGCTATGGTGTCCCAATACTTTTGGAGATTGTAGGAATCATTTTATACACATGTTAATCTTACACGGAGATCATATTAATACTTTATATACTTGTAATTAATTATTTTATAGCACAACACTTTATTATCACCCCTGGCGCCATTTTGTCCCAAAACTTTTGAGTTCTGAGGAAATATATATCTAATTCTGTTTTGCTATATCACTGATATTTTTTTCACTTTTTTTCACTTTTTTTTTTTTTTCACTTTATTTCTATTATTACATTTAATTCACTGGGAGCACTCTATTCAAACTTTATTTTCCACTTTAGCAGCAGTGTCGTATGCACTGAGATTACGGCATCTGCTCTTTGTTACTGATCTGTTTGGATCTTTTCGGGTCACTTTTGCATAATCAGTGAAATTGCACCATGTATACATAGTTTGGGTTCACTTATTATTTAGTATATTTCACCCAATCACACTGAGGGCAGCGCCGTTTCTATTCCCTTACCATCTTATTTATTTGCATTTGCGTCTAGAGTGTTGCCAATGGGTTGTGTTTTCTCGAAACGCTTGCATCACGCAATTTCGGGAATTTCTTCTCCTTTTCATTTTGTACGAATTACTTCTGGAATGAGGGACGATCTTCTAGTGTGGCGTCATTTTTTATCTGCATTTAATGGTAGTTGTTTATGGCAGACCCCCTTTTGTTCAGCTTCGGCATTACATCTGCATACTGATGCCGCTGGATCTTGTGGCTATGGTGCTTATTGGGATGAGCATTGGTTTGCCGATTTGTGGCCCTCGTCTTGGAGAGATTCGGGTCTGACCTCTAATATAGTTTTATTGGAAATTTTTCCTGTTTTAGTGGCTTTGGAATTATGGGGTGTTCATTTTAAGAATCGTCGTATTTTATTATATTCTGATAAGGGTGTTGTCTTTGCTCTTAATTGTTTGTCTTCTAAATCTCTTCCAGTACTTGCTGTGCTTAGATTATTAGTATTTAAATGTTTAGATCTTAATATATGGCTCAAAGCCAAATACAGTCCTGGTAAGGACAATTTGATTGCTGATGCTTTGTCCCGTTCCCAGTTTCAGGGATTACGGCTTTTGGTACCGCATGCAGATCCTACAGGCCTATTATGCCCTCCACACTTATGGGACCTTCTGTGAATCCTGTCTTCACTGCTATTCGGGCTTCGTTGGCAGGTTCCATGTGGGCGTCCTATAAAGCTGCGTGGTCTTTGTGATGTTCCTTCTTACTTTCTTTTGGGGATCATCATCCCCTCTTTTCTGAAGGCTTAATTTTATCTTTTCTTATGAATTTATTGATGTCTTGTGGTTATTCACATTCTCATATCATTAAGACTTTGTCAGGTGTTTCCTTTTTCATGCGCATGCAAGGCGGGAGATCTTGTATGTCATTTTTTTCTGTTAGGCATGCTTTAAAAGGTTACAAGAGGAAGCGAACAATTGCTGATATGAGATTGCCGATTTCTGTTGACCTTTTGGGTCGTCTTTGTGACGTTTCTAGGGATGTTTGTTTTTCTCCTTATGAATCGTTGTTATTTAATTTGGCATTTTGCTTATGTTTTTTCGGGGCTTTTAGAGTTTCTGAATTGCTGCCGCATAAAATTTCTAACGACTCAGGTTTGTTCTTTTATGTTTTTTTTGTTGGAATAGATTACATTCAAATTTTGCTTCGTAGGAGTACAACTGATCATTTGGGTCATGGTAGATGGGATTACTTTGTGAGTAAATCCTGGTGATCGTAATTGTGTTTTCTCTTTATTTAAACAACTTTTGAGTGTTAGACCTACGGCTTATAGACAATTGCTGATTCTTGTCATGGGACAGGAGACGGTCAGAGACTGCAGACATGGTACAGGAGACAGTCAGAGACTGCAGACATGGTACAGGAGATGGTCAGAGACTGCAGACATGGTACAGGAGATGGTCAGAGACTGCAGACATGGTACAGGAGATGGTCAGAGACTGCAGACATGGTACAGGAGATGGTCAGAGACTGCAGACATGGTACAGGAGATGGTCAGAGACTGCAGACATGGTACAGGAGATGGTCAGAGACTGCAGACATGGTACAGCAGATGGTCAGAGACTGCAGACATGCTACAAGAGCTCAAAGATTGCAGTTTCTGGCTTACTAACAGTCGATTTTCCAAGCACAGTTAGACAATAAATGGTTAAAAAGTCTGTGAAGATCCAAGCCTGACCAGCCTAATAGGCCATATAAAAACAAACAAATCATGCAGAGAACACAGGACTCTGGCACTAAGAGCTCTCCAGAAACAGCTGCAAATCAGGAATACTGTGTCACACTTTTGCAGTGTCTTCCAGAAGTCTAATCATCAGTGTGCTCCCAGTCCTGTGTGCAGTGTAAATAGATAAAGAGAAGAGCAAGGGGAATAATTTCCTAACCAGTGTGAGTGCTGGCTGATCTGCATACAGGATGGGTGAGCTGCGGCTGCTACTTAGACTTCTGCAGCTGTGACACTGTGTGAGAGAGAGACCCATCTCCTGTTATCACCTTTGCCATGAGCACTCCTCCATCCTCATAACTTGTCACAAACAACGGACGCTCCTCCTGGTATCAGCTGTGTAATGAGCTCCCACCTTCTCCTGTCCTCACCTTATCTATGATCTCCCTCCCTCCCTCGGTCAGCCTGTATCACTCACCTTCTGCTTGATGGTGTCTTTCAGGGCAGCCTAGGCCACAACGTCCCCCCTCTTCCCGGGCACAGTGCTGAGGCTCCCAGAGAGTGGGTAACAGACACCTCTGAGCTCTGCACCCTCAGGACTGAGGAAACCAACACCATCAGCAGCCATCTCTCTTGTCATGTGATGGCAATCAGCTGACACTTCTGAGGACACTGATTGGCTAGGACGCCCCTGCTATCTACTTAGCTAGTAGCTGGCTGCTACATCCCTCCCAGCATACTGTGTGGGCGGCGCCAGGTGAGGGCGGAGTGGTTCAAGTTTTTTAGGGGGGGTCAGACACCTCAGCCCAGTTCATCCATGCCTAAAAACGATTTTTCTGGAAACTACCCGGGAGGGCCACAGGTTCAAAACCCGGGAATGTCCCAACAAAATTGTAATTGTTGCTGGCAAGTATGTGATAAGTGCCTTGCTGCCCAGCCACTCACAAGCGCCCCTTTGAAATGGCACCCATGGCACTTGCCAAAGCTGCCATACCCTGGATACGCCACTGGTTGTGCCCGCCATTTTGGATGTGGTCGCCCTCCCTCACGCTTCATCCCTTCTGCCCTTCTGCCCGTGCTCTACCCCTGAGCTGGAGGCCACATGCAATGTCAGTTGCCCTTCACCTGATGGGCAGGGCTGCAATTTTAACTAGGGGCTCTCCCCTTTCTTGCCTCCCTGCTGTACGTTTTTAGTATTGGAAGGGGAGATTTGGGGTTTGTTGCTGCACCTTACCCTGTTGAGTGGCACAGGTTGGTGATTCCCAGGGTAGAGACAGGGCAGACATGGGTGGCTTAGTGACTATCTAGCAGCATCTGACAGTCATAGAATCGAATCCTGGTTGGGATCTGTCTTAAAAAAAAAAAGGGAACATTCCCACGATCGGCTCCCCCTTGTGATACAAGGAGTAAACTGCCATCCTTTACACGCCAGGCCTGTGGTTTATGCCCCACATATGGCCTTAGGTTTAAACTAGCTGTTGCGTTCTATCCTGGTGGTGTTTTGGCATTCTACTGGATGGGCAGCAGCTCTGCCAGGTGTAGTGAGCACTGGAGCGGCGGATGCATTATTATATGCTTGCGTATGTCTCCTGGCCATTATGCTTAGGGGCGAGGGTGCTTACCCTGGCACTGTTACCATGATGCAGCAGTAGGCACCGGTGGCCACTCCGCTTAAGGCGGTGCTGGATACATTACTGGTTGTCTCCTTTGGTAAGCACTGACCGGCTAGGTCAGGTAAGGTTCCCTATTTTGCATACTTTGATCGCTCTGTCTACGATTCTGGGTACATCCAAGGCAGTCTTTTGTAGCCTAAAGCTCCTTGGGGCAGTTACCCCTTTAAGAAGACACTCCTGCAGAAGTGGGCCACCTCCTAGGGCGAATTCCCCCCATTCCTAGATGGCATTATGCAAACGTGATACTGGTAACAGAGTTTTCCTCCTTTTTATGACTGCTGCAGGGCAGAACCTGTCACCCGCTGTACATTTACCATGGTGTGGCTGCATTGCAGCCTGTGTTGGCTCTGGTGTCTGATGCTTACTGATTGGGCCAGGCTTCTGCGGAAAGTTATGAACACCAGACATGTTGATTGGTTATACATGGGTTTGACAGATCAGTAGGTCAGGGCCTGATGTATGTACGTGCTACAGCCTTAGATGCTGATCCGTTCCTTTTTAAACTCTCCATCTTGGCGGTGATGCTTCAGTGGGTGCTTTGGCTCAAGTGCTGGGCTGCTGCCCAGATTTCTGTTTATGGCCCTGACGGACCTACCCTTCCAGCGTGATTGTCTCTTCAGTGCTACCTTGGATGACAAACCAAATCAACCAGCTCTACTTACTGATTACTGCAACCAACTTAATTAACATGTATAACAGTATGCGTCTCCTTTCCATGTGCTCCTTTCTGCAAAGGCCAGTTATAGGTGGGGGCAGTGTCCATTTATTTGTACTGTTGGAATACTGGTCAGGGGATTCACTGGACACTTTCGCTGCCATTGTTCTATATGCTTGGTGTCCAGTGTGCCCCTGTGGAGGGATGAGCTCCCTCCAGACTCGACTCGCCTACCCTCTGCCTATCCATTATAATGCATGTGCTGCCACTGTGGAGTCTCTCAAAGTTTAGAGTTAGGGCACTTTCATACTGGGGCGGGCGGCGGCAGTAAAGCGCTGTTATTTTTAGCGGCAGTTTACCGTAGTTTTTTGCGGCGCTTTTCGGCTGCAAGCGGGGCGCTTTTAACCCCCCGCTACCGCCACTAACAGCTGAAAAAGGGTTAAGTGTCCACAAAGCGCCGCTGTAGTGGCGTTTTGCCGGTGCTTCAGCGGCGCTGCCCATTGATTTCAAGAAGGCTGCACGGCCAAAGCGAGAGACGTGAGATTTTTTTCCAAAGCAGGAGATCATGCAATTCTGGGATGAAATTCTTAAAGAATAGTTCAGAGAGGTCTGACATAAGCTGGATTCCCATTTGCGTGATAGCATCCATTTTCCACATGAAAGGGAAATGGTCCCAACAATTCTAGACTAATCCCGTTGTGAGAGAAATATTAGGCACAGGATTTGGAGAAGTTGACCTTGATTTTGGAGATCTATTGAAGTGTTCGAGGTCCTGTATTAGATTAGGTAGTTTTGTGATCGATTTCCGTCAGGAAGAAAGGGAACTCATTGGCAAATGCCACTACTTTATATTCCTTCCTGCCAATTCAGACCCATTTGATGTTTGAGTCTTGAAACAAACATTACTGTGGGGCCTGCCTATAATGTGACCTAGGAGCACTGGTCTCTGTTTATGGTGCTCTCCATGCAGCTAATGGCCTGTGTTAGACAGGTTTACGGCCCTGCTGATATCCTGTTCCTAAAGACTCCTTTCGGTGTATGCCCACCTGAAGGGTAAAGACTATCTGGCAGGTGAAATCGAGGAGCATCGATAGTTTCAAGAATACATTGTATAAAAACTTGTTATTAAACAATAAGCAGTGAAACCTTAAAATAATTGTAACTTAAACACATATGAAGAAATAATAAATATTTAGGAAATAGTCAATGTGTTCCGAACCTACATGTAAGGTTCCCTTATTAAACACACCTCCGGGACCTTCTGGCAGTGAATATTAATATAAAAAACTGTGAAATTGTGATAAAAGTAAAATTCACCTCAAATAATGATTGTAATTAGTCCTCCAATTAGAGTCAAAATGATACCTCCTCTTCTCTTTGAACCCGGGCTTTGTGAGTCTGTGTTTGGATGGATTAACGGTGGATAGGCTCAATCCTGATCATCCGCCGGCATAGATCGGTAATTTACCAGCTTCTACTAGTCCTCCCCCGTATGAAACATAGAATTGGGAAAAGATACCATTGTGCAAATATCAGCCAAAGTATAAATAACACAAAGAACCACTTAGTTTCACTCACATGATCCCTTAAACATAGATCGCATTTACAGATTTATGGTCAGTCACATTCAGCTCCGTGCTGCTCCGTGCTGCTGCTGGTTCACTCTCATGCAGACCCAGGGTCTGCATGTTATTTATACTCTGGCTTTATCACAATTTTACAATATCACAGTTTTTTATATTAATATTCACTGCAAGAAGGTCCCGGAGGTGTGTTTAATAAGGGAACCTTACATGTAGGTTCGGAACACATTGAATATTTCCTAAATATTTATTATTTCTTCATATGTGTTTAAGTTACAATTATTTTAAGGTTTCACTGCTTATTGTTTAATAACAAGTTTTTATACAATGTATTCACTTCATTTAGAAGTGTCTTGCAAGCACAAGATGTAGTATGACATCAATTAGATAATACGAGCGCATCACTTTATTCATTTATATACAAATTGTGGGGTGTCACTGATTGATTGCAGCTGTATTATTTGAATTTTATTTATTTTTTTCACATAATATTTTTTTCACAAATTTTTTTCGCAATTTACGGTATATATTATTATTTTCCACTTCACCGCTTTAGTAACTATATCACTGATAGCTTCAAGAAACTATTAGATAAGCACCTGAACGACCGCAACATACAGGGATATACAATGTAATACTGTCATATAATCACACACATAGGTTGGACTTGTGTCTTGTTTCAATCTCGCCTACTATGTAACTATGACATATTATGCTGGGTCCTGTGTTTGCTTGCTGCAGGGAACTCTACAGGCCACTGCTGCAGTAAATTTTGCCCTTCAGTGTGTTGCAGCTGTCAGTCATGTACCATTACGATGTCTTCTTGCTGCGTCACTGTGATTTACCTCACTGCTACAACTCTCCCAGCAGAAACCTCTGAGACCATTTCCTTACTGCTGCCTACAATGGCACAGCCACAGCTGGCCATATAACCTTCCCTGCTTTACAGCTGTTTTTTTGAGAGAACCAATTTTAACTGTCCACATACTTGCAACTTGTCATAAATGCAAGGAAATCAGTCCTGTGTGTCTTTACAGTTAGCAATTCACTAACCGCTCCGTGGCAACTTGAAGTGTTCCTCCTCAGGCACTTATCACTAACAACCAGGACTATTGTCCCCTTCTTGAGTCCATGTGCTTCTCAGTCTTCTTTAGCCCCATCAGATGTTGCTGCCTTTTTCATTATCCAGAAAGGAATTTTTTGCAGCCCTGTCAGATTTATGACAAATTGCTGCTATAATAACTGACTTAGAAATCAGGTGCCACAAATGTATTTCCAAACCAAGGCTAGGCTTCAGTCTTATTCTTGGGAACATGCACTAAGGATTTGACTAAAGCCCCTAAGTCAATCCTTACTGACCTTTTAGGAGGAAAGGGTACTCTTTTGCTCAAACAATTTGAAATCTAAGCCACAGGCTAGATCACCTACTTCTAAGATTAGAAAGTGTTCTTTCGTTTCTCCCAGACCCCTTAAACCATGGCTGGGACTCGGTTGCATTGCAAATTTTGGAAGTCAATACCTACAAGCAAGCCCTCCTCACAATGAGGAGACCCCCCCACCCAAAGTGTTGGGACATCTGTTAGCCTCTGAGAATACCTGGAACAAAAGCATCTCAGATGTATGGGGCATGAACTTGGTGTTCAGGGGCTACAAGCTCAAATTTCATTTTCTGTTTCTGCCCTGCTTCATGCTGTCCAACCTGCTAACCTCTCCACAAAGACTCTCAAACCTCCACACTGGTTTGCAACAAACCCTCTCGCAAAGAGTCATTGCCATCGCCATTGTTCTAGAAAAGGAAGGTTTTCAAGGTTTCCATTCAACTGTTTGCAGTTCCCAAGGCAAAAGTTGGCATGCGCCCTAATCTGAATCTGGGGGCACTTAATGGCATCATATGTATGCAAAATTTTATATGGAATCCACCAGGTCAGGCATTGCTTTCTGGCCTCTGTGGACATCAAGGGTGCCTACTTGCACGTCCCATCTTTCCAGCACATCAACACTACCAGAGTTACGCTGTGGGCACACAACACTACCGGTTCATTGCCCTTCCCCTTGGTCTGTCCACTGCACCTTAAAAGAGAAGTATGTTTTGTTTTTTTTTCTTTTTCTTCATATTTATACTTACCTAGGTGGATGCAGCATCAGACCAATGCTGCATCTGTCCCCCGCCATATCTTTACTGAGAACCGAGCCATTGAAAATCGCCAACCGATGGCTCGGTTCTCACAGATCCCCGAGAGGAGAGCTGCTGACTGTCCGTCAGCATCTCTCCTCTCTGCTCCTCTTTGCTCGTTGGAGCGCTGAGCTGTGGAGGGGTCGGGAGCAGCCGTCTCAGAGGCTCGCTGAGACTGCCATTAGTCAGGGCAGCTGGTGGATCCAGACTTCGGAAGTCGGGATGACACGCTGCCTCGACTAATGTCAGTGACATCAGCGGAGGGCGGACTTCAGACCACTCTCTACTGAAAACGGTTCACAGGAGTGAAGATGAATTGCACTCCTGTGACCAAGAGGAGAAGCCTAGCCTAAAAAGCTCAGGATGGACTTCTCCTTTTAAGTATTCACCAAGGTGCTAGTCCCTGTGCTTTGCTGCACTCACAGGCCTCCTTTAAGATGGTCCCTTATGGTCAATTACACTCTAGACCATTGTAACCCAACATTCTGGCTGTGTGTGTTAAGAAATTACAGTCTGAAATCACTGATTCACCTGTCGCCAAAGACCAGGTTTTATCTGGCCTGGTAGACAATGAATCCAGCCTTGGAGGAAGTCATTCCTTCTGTTGATCTTGAAGATTCTTACCATGAATGCCAGCCTAACAGGCAAATGTTTATAGTGAAAGGCAACTGGTGTCTTCTATTAAACAAGGTCTAAATGGGCCATTGACATGCATCACAGTTGAACTTAGGCATGTGTCTTTGCAAAGTTAAACTAAATGAAATCCTTTCTTCTTTTTGCTTGGGGATAGAGTGCAGAGGGATTAGAAGTCTTGTTAGTTTTTGGGGATGTCTGTACCTCTGATAGGGTGAAGACCCCTCCCAAATTTTGCTAGTTTCCCCTTCAAATATATTCACTTCCTGTCACATAGCCAAACAGGAAGTGAGGGTAAAACCCTACCAATGTCTTTCCTTGGGGACACAAAGGTCAATCGAAATAGTTTCCCCATTAGGTAAGTTGCACTCTAGCATTTTGCTGTGTACACCCCAAATTCTTAGGTATCTTGGACTTTAGGGTTTATTTACTAAAGGCAAATACACTTTGCACTACAAGTGCACTTGGAAGTGCAGTTGCTGGAGATCCGAGGGGGACATGCACGGAAAATAAAAAAAACAGCATCTTTGCTTCTACATGATTGGATGATAAAATCACCAGTGCTTCCCTTCAGATTTACAGCGAGTACACTTCTATTGCAGAGTGGATTTGCCTTTAATAAACCCCAAAATACATAAAAATTTGGGGTGTACACAACAAAGTTCTAGAGTGCAAGTTGCCTAATGGGGACAATAGTTAGATTGACCTGTGTGTCCCCAAGGAAAGACATTGGTAGGGTTTTGCCCTCACTTCCTGTTTGGCAGGAAGTGAAGCCAATTTTCAGAAAAGGGACAAAGCCCAACCTAAAAAAAGACAAGCAGGGGTTCTAACACTCACTTGGTTTCCCTCAAATGCCCACAATTAGACCCCTTTCACACTGAGGCAATTTTCAGACGCTTTTGGGCGAAAAATAGCGCCTGTAAAGCGCTTGAAAAACGGCTCCCCTGCAGTCTGTGTGAAAGCCGAAGTGCTTTCACACTGAGGCAATGCGCTGGCAAGACATTAAAAAAACTCCTGCAAGCAGCATCTTTGGAGCGTTGAAGGAGCGGTGTATACACCGCTCCTGCCCATTGAAATAAATGGGCAGAGCCGCCGAACCGGCTGCTTGGTATTTTGGACAGCTATTTAGCTAAGATAAATTCCCAAAACATGTCCCTTTTTGGGGTACTTGAGGACTGAGGCTGAGAACCACTGCGCTAAAATGGAAAATTGAATACTTACCTCTGTAATTTTGGTTTCCTGGTGCCTATCCATGGCAGCATACGCATGCATATGCTACCATGAAGGCACCAGGAAAGTAGCTTTTAGATAAATCACTTTTTTTTTTGCCATGCCAATCAGCCTAGTTAAGCTGCAGCTGGGAAATCTGTTACATGAAAATTGTTTGGGGGGAGAGAGAGAGTGTGCATTACTTGGATTGAGCATGCATCTGCAAAACAAATTATTACCAAAACACATAACATAAAAATTGGCTACAAATTTTATTGGTCAACAAAACAGGACTTGGAAAAGAGCAAGGAAAGCAAAAAATGCATGTATGTTAATATGTTAATTTGAGATACTAACATAATATGGTTTTGAGGTTTAACCATTTTGCAGAGGAAATTAAGAGGAGTTAAAAAGCACTGCGCCCACAAATGGACAGTCTCTTAAGGATTTAAAAAATTTAGTAGTCACAACAGATTGAGGAAGATTTTGCAAAATAATGAAGCACAATTAAATCAAAGTGAAACTAACAACCTACAAACAACACAGATTGACAACATCAAAAATATTTCAGTGAAAAAATATCCCCCCCCCCCAAAAAAAAAATGTAAATAAAAAACAAAAGTAAAAAATACTTGCTCAAAAACACATTTTGCAAAGACATAACAAACAAAATACAAAGAGAAAATACATGTGTTACAAACTCTATAAGGACACCCAAATGTACTCTCTTGAGTATGGGGGCCCAGGTCCCACCCTGAGGTACATATATCAATGTCACCAATTTGGACAACCCCAAAAACGAAACAAGAAGTGCCTTTAAAAATGCAAAATTGGTTAAAAGCTAGTACCTTGGGGGGGGGGCTTACTCTGCCTGTAAAGCGGTGCATCTGTAGCATGTATCCAAAATGCTGCTTCAAAGATGTACAGCTTTAGAGAAAACTTACAAATCTACATTGCAGCTGCAAGGTTTCACCCCAAAACAAAGAATAGCCTGCCCCCCCATACATACAAGGCCATTTGGGTCTATTAAGGCTTAAAATGAGAACCCCCACGTGAAAAATACCACCCCAACTAAAAAAAATATTGTGCCCCTCCAACACACTGACAAACCCCTAGCCAAACACACAGCAAGCCATGAAAGGGGTGGATGCTTGGGGGCAGGAGGGGCTTGGGCACCCCAAAAGTCAACCACCTTGTTCCCATATTCAGGGGGACAAGGGCTTCTTCCACACAACCAAAGGCAGGGGTTGTGGGGGGCAGCAGACAGGGGGCTTTACGGAATGTGGAAAACCCTTTTAAACTAGTGGATACAAGGTGCTTTGTGGTTGGTATTGGGCTGAGCCCAACATGCCCCGAAGGCAGCCAGCTATGTTGAGTACATGTGGCCTTGTATGGTTCAGGAGGTAGTGGTGCGATCCCTATTCTCGCCCCTTTCCTAGCTGGAACTGTTGTATGCTCTGAAAAAGGATGTGGTTTGGATGGGTGAACGCAGCTCACAGCCTTTTGAGAATAGATTGGAGTGTGGAGTTCCCCTTCAAAAGCCAAAGTTAGCCCATGGAAATCCAAGGGGTTAGAGGGGGGGAGACAAGAGCATTGGAGAATGGAGTGTGGAGTTCGCCTTTAAAAGCAAAAGCTAGCCCAAGGAAATCATATGCATTAGAGGGGGAAGGTTAAATGCCCTTTTAGGAGGAGCGAGAGTCTTTTTACATAATTTTAACAAGGTGCATGTCACATGTTGGCAACGTAACATGCTAACATGACATGTGTGCAAATCTCCTTGAAAAAAAATACCTAAAGGTGAACCAGCGTAAAAAAATCTCAAGTTTAGAGGTGCGCCCGTTCAACCCACGCAATTGCATTTACGTTGATTGACATTTACTAAGATTTTGGCTGCACAGTGCACACATTTGAACGAGCGCAAGAGCCGCTTGCGCATGCTCAATGCTTACATTGAGCTCACACAGTTCTAAATGTACTTGCAGGCACAGCAGGCTTTCTCTGAAAAAGTTACTTTCTAATTCCATTTTGGGCATATTTGTTACTTGGGCAGTTGTTACTAAACTTCCTCACATCACCCCATAATATTGGCACCTCCATCTTCTGTTAATATTGAATTGAAGATGGCGTGCGCCATGTCCATAGGGCGCACAGATTGCATTCTCCCGTGCGCCAAGATCGCTAAAGTAAATGAGGGCTTTGCGCTCTGTTCCTGGCGTACTGTTTCATAAATATGAAAATGTGCGTTGCGCCTCTACTGATGGCGCACAGCTTTCGTAAATCAGCCCCAGTGTCTCTAAAAAGGGCCCTGCTAAGCTTTCTGGATGTTCAGAAATTGAAAATAGGTTTTTAAAGAAAAATCTGGACTTCATGAAAGGCAGTAGATTGCCTCCCCCCTAAGTCTAATTCTTTACTAGACCTGGTGCTTTTGCATCCTCTGCACATGCTTGCAGACTCAAAATGTGCTGACACTGACCCCCTTAAAAATGCATATCTCCTTGCAAAACCAATGTTGCTCAAGAATGTTACCACAGAGGTGGACCTGTCTGCTGTTTGCACGCGTCAGAAGCTACAAGGAAGCATTCCCAGAGTTCCATACACTGAATGTAACTGCTCTGGTGTTTGGGGTATCCACTGTATTATGTGAGAGTTCATTCTTCACACTGTCCCAGGTTCTAACACCATTTCACTGCACAATGATGCCTGACAGGAAAATTAATTTGGTGATTTGGGTTTATGAGAAGGCAATAGATGATAACCTAGACATGGATGAGTTTGTCAGTGTTTTTTGCCTCAAAAAAAAAAAAAAAAAAAAAGAAGGCTGTCGCTTAGAGCTGCACAATTAATCGCCAAGAATCGTTATCGTGATTAATCGTCAAGAATCGTTATCGCGATCTTGACTAAAGTGCTTCACAATTCTTTCTGTGCAAAGAATTCTCTCTGCTCTTCTGAAGCCACAGCCCTCAAAAGAAAGGAAGAGAAAAACCTGGCAGTCTGCCAAGAAACAAAACATTCTTTACCAGTTCAGCTTCAGTATAAACATTGTAACAATTTGTCAATGGAATAGACTTCCTGTGTAAGTGAAAAAAGTTTAACCACTTAAACACTAAACCTTTTTCTGACATTTGTTGGTTTTAAGTTAAAATTTATTTTTTTTTGCTAGAAAATTACTTAGAACCCCCAAACATATATATTTTTTTAGCAGACACCCTAGAGAATAAAATGGTGGTTGTTGCAATATTTAATGTCACACTGTATTTGCGCAGCGGTCTTTCAAATGCAATTTTTTTGGAAAAATTTTTATATTTTTTTTATAATGTGAAAGATTTTACGTCGCAAGAGTCGTGATCTTTTTATTCTAAGCAAAAAAATCGTGATTTTCATTTTGCCCAGAATCCTGCAGCTCTACTGTCGCTTTGTTGTAGTAATAAATCTGAATGTTAGAGGTGAAATGATGACAAGTTTATTGTGGGAGGGAAAGCAGGGATAGGAAAAAAAAAATAAAGATCCTAAAAAAAATTTGTAGTTCAAAATGTTAATAATGTTCATGTAGGTTATATATTTTTCACGATTCTTTTGAGTTCAGAAGAGGGAGGTTGAAGCTCCCCTAACCATAACAGCTCCTAAACTCTGGTAAAAGGCTATGTGTACATTGACATAGGCTTTAATGGAGTTGAGTTTAGGAGCTTTGGCAAAAAAATGCCATAAGCTCCTAAACGCAAGTTTAGCAGCTGTAGTGTACATAAAGCCTAACCCAGTTGCCCTAGACATTTCTTATGACATTGGGGGAAGTTTGTCAAAGCTTAATTGAACAAGCTATAGTTAGAAGCTGATTGGCTACCATGCACAGCTGCACCAAATTCTGAGTTAACCAGTTTTAGTAAATCAACCCCATTGCATCCCTTAATGAACTCAAAGGAATTGATATTAAAGTAGGTCCAAAATCCTGTTTGTTCTGTGCCTTATATTTTGAGATTGCTATTGATTTCCTTTGTTGAAGTTTTTTTGTGGAGATATGCATGGCATTATCTTTATTTTGTAATTCATCTTCATAAATCTTTCATTTGTTTTATGTCTTTTAGGGGACAATGTTGCAGACGTTATGGGTAAGAAAACTAATTTGTTTTGTAATTCCCTAGACTTTACTCTGATTAAGTATGATAGTGAATGTCTTGAATGTCTTGTACATATATTCTCTTTCTAGCAATGACTAGAAAATGTTTAAAAAATACTTTACTTTTTTGTCAGGTAAATCTTGCATTTAAATAAAAAGCTCAATAAATTACACTGGCATTTAAACTTGCAAGTGAAAAAGCGAGATAGTCTCTCATGTGTCAGCTCAGTCTGAAGTTTTAGTCAGAGCAAGCCCCAAAGCAGAAAGTTTTGTCTCTTTAGGTAATTGTAGTAGTCTGAGAATCCTTTGTCATGTTCCATTTTTTTTTTGTTGTAAAAGACAGATTTTCAGTTTAAAAACTTATAAAAAAACAAGGTGTTATCTACTTTACCTGATAAAAAAAACAACTCTAAAATGTTACCAAATCAGCCCTAGGCTAAGTGACAGGCCTGTGGGGGATTTAAAGGATAAGTTTACCTTTGGGAGATTTTATGTTATACGATAACAGACATCCTGACAATACACAAGCAAGAGATGGGCAATAATGACAATATGCGAGCAAGGAGTCGTGACAATACGCAGGAAACAAACAGGCAGCCAATATAATACACAAGCAACAAAATGATCAATAATGCCAAATGTTTACAATACCTATGTCAATACCTATGTCAGGTTCCCTCCTGTGATTTGGCAAGAACAGTTCCAAGATAGCTTGATAGTGACAGCCCTGCAGGGGATTTAATTATAGTATACTCATATAGTGCTTTAAACAAACCAATCCTACTTGACAATAAAGGCAAACAACGACAAACCTAACAACATGCAAGGAAGAAACAGACAAGTGTAACAATTGGGGAAATAAAAAGGCACTTGTAAAATAAGCATGCAATAAAAGGCCAATATTTGCAATATGTGGGCAACAAATGAGCAGTTATAACAACATGCAGACAACAATTGTGACAATACTGAGGGGAAAAGAAGGCATTTGTGACATTACAAAGGCAACAAGCAGGCAGGCTTTACAATACATGTGTAGTTACATAGTTAAATCCATCAAGTCCAACCTATGTGTGTGATTATATGTCAGTATTACATTGTATATCCCTGTATGTTGTGGTCGTTCAGGTACTTATCTAATAGTTTTTTGAATCTATCGATGCTCCCCGCTGAGACCACCGCCTGTGGAAGGGAATTCCACATCCTTGCCGCTCTTACAGTAAAGAACCCTCTAGGTAGTTTAAGGTTAAACCTCTTTTCTTCTAATTTTAATGAGTGGCCACGCGTCTTATTAAACTCCCTTCCGCAAAATGGTTTTATCCCTATTGTGTAGCAAATGCGTAGTCATTCATGACAATATGAGAAAGAAACAGCCAATTGTAATCATACATAGGCAGCATATAGGCAAACCTTATAACACGCAGGAAACGCATTACTTTTGTTTTATGTGGGAAAATATGGACAGTGCAATATATGGAGCACAAAAGAGCAATTTTGGCAATACATGGGCAACAAACTGGTACGCGTTACAATATGTGGACAAACTAGTCCTTACAATATGCCATGTTTAGTACATTATCCAACCTCAGGTTCCCAGCTAATGAGGGTCCTTTTTTGGTTACAAGAACAGGTAAAAAAAATGTAAACTTCCCTAATGCTCAGAGGGCATTGCACACTTGAAAAAAAGCACCATCTTCATTTTGCTTTTGACCTCATCTTTGAAGCATTTTGCTGCAAAGGCAAAATTACATTAAAATATCCCAAAGTTTGCTGTAAAAATTCATTTCACTCACCCCTAGTATGAAGGCATCTAGTAGAGGTGCCTACATATTTTCTGGCATATTTTGTTTACTGCTCCAGCGGTCCCAATGCCTACAGCGATCTTTTTTGCGAATATTTACCCTCCTCCTGTACTTCTGAGTGCTTGGTTACCACTTTTTCAATTGTAAAATTAATAGAAGACCACTTTGTATGACGTGAGAAAACAGAAGGTACCCATGTATGAAGTTGTTAATTATTTAATACAAGTGACTTCTGTGGTTATGAAACAAACTGGGAGTATGTGTGTGTGTATATGTGTGTATATATATATATATATATCTAGCTTTTTGTGACTGTTCTTTTGGGAAAATTACCGCAGCATAATTGTTGTCACAAGAATACCCTTTTTAAAGCAGAGATTCACACAAAAATTGAACCTCCGCTTTTCGGAACCCTCCCTGTCTAAGACCGGTATTTGCACCCACTTCCGGCATAGACTCCCACGGGAGTCTATGCCTCTTCCCGTCCCCACCGTGTTGTCTGCTGGGACACACACGGGTCCCAGAGTCAGCGGGGACCAGTTAGAAGTGCAGCGTGACTCACGCATGCGCAGTAGGGAAACGGGAAGTGAAGCCGCAGCACTTCACTCCCTGATTCCCTTACATTGAATGGCGGCGGCAGCACCCGAGGAACGAGGGACGATTTGGTCTCGGGTGCCGACATCGCTGGACCCTGGGACAGGTATGTGTCCTTATTTTAAAAGTCAGCAGCTGCAGTATTTGTAGCTGCTGACTTTTAATTTTTTTTTTTTTCGCGTGACTCCCTCTTTAAATTCTAATTCTAAGAATATCCTCATTTTAAATGCTCCAGTTTTGCTGCAATTGGTACCAGGCTTTGCTTTAAAGGCATTTCATGCAGGTGTGTTTTATATAAAATGTGCTATGTTGAGAATTAAACTTTATTCACAAATATACAGCATTTTTTAAGTTGTATTATACCTGGTTCATTTTCACCTTGGCCCAGTGAGATTCAGTGAAGTTCAGATGGCTATAAATAAGGTAGTGTATGATGAGCGAATTACTCTGGTGGGGATAAAAGAAATCTGTCCTGAAGGAGCTTGTGAATGCCTGCCCACACATTTTTCTCTTGACAGGTTTATTTTTACATTGTATATCATGTCTTGCTTGTTTATCCTGTAAATACAGTAATTATCAAACAATCTTAGTTTGTTCAAGTGTGCAGCCCTGGTATTTTCTTGTATTAAATGTACCGTTATGTAATGTACTCTTCCTTTTTTTTTTTCTCTCTCTCTCTAAAGGAAACAGCATTGTTCTTCTCACAATGATCCTTTTGGGACATGTAATAAGTCATCACTTCTGAGATGTAAAATGTAAAAGAATATTCCCCAAGATGAGATGCTTACTGTTGCACTAAAACCTGCTTGATATGAAGTGCCAATGAAATGCCTCAATGTACTGCTGATTGTACTAAATTTATGTAAAAAAAAAGTTATCTTCTTGGTTAATAGCTTCAAAAGGGATTGACTTTTTTTTAACAAAGATTTAAGACCTTTTTTTTTGTGGTAATTTTTGTATTTAGGAATTACTACTTTTTTTTATTTTTTTTATTTTTTTTTTGTACCTTGCATTATGTTTGTAAATACACTCCTGGACTTGTGTTAGACTTGCTAATAGGTTTGGACCTAAAGGGTGTTTTAATAACAAATAACTGTAGAAACTTGTAGGGATTCTTTAATAAACTATATAGAACAGAATTGTATTGTAGGGGAACAATATTTAAATTCACAAGGCATTAGGACTTTTTGTGTTTTGGCAATGTTCATTATACCATGTGTTTCTGCAACAAACGGTAATGCAGAAAACTAAGTGCGGTGGGATGTTATGCCGTTCATTTTGAATTGCATCCCAACCACATAGCCTGCAACAAGGCACATGGGATTTAGTGCACAATACACAGATGTGAAGCATATGTACATTTTAGGCGCCATCCACACCTGAGCGGTCCGAATCACAGGCGGAATCACAGCAATTCGAAATCGCACTGTGATTGGGGTGCCATTAAGAAGTAATGGCATCGCACAAGCGCCCCACAATTTGCTGCCATTTCGGATCGCTCAAGTACGAATGGAGCTTTAATGTGCTGCACTGGAAATAAAATGTTGCAAGTCTATTAAAAACTGAAAATTCTAAAATAGGCTTACCATACTGCATATTAATGCACTTCGACACACTAATGCCCAATACACGGTCGGATTTTCCAATGGAAATGTTCGATGGGAGCTTTTTGTCGGAAATTCCGACCGTGTGTAGGCTCCATCGGACATTTTCCATCGGAATTTCCGACACACACAAAATTTGAGGTCTGGATCTTAAATTTATCGACAACAAAATCCGTTCTCGTAAATTCTGATTGTGTGTACACAATTCCGATGCACAAAGTTCCATGCATGCTCGGAATCAAGCAGAAGAGCCGCACTGGCTATTGAACTTCATTTTGCTTGGCTTGTTGTACGTCACCGCGTTCTTGACGTTCTGAATTTCCGACAACATTGTGTGACCGTGTGTATGCAAGACAAGTTTGAGCCAACATCCGTCGGAAAAAATCCCATGGATTTTGTTGGAATGTGCAATCGTGTGTAGGCGGCATAAGTCTGCAGTAAGGGGGTTTTTACTAAAACTGGAGAGTGCAAAATCTGGTACAGCTCTGTATAGAAACCAATCAGCTTCCAGGTTTTATTGCCAAAGCTTAACTGAACAATCTGGCTACCATGCACAGCTGCACCAGATTCTGAGCACTCGAGTTTTAGTAAATCTGCACCTTAATGTTCATTGATATGAATAAAAGGTAATGCAGAAAGTGTCACCTCAGACTAAGACTGAAATGACACATATTCAGTTTGCTTTTGATCCATTTCTGCAGTGCTTTTTGCACATGTTTTTCCCGCGTTTTTAAAGCCATTTGCATTTGTTTATGCTTTTTTTTTTTTTTTTTTTTTTTTTTTATGTTGGCCAATTTTAATAAAAAAATGCAGATCAAAGTAAAATCGAGGCAAAAAACGCACTACTTGCACCGTTTTTAAAAAAAGTCCTTGACCCTTTCCAAAAACACAGTGGTTGAAAAAAGCATAGATGTGAACGTGTCCCATAGGAAACCATGTTAAATGGACTGTAGTGCATTTCTGCAGAAAGCAATAAAAAAACGCGAAGGTGTGAACCGAGCCTTACAGTACCCAGTACAGATACCAAATAATGCATTACAATTTAACTAGACCCATTTGATTTTAGTCAACTAAAATGTTGGACATTTTAGTTGACCCAAAATGTACTCAACATTTTAGTCGACCAAAATATGACTAAAACAATTCAGATGACTAAAATACGACTAAAACTAAATCGAAATTTGACGTCAAAACTAACACTGCTAATATGGGCAAGCTTCAGCCTCCAATTACTGGTCTTTTATTCCAGCAGCAGCCAACATTTTGAACTCGATATCTTGAAATAGATCTGCTAAATGAAAGAAAATTGCTTGAAAAGGACTTATTGTTGGTGTCCTCATTTGTGCAGTTCATCATTTGTGCAGCTCTTCATCAGTTTAATCCATGCTCTTCATACAAAACTTTTCCTTCAATCTTCTGTCAGATATCCAGCAAACCATGTTGACCCCATCAAAAAAAAATCTGTGGTGGCTTATCATATTATGCGACTTTCACAAAGTCTCAGTATTCAAAAAAGAGAAAACAAGATTGGACACCCTGAATCATTAAATGTGGCCAGGAGGAGGAAGAATTTATAATAGTGCACTCACATATATTCTTCAATATAAATGGTCTTTTCATGGTTGTCATGGGAAACAACACTCAAGAGTTCAACGTTGTCTAAACTACTTGGATATAAAAATAGGGACTGCAAAAGTAGTACTTTAATAGTAAATAACTTATATGGCTCCACTCACATGCTCCTTCTAGATGTTAGAGCCTGCTGTGGCTGGCAGTCAGGCATACTAGTAGCGTCCTCCATAGCCCTGGTATCTACTCTGTCTTTACTTCAGGCCTGGATTGGTTGCTAGGCAATAAATGGCACATTTCGGGGAGTTCCCCCTTTGTCAAGCCTCTAATTGTATTACCTGCAAGAGTGCATTTATAGTGTACCAGGAACTGCTAATCAAATGTGTCTAAATAACAGACCAGGAGTATCAATACATCGAAGTAGCAGTCTAATTATCATACAAGTCATAAGGAGCCTATCGGTATACATATAAAATCATAATTTTGTATTCTACATGAAATTAAAAGTTACATTTTTACACATTAATACAGGACGCTAAATTAGCATCAGTACTCCCTTCCAGTGCTGCCTAGGGCCATCCTTAGGAAAGCACCTAGCATAGGCAACAAAGTGGCATTGAGTAAAATAAAATCTTGTAAAATAAAACTAATAACTAAAACTTCCCTTAAATGAGAAGTTAACCTTTGGAATATGATACATGTTACACGTGTATTTAGGGTGGAACCTGTTCCAGCACAGCACACCCCCAGAGTCCCCCACCTTTATAGCAGGTGGGAGTTGTCCCCTATAGCTCCTGTTACATTTTCAAATTTGGCTCCACCCACACAGTCACAACATTCATTCACAGGGATCTGTGAATAAATAAACAACAAGTCCCATCTGCCACAACGGCAGATGGATTGTAATTCTCAGTGGACTACAAGCGTGCTGATCAGCATGGTCCTAGTTCATTCAATCTTCCAGCTTTCTCAAAAAAAGCCTGTACAGAAGTATGGGCAGAAAGCTGAAGGGATTGTGTGCAGGAGCCTGACATTGCATTTGACTGGTGAACTTATCCTCTTTGTAGGTTCTGTTCACACTAGTGCGGTTTCAGATGTGACCTGAAATGCACAGAATCACAGGACAATGGAAATCACATTGTTGTCAATGGTTCCCGTTCATATTAATGCATGGTGTGATTTAGGAAACTTGGGTAAAGATTCCTGTACTACTTTTAAGAACTAGAGTCAAATTTTTTTTTTTTTTTTGCATATTGGCAAGAGTAAGAGAGGGTTCAAACCCCTGTCAGTTTTTTTGCTATCTATGTCCTACAGGAGAGATTTCCCTTCACTTCCTTTCCCAACAGGAAGTGAGAGGAAATCCCTCCACAGTAAGGGACTCCTGGGGGGTTGCCAGAGTCACCACAGCTAGTGTCCCCATTGGAAAATGTCCCCTCTATCACTGTTCTGGTGTCAACCCAAAATGTAGAATTTTCTTTTACTTTCACTTTCTATGATGGCAGTAAAGAGGACAAATAGAGAGGGTGAATCTCTGTAGCCACAGACAGCAATAAAAAACCTGACAGGTGTTCTGATTCTTCTCCATGCTATCCAAAACTAAAACAACAAAAAAAACTTTTGCCTTTTAGTTATACTTTATGGATTTCAAAGTAGTTTTTTTGGTGTAAAAAGCAAAATTGCCTTTCCTATAATTTTACACATCATGGACCGAAGACAATTATGGGTAGGGAACATCCAATTTAGGTTAGCTTACAGGCCCATATAATATATATTTAAACAGCACCACCTGACCCCTGGAAGCCATTTCAATGAGCATAAAAGGCTTATCAAGTGGCTATTTAGACCACAGTGTCCCTAAACACTTTAAAGCATAAAGAAAATATAGAAGGTTTAAAGATTTTTGCTTTGGCAATGATTCCTCCTAACTTATTGTATCTCGGGCTCAAAGGTTCCAGAAATTTTACAATCAGGAAACTTTCTGGATTTATACTCCTCACTACCATGGCTCACTTTGGCCTTAAAGAATTAGCTGTTAATACCATTTTATAAAATCCTGTTTGATTTTGCCCTATTATTTTAATTTGATTAACCTCCCTGACGGTATTCCCGAGTGTGGCTTGGGGTTAAATTTCAGCACCATTAACGGTAACACCGAGCCACACTCGGGAATGCATTGCAGGATCCTGGTGCGGTATACTTACCTTGTCCCCAGGATCCTGCGATGTCCCCCATGGTGTCTGCGGGCTGTGTCCTCCTCCCGAAGCCTCTCTGTGCCAGGCTCCGTTCCCTGCGAGCGTCGCAACGCACGGGGACGGAGCCTGGCGGCAAATTAAAAAAACTGTAAAATTCATAACACATCTTACAGATTACAGTACTGTGTGAAATTATTTCACATCCCTTTTGTCCCCAATGCTTTGTCCAATGCCCTGCATGCAGTTTTACATTTTTTATATATATATATATATATATATATATATATATATATATATATATATATATATATATATATATATATATATATATATATATATATATATATATATACACTGTTCTTTCTGCCTGGAAACTTGAGATTGTCCATAGCAACCAAAAAGTATCCCTTTACGTCAAAAGTGGCTTTAGACCAGCTAGAAAACAGCGATGGTAAATTAGAACACTTGCAGAATTGAGCGATAGTGAATCGTGGGGAAATTTTATTTTATTATTATTATATATATATATTTTTTAAATTATTTTATATTTATTCATTATATTACATTTATGATTTTGTGTTTCAAACTTCATCATACCCGGGATATCTACTAGACTCTTGGTGGACAGATTTAAGTGTGTTATTGCTAAGAATTACAGGCCTACAATATAAAACGCCAATTTTTATGCAAAATAATTGTACCGCTTTGAGACGCAAACATCTGAAATAATCATACCACCAGGGAGGTTAAGGATTCAGATAAATAACAGTTTTTACAGTTTTCTTAGGGCCCTTTTACATGTGCCAACTGTTCAGATCCACCTGTCAGTTTTTTCAGGCAGACCTGAACGGTCACTCCACACATCTGTATGGTGCGACGGATGTCAGCGGTGACATGTCCGCTGACATCCGCTCCGCTAAATCCAGACGGATAGATGTCCTATTTTCCATCCGTCTGGCGGATCAGATCGGATGAAAACAGACAGGCGGTCCGTAATCATCCCCCCCATAGAAGAGAGCGGAGATCTGACAGGTCTTATACCTACTGACTTTGACACCTGATGACAACTATTAACTCTTGACATGGACTAGTGACTGTGACACCAATGCTGGCTATTGATTCTTACCCTTGACTCGTGACAAGTGACTCTGGCACCTAAAAAATGGCTGTGGTTTGATGGATTATTGATGAGCTTGACCATGGTTTGCTGATGTTTGTTCTTAAAATGACAGGGTCTTGCATGCGTAGCCTGGAGTAAACTGAGGTATGCCGTAATATGCATAATGTAGCGCAGCAGTGAAAATGTGACAAATCTGTTTATAAAAAAACTTGCTGCTATAATTTACACTGGATAGATAACTGCTTTTTCTCTGGAAATTGTAAATATCTTTAATATCATACAAACATACATGTAAATGCAAATGTTTATCACATAGACAAATGGTCCATAGCAGATGGTTGTATGAACCTTCGTATCAATGTACTACCAATGTGAAGCAAGTCATGCAACCCAATTCTACAATTTTAGAATACTCAGGTGGATAATAATTTATGCCTGTGAGGTGTTGAATTATGTAAAACATAACACACATTCTTTTGCACTGGGTTATTGAAAAGATGAATGAAAATGTTGGGGTAAAAAAAATTACTTTTTAAATGTGAATGTACAATGTATATGTAAAAAATAAAATTTATAATTAGAATGCTTGTTTGTGTTTAATTGTCACATAGGTTGGAAAATGAAGCATGGCCAAAATACCTCCCAGTGTTTACATTTCCTACATTCTGGCTTAATTTCTGGACATGAGCTACATCAAATTGACCGCTGAGCCTAGTACTTTTAGGGCAACCAAAGTAATAAATATTTTTAGTTGTCCTCGAAGGAGGCAGCTTGGTGGAAATTTGTTGTAGCTAATCTCCATGCAATAAGACATGGGCATGTAAACACTGGGAGTATTTCAACCAGGTTTAATGGATGATAGAAAAGGTCTACAGGTATGGTATTTTCATTTAACAATATTTTACAAATGGCACAGTGTATTTTAAACTACTGGTGTCCCTTGTCTGTATGGGTCAGCTTATGTAAATAAGGAACATGGCCTTTAAAGTGAACACAGTTTGGAATATTTTTGTGTATTTATACAAGGCAGTTACAGTGCCTTGAAAAAGTATTTGTATCCCTTGAAATTTTCCAAATGTTGTCATGTTAAAACCCCAATAAAATACAATTACGTTTTTGGTTGTATGTGACATACCAACACAAAGTGGCACATAATTGTGAAGTGAAAGGAAAATGATAAATGGTTTTCAAAATTGTTTACAAATATGTGAAAAGTATAGCATGCATTTGTATTCAGCTCCCCGAGTCTATACTTTGTAGAACCACCTTTTGCTGCAATTACAACTGAAACTCTTTTTGGGAATGAATCTACCAGCTTTGTACATCTAGAGAGTGGAATGTTTGCCCATTCTTCTTTGCAAAATAGCTCAAGTCTTGTTGAATTGGATGGAAAGCGTCTGAACAGCAATTTTTAAGTCTTGCCACAGATTCTCAATTGGATTTAGGTCTGGACTTTGACTGGGCCATTCTAACACGTGAATGTGTTTTAATCTAAACCATTCCACTGTAGTTCTGGCTGTATGTTTGTTTAGAATGGTTGTCCTGCTGGAAGGTGAACCTCCATCCCAGTCTCAAGTCTTTTGCAGACTGTAACAGGTTTTCATCTAAGATTGTCCTGCATTTGTCTCCATCCATCTTCCTATCGACGCTGAGCAGGTTCCCTGTCCCTGCTGAAAAAAAGCATCCCCACAACATGATGCTGCCATCACGTTTCACAGTGGGGATAGTGTGTTCAGGGTGATGTGCAGTGTTAGTTTTCTGCCACACATAGCGTTTTGCTTTTAGGCCAAAAAGTTCAATTTTGGTCTCATCTGACCATAGCACTTTCTTCCACATGTTTGCTGTGTCCCCCACATGGCTTCTCGCAAACTGACTTCTTATGGCTTTTTTTCAACAATGGCTTTCTTCTTGCCACTCTTCCATAAAGGCCAGATTTGTGGAGTGAACGACTAATAGTTGTCCTGTGGACAGATTCTCCCACCTGAGCTGTGGATCTATGCCACTCCTCCACAGTTACCATGGGCCTCTTGGCTGCTTCTCTAATTAATGCTCTCCTTGCCTGGCTTGTTAGCTTAGGTGGAGTTAGCTTAGGTTTGCAGGCGTGCCATACTCTTTCTATTTTTGGATAATGGATTGAACATTGCTCTGTGAGATGTTCAAAGCTTGGGATATTTTTTTATAACCTAACCCTGCTTTAAAGTTTGGGTGTTTGTGGTGCCTTCACCGTAAGCCTATAGATGTACTGTTGATGAAAGCAAGAATTGGCCTTCCTATAAAATATTGAAATTTTATATGCTTCCGTCAAACAGGTATGGAAAAATTGGTCCTTGAGTGTTAATTGTGCCAATGAAACCTATACTAAAAAATTTCTTCCAGATAAAATCAACACCCACAAAGCTAGGCAGACTAGACAGTCTTGCAGAGATTCCACATCCCAAAAACATTTAATTGGCGACATAGGCATCAGGAGCTTGATAGCTGCTGCTAATCCAGGAATGGTTCGTATTGATAAATCTCAGCCAGTCAGTGGAGTATGTGGACACTCTTATCTGTCACAAAACCTCCAGCAGCGCTGTTTGCAAAGCGCTGAACCCCAGCAGCTCAATTGCATCCTGGGCAAGTTCTGGCAAGTGGTCTATTTTCATGACCCAGTAACCCAGTGGATCGTCAACAGGAAAGCTCTCCATGTCTGTTTTCACCTTTAGGTAAACATCTACCATATGATGTAGAAGCTGCCGATGGGATGTGGAAGCTGACAGCCCTGGGCGCAGGGGACTAAAAACATTTTGAAATGCATCACTGAGGTGGCCCTCTTCTCCACCGCCAACAGAAGCCTCAAAACTAGCTTTTCCATGAGACTGTAACCTACCAGTCTGGAAAGGCGTTACATAAACTCCTCCTTAAGGTGTCTTCAAGATATTTTATCCTCTGATCCCTCTTTGGGGATGGGATGAGTTCTGAGACTTTCCCCTTGTAATGGTGGTCAAGGAGGGTTGCCAACCAATAATGATCCTTCTCCTTGATGCCACAAATTCTCAGGTCCTATCGCAGGATTTGAAGAATAAGGGAGCCCATGCACCTCAAGTTTGCGGAGACATGAAAAACAGAGTCCTGGGGGTCACTGAGGATTACAGTATCTGTAATTGCCTCCTCTCAGCCACGTACTACTTCCAAGGGTTCTTGGGAAGGAGAACCATCTCTTTGTATGTAGTTGTGCCATACTCGCACAGGTACTCGTTAACAGCCTTCTGCTGCATGTACAGCTGCTGCAGCATTGCCAAAGTGTAATTCCACCTGGTGGGCATGTCACAAATCAGGCGGTCTATGGGCAGGTGGAATTCCTGCTGAATTTCAGCCAAACACTGGCTGTATATGGCCGCCTGAAATGGCTACAGACTCTTCTGGCATACTTTAGAAGATCCTGAAACCCTGGGTACCTGTTTAAGAAATGCTGCACCACCAAATTGAGGACATGTGCCAGGTATGGCACATGTGTCAACTTTACCTGTCGAAGGGTGGACAAGAGGTTAGTGTCATTATCACACACCGCCATTCCTGGCTCAAGCTGGCATGGCGTAAACCACCTCTGGGCCTGACCCTGCAGAGCTGAAAAAATCTCTGCTCCAGTGCGGCTCCTGATCCCTAGACAGACCAGCTGAAGCTCTGCATGGCATCTTTTAGCCTGACTCATTGAATAGTCCCTTGAATGCTTAGGGGGCACTGGTGGTTCATAGGACAATTTAGCAGAGGAGGGGGTGGAGCTGACAAATTTTACATCACCACCAGCTGTATGGAGACATGACGGCAAAACAAGCTCCAGCACTGAGCCCTGTTCTGCATCCTTCCTAGTTGCAAACAGTTAACCAGTGTACTGTGGACGAAATATAGCATCCCTGACCATGCTTGCTGGACCACGTGTCACGTGTTGCTGACTGCCTTGCCCAACTATGCCACAACATTGATTTCCATGTGTTGGTACAGTGCTTGAATGCACTTACAAACAAAGAAATAGCGACTGGGAACCTGCCATTGTGGTACAGCACATTCTGCAAATTCATGGAAGGGGCAGAATCCACCAGACAGAAAGCCAGGAGTTGTAAAGCCAGCAATTTGGACAAGCTGGAATTTAGACACTGGGAATGTGGGTGGCAGGGACTGTTTTTTTTTTTTTTTTTTCTTCGCTGCAGCAGGTGGGGCTGAAAAATTTGCCTGCTATACTCTACAGCTTTCTTTTCCTGTTCATGCTCACTCTCATTTTTGTAATTTTATATCGATTTCATGGTTTTCTTTCTTTTCTTTATCTCCTGATCTGCTCTTTCCACCTCGCACACTATTTTTCTTTCCACTCACTTGTTCACCTGCACCTTGGTGTTGGGCTCTAGCAGCTTCCTACATTATAGAGTATTTACAGTATACCCAATATATATCACACCACTATCTGGATCTTTGTCATTCGTCTTCTTGGGGATCATGTTTTTGCACCCGGTCCCTCTTCTGCGGGTCCCTTCCACAGCTCCCAGTATAGACAATTTAGACAGCCTCTGACACCTTGTCCCCCATTTTCCAGACTTATTACGATGTAAGTATTTATAGGGCTTGAGTAACTCTCTCCCTTTCTTTTTGTACATATTTTCCCCATTGAGGGGTACACCATTGGATCATACTGGTCTACTCATGTTTTGTTTTATAGATTGCGTGCACCCACCCCTGAAGAGTAGTATTATCCACGAAACGCGTCGGGATAATTTGGATGCACTTATTCTCATGCAGATGCCCCTACTCAATACATTATCTTGAGTTCATCTCCTACCATGTGTTTTTACTACATTCAGGATTCGTTCCATGCCACAAAGTGGTTGGCTGGTTGCCACCAATATTTATTTCTATATATAGTCTGTAATATGTGATTGACAATTTTATTTATTGCTGCATGTATTATGTTATTTTGCCATGTTCCTTGTTTCACCAATAAAAACAGGCTGAGTGGTGGAAGGTTAAATGCCTTGAAAAGCATGTGGTACCCAAATGGCTGGTGTTTTTGCCACGCTTGCTGTGCTTGAGGCAGAGTTTGCAAATTGCAACAGTGCAATCAGCTGCAAATGTGCTAAAAAAGCCTAGACAGCTGAGCTGTGGGAAGTGGGCCGGGACGGGAGATAACAGCTGCACAATCTGATGGAATGGGGTGGCTGCTCTCTACTCTTCCATGATGGCTTCCTCTGGAGGACAGCCTACCTCATTGGTAATTGTTCCTCACCCTAACTTTTCTCTTCTGCTCTATCCGACACCCAAGTCATGTCAGTGACCTCATCATCACCATCCACTCCATCCTCATCATCACTGGTTCCTACTTGGCAATATGCTGCGGTTGGGGGAACACGACTGTCAATTTGTTTATCAGTGTTCTCCCTCTCTGTAGGCTCATGTTCCTCTCAAATATTATCACAGCGCATACAGTGTATCCCACATCAAATGACAAACCAAAAAGATTGTGTTAAATGTATACAGTAAACTGATTAGTCCAACAAAAAATATTCAAAACTCAAAAGTGATCCATTCCATGATCATCCATCTTCCAATAAAGTACTCGGTGCTCAATAGTTGACTTAATTGGTTAGGAAGCCGTAAATTGCGTTGACGTGTTTCGCCCCCCCCCACATAGCATCATGAAAGAATTCTTTGACGCCCTGTGGGAGGGGAGTCGCGTAGATGCGATTTCCGGTTCACTTCCCCTTCCTGTGGAACGCATGCCGAGCTGCAGCGAACCCGGGAGAGCCCTTGTACTTTGCAAAGCACTATTTGGTCAGATACGCTGTAAGTGTAATTTTAATTATGTGCTTTAATAAACTTGAAATACTACACTACTCTCTCCTTCTAATGAGCCTGGTGGAAAACAAGCTAAGCGATAGCTATATGTAGAACCAGCGGGTTGGAGGCATATAAAGAAAGAGAAGATCTGTGGTACCCCCCCTGCCAGATACAAGCGAGCTTGAACCTCTGACTGAAAAGCTGAGGTTCCATTTTCTCTGGTGAGTAGGGGCACAAGAGGGGTGTGTGCCACACTTCGCTGCATGTTTATCTGGAGCACTTTGTTAATGAACTATTGAGCACCGAGCACTTTATTCGAAGATGGATGATCATGGAATAGATAATATTTGAGTTTGAAAACCTTTCTGTTGGACTAATTAGTTTACTGTATACATTTACTGTATTTAACACTTAATCTTTTTGGTTTGTCATATGATGTGGGATACTGTATGATCCTTCTCCTTGATGTGGTAATATCTGAAGTTTTTTTCATAAGTGGTATAGCACTTGTTAAGCAGCAGCTACAGTAGATTGGATGCACTGAGTTTAACACAGTGTGAGTATTTGAATTTTGTAAAGGCTCATGTTCCTACCTTCCTCAACCTCAGAACCAACATCAGAATCAAGTAATGCTTGTGCATTGTCAAGGTGCATGTGGCTGACACTGTGTTCAAATAACTCAGCTGACTCCTCCGTGCATGATGCTGGAGCTAGGGCAGGAGTAGCTGTGGTCAAGGAGGCAGAATAACCCTCTCTGGCAGCTGTTGTGTACTGTGCACTAGTCTCTGCTTGGGTGATGGAGGATAAGGATGGTATAGTTAACCAGTCCTCCACCTCCTCTGTGGCTGGATAGTACGGGCAACATCACTAAATGGAGGAAATGGTGCCCTGCCTGAGGACTGACCATGTCCACCTTTGCCTGTGGACACACATGCTGCTGGCTCCCTCACAGTGGCATGGGAACATGTGCCTCTCCTTGTTGGCCTCCCAGACATGGGGGAGTAGCTTATTATGGAAATGTAATAGAGACGGGGAAATGTGTAATTGGATGCACTTTAACCTCTTCCCGCAAAATAACGTACTTGTACGTAGTTTCACCTGGAGTGATGCCTGTAGCTACAGGCATCACCCCGATACCATTTTTTAGAGCTGACGGTAGGCTTTCTCGTAATAACCAATGTGGCTAAGCAGCTGATCGGCTGTTATTACAAGTAGCGGGAGGGGAAGTCTCCCTCCTCCCACTGCTATGCCCTGGGTCTCTCGTCCCACTGGGAGACCAGAGCCACCAGTCAGAGTCCAGAACAAAGCCGCATTCAGCTTTGATCAGGTCTCCGATGTAGGAACCCGTAAGCAAGATTTACTCGGCGCCGATTTAAAAAAAAAATTACAGTATTCAAAAATGCCGATCTTGGCGTTTTAAATACTTCTAAGTGCAGAGGAGGGGTTTGGGGTCTTTTAAACCCCAGATCCCTCCATTAAGAGGATCTGGCACTGCCTATTACTGTCACAGCAGTAAAAGTGATCAGAATTATTTTTTAAAGGGACAGAGTAAAAAAATAAAAATAAGAAAAAAAATTATTTTAAGGGCCCCATCCCTGTATGCTCACGCGCAAAAGAAAACGCATGCGTAAGTTGCGCCCGCAAATGTAAACGTGTTCAAACCACATATGAGGTTTCAAGAACACCTCTGTAACTCTAAACAGGTAACCGTTGAAAATTTTTAAAGCTTCTTCTATTGAGATTAAGTACCATAGTTCGTCGCCATTCTACGAGCATGCACAATTTTTAAAGTGTGACATGTTGGGTAGCTATGTACTTGGCGTAACATAATCTTTTATCTTTTACATTATACAAAAAATTGGGCTAACTTTACTTTTTAGTTTTTATTAATACATTGAAGTGTATTTTTTCCAAAAGAATTGCGCTTGAAAGACTGCTGCGCAAATACAGTGACATAAAATATTGCAATGACTGACATTTTATTCTCTAGTCCAGGGATATGCAACTAGTGGACCTCCAGCTGTTGCAGAACTACAAGTCCCATGAGGCATAGCAAGAATTTGACAACCACAAGCATGACACCCAGAGGCAAAGGCATGATGGGACTTGTTTTGCAACAGCTGGAAGTCCGCTAATTGCATATCCCTGCTCTAGGGTGTCTGCTAAAAAAAAAATGTAATGTTTGGAGGTTCTAAGTAATTTTCTAGCAACAAATACTGTTTTTAACTTGTAAACAACAAATATCAGAAATAGGCCTGGTCTTGAAGTTGTTAACTTGAGGACTGCCGCTGACAGAAATGTCAAAACTATAAAAAAATAAAATAAAATAAAAGGGGGAACAGCGCCGCAGTCAAAAAAAACTGCAGCTCACAATTTCAAAAAAGGGGGCAGGCATGGGACAATAAAAATAACCTGCAGCAACAAAAAAAAAGGGGGGAGGGTATACAGTAGGGCTGCAAATAATGATCTATTTCATAATCGATTAGTTGGCCGATAATAATTTAGATCAATCAGATAATAGCCTTAAAAAAAGTGTGTTCTATAATTTAGTTGATATGTAAAGTTTTTAAAAAAAGGCAATTTATTCTTGTATATCTCTATGCAGTGGTAAATATAAATAACCAACTATATAGTTAGGGATGCCAGTTAAAGCGACGCAGGCCTGTATCGCAAAAAATGGCCTGGTCATCAAGCAGCCAAATCTTCCGGGACTGAAGTGGTTAAAGAAAAAAAAAATCTGTTTTGCTGCTTTTCAGACAGAACTGTAAATATATTATATGCTGGCCATACAAAAACAATGTCTTCCTTCAAAAAAAATGTCATTTTAAGAACGTTTGTTCGATTTTCTAACCATTAGTGTTTTGATTTGTTTTCGACCACAGTCAAAAGGAGCAGAAAAGAAAACTCCTTGGTCAAAGCAATTTTTAGACAGTATATGTAGTTTTCAGTCAGAAATGGCATTCATTTTAAAACTGAATGTTAAAAGCAAGTAAAAATTTCAAACGACATTCTTTAATTCAGCAAATGTACAAAGATTTTTCATATGCATATTCTCGTCCGAAAATCAATACGTGTATGCCCAGCATAAGGCTCGGTTCACACCTATGCAGTTTGCTTTTGATCCATTTCTACAGTACTTTTTGCTGTGCGTTTTGCACACGCGATTTTGCTGCGATTTGCGTTTTACCTTTTTTCTGCTTTTTATTTGCCCAATTTGTTGTTGGGCAGATTAAAAAACGCAATTTGCTGCAAAAACACACTACATGCTTTTCTGCAGCTTCTCCATTGAAGTATATTGAACCAAAAAAAGCACTGTTTTGCATTGAAAAAAATCCTTGACCATTTCCAAATATGCAGCGGCTGAAAAAAGCATAGATGTGAACGTGTCCCATAGGAAACCATGTTAAATTAATTGTAGTGCGTTTCTGCAAAAAGTTCGAAGAAAGGCATAGGTGTGAACCAGGCCTAAGGTGTTTAGCAGCAGCGGCATGCTTTTTTTTGTATCACCTGTCATAATGGGGTTAAACTAAAATTAGCCCTTTAGGCTGGATTCACACCTATGCATTTTTAGTGCTTCTTGCATTTTGCAGATTTGCACTACAGAACGTGTTCTATAGGAAACCATGATAAATGGACTGTAGTGCAAATCTGCAAAATGCAGAAAGCACTAAAAATGCATAGGTGTGAATCCAGCCTTATAGTACAAAAAGAGCAGATAACCGCTACTATAAGTGGTAATTTATACTGTGAAACAGTGAAAATAATATAAATATATATATATTAGGATATATGGGCATTTTAACTAGGAGTCAGACATGAAGCTATATGAATGGTGGAAAGGGCTATAAATCTTTTATATTAAAGTAAAACTAAAAGCTGAGACTTTTTTTTCATGAATCTGATCATTTTAAATCTAGTTTACTTTTTAAATGTACTTGTAATGCCTTATATTACCTCCAGTCCATCAGCCTCCACCTTCTCTGGGTTCAGATGCTGATCTTCCCTGCACAGAGTCTTTAAAGCAGTGGTTCTCAACCTGGGGGTTAAATGATGATTTGCCAGGGGTCACCGAATCCTGGGCCGTTTCTGAAGCCCGTACTGCTCTCCCAGCCTTTTTGTGGCCACCCAGCAGGGCTATCCCTTTAGCCCGCGGCCGCCCACTTAGCCTCTTCGCAGGTGCCCATTCAATTCACGACATGGCTGGGGGCAGAGACTAGAGGTCAGCTGACTGGTGAGGAATGTGAAGTGGGAGGGGCTGGAGAAGACCCTAACTCCTGATTTCAGCATAGGTGTCACTGCTACGAGACACCAAAAAGTCGGAGACACAGTGAGTAACACTACCTGTGATTATAGTTGCCATTAAAAGGACTCAGGGAGCGCTAAATGTCTGCGGGTGAGGGGCGCAAATTACTTGTCTTGCCTTGGGTGCTGACAACCCACACTACAAAAATTATTTTACTGTTAGGGGTCCCCACAACTTGGGAATTTTTTTCAAGGGGTCACGGCACTAGAAGCTTGGGAACCACTGCTTTAAAGTAATTTTGTTTTAAACAACAAACATGTTATACTTACCTGCTCTGTGTAATGGTTTTGCACAGAGCACCCCTGATTCTCCTCTTCTGGGGTTCCCCGCTGACACTTCTGGCTCCTCCTGCCTTTAGAGTGCCCCAATAGCAAGCTGCAAAGTATAGTATATAGTGCATCTATAGCAGTGTAAAAAACCTTCTGACTTTAGAACCACTCACTTCCTGCCCAGGACCACATGTCCCACGAGGCCTTGGTCCTCTCAGATTCACAAGTTCTCAGGCACTTACTGACATGTATGGATGGTGTACTGAGCTGTATGTGTGCTGCACTGTATTTCCTGATTAGTAAACAAATAATGCATTCTGTATGCAGGCCAACTAATCGGCTGGCCAATTATTCGTTTATGAAAACAGTTGACAACTATTTTCATAATCGATTAGTTGTTTCGGCCCTAGTATACAGCACTAAATGTGATATAAATTGGTGTAAAACACTGCACTACACATACACACACTCCACCGACGCACTACAATATACTGCAGTAAAACTGCACTGACACACTACAATATTCTGCAGTAAAACTGCACTGATGCACTACAATCTACTGCAGTAAACTTCACTGACACTACAGTAAAACTACACAGATGGACGTACTACACTGATGCTGCACTATCACTATATTCACACTACACTGACACTCTATACTCACAATAGAATCACAATAGCACACTAACTCGCTAGCAGCAATGAATAGAGCCTTGTTCTATCTATCTGCACTCGAACATCACACTGCAAATGTCTCCTCTGGGAAGGAACCTTTTATAGTGTGGGCTGGGTCTATGAGCAATAAGTCATGATTGGGCAAAGTAATCATGACTTTCTCCAATCATAGATCTGACAGTGCTCTGTGTCCTGATTGGGCAAAGACTGCATTGCTTCAGCCAATCAGGGCTTAGAATGCACTGTGCAGCGTGCAGTGCATTGGGGGGCGTTCGGGCCAAACAGTCGAACGCCCTACCAATCCCTGCTTGAACGGGCGATCAGCCAATGTTTGGGCTGAACGTTTGCTCGGCTCGAACTGTTTGCCCAACACTATGGGGTTTATTTACTAAAGCTAGAGAGGACAAAATTAGTCACATTTCTGCATAGAAACCAATCGGCTTCTAACCTCAGCTTGTTCAATTAGGCTGCTTTCACACTGGGGCTTCGGCGGTAAAGTGCCACTATTTTTAGCGGCGCTTTACTGTCGTTTTTGCAGAGGTTTTCGTCCGCTAGTGGGGCGCTTTTAACCCCCGCTAGCGGCTGAAAAAGGGTTAAAACAACCCACAAAGCGCCACTGCAGTGGCGCTTTGCTGGCGGTTCGTCGGCGCTGCCCATTCATTTCAAAGGGCAGGAGCGGTGTGCTCCTTCACTGCTCCAAAGATGCTGCTTGCAGGAGTTTTTTTAACGTCCTACCAGCGCATCGCCTCGTGTGAAAGACTGCAGAGGAGCCGTTTTTCAGGCGCTTTACAGACGCTATTTTTAGCCCAAAAGCGCCTGAAAAACGCCTCAGTGTGAAAGGGGTCTTAAGCTTTGGCAATAAAACCTGGAAGCTGATTGGTTTCTATGCAGAATTGTGACTAATTTTGCCCTCTCTAACTTTAGAAAATAAACCCCCATGTGACAATTTTCTGAATATTACACACCAGAACTTTACAAATCAGTATTGCTACATTTGGTATACACAGAGTAAGAAGCATGAAAAACATGTTGAACCCAAGGTATCTCTATTGCTTGCAGACCAACATTTTAACCAAAGAATCCTGTGCATAAGTATGGGCAAAAGTCCCATACTTTTGAAATCTGCTAAATAGAATATTTTAAGGCATCCTCAGGAAATCAAAGGGCCCGAGAGAAATCTGCCAGATGCTCTCCCAAGTCAATATCCCTGCTTGCGGATTCTAACCCCCAGATGGACGCCTTACTTTAACCTTGAGGCTCTGACAGACTCTGGCAACCATAAGAGCCCTTGCACACTGGGGCGGTTTGCAGGCGCTATTGCGCTAATAATAGCGCCTGCAAACCGCCCCGAAAGTGCCGCTGCTTGTATTCCAGTGTGAAAGCCCCGAGGGCTTGCACACTGGAGCGATGCGCTGGCAGGACGGTAAAAAAAGTCCTGCCAGCAGCATCTTCGGAGCGGTGAAAGAGCGGAGTATTTACCGCTCCTGCCCATTGAAATCAATGGGACGGCGCGGCTATACCGCCGGCAAAGCGCCTCTGCAGAGGCGCTTTGCGGTGGTATTTAACCCTTTCTGGGCCGCTAGCGGGGGGTAAAACCGCACCGCTAGCGGCCGCATACCGACGGTAAAACGCCGCTAATAATAGCGGCGTTTTACCGCCGACGCCGCCCCCCGCCCCAGTGTGCAAGGGCTCTTACTGCCAGATGTAAGGCAGCATGCACAAGGCAGAAAATGCCTTGAGCAAGGTTTTAAAATGTTTGTCAGAAGCATCCATAAAGACAAGGAATTCATCCACTTGGCACGTAAGGTTCTTTCTGAGGTAAGAGACTTCCGCATCTACTGAAGGCATACTTCACTTAGTGAATTTTTCATCCATAGAGTATTGCTGAGCGAATTTCTTCGGTGGTGCAAACACCTTGCCAGAGTCCAGTCCACATACACAACCTCCTTAACCACTTCAAGACCGGACTGTTTCACCCCCTTCTTGCCCAGGCAATTTTCCAGTTTTCAGCATTGTCACACTTTGAATGATAATTACTCGTGCAACACTGTACCCAAATGAATTTTATATCCTCTTTTGAGACCAAGCTTTTTTTTTTTTTATGGTATTTAATCATGACTGGGTTTTGTTTTGTTTTTGCCATATAGAGGAAAAATCTTGAGAAAAAAAAGTGTTTTCTTCGTTTTTGTTATGCAAGTTTGTAAATAAATTTTTCTTTATAAATTTAGGCCAGAATCTATTCTGCTACAATTCTTTGGCACACAATAACTCAAGTCAGTGTATATTATTTAGTCTGAAAGTAATAGAGTCTACAAACTATGGTGTATATATAGTATATTTGAAAACTGATCCATTTTGATGTACTGAATGCCTATCTAATTTCTTTAGGTCCTAAAAAATGCAAGGTCATTACAAATACCTACAAAAGGACCCATTTTTAAAAAATAGGCAGTCTAAGGTATTTAGTAAGAGGCATGGTGAGTTATTTAAAGTTGTATATTTTTGTCACAACTTTTTAGAAAACAAGAAAATTAAATAAAGTAAGGCTCGGTTCACACTGGTGTGCTGTGCGTTATCGCATGTGATTTGCACCGCACTGCAGTGCAAATCACATGCGATGTCTGTGCGATGCAATTTCAGCCATACAGAATTCGCATTGCATTCAGACCAAACTCGCACAGGACCTTTTTTTTGGTCCGCACCGGTATCGGATCGCATGGGCGTTAACACCCATGCGATCTGATTCATGTCAGAACTGACAGTTCGCACTGCGATACGCGAACTGATCTGGGGGTGTCGTTAACTTTGTATTGACATCCCCAGCAGTTCGTATAAGGCAGTGTGAACTGCCTTGCGAGTCAAGTGCGATGCGGGAACCTGCAGTGGATTTGCAGGGTTCCTGCATCGCACTAGTTTGAACCGAGCCTATGTGGCCAGGCTGTGAAAGTCTCACACACGTGGTATCGCCATGCTCAGGACGAGTAGCAGAATATGTTTGAGGTGTAGTTGAAAGTATGCATATGCTGTGTGTGAGAAATAACTTGTTAATATGAATTTTTTAGTGAAAAAAAAAAAATAATTACAATTTCAAAAAACTTGTCATGCATCTTACTGAATACCTTGGACTGTTTACTTTCCAAAAAGTTGTAATTTGGGGAATATTTGTACTATCTTGAGATGTAAGTGCCGGTTCACACCGAGGTGGCTTTAAAGTCATCCAAGTCTGAAGCCGCCCGCACAGCGTGACCTCATCCTGGCTTGCAAACTACTTTTTTAATAGAAGTCAATGCAAGCCGCTCCGAAGTCGCCCCCAAGTAGTACAGGATCCTTTTTCTAAGTCGGAGCGACTTGAGTCACTCCCATTAGAATGGTTCCATTGCACTGCATGGAGCGCGACTTGTCAGGTGGCTAAATCGCCTGACTGGTCGCCCCAGTGTGAACCAGCACTTAGGCCGGATTCACACTGGTACGACACGACAGTCGTACCACTTTGGATCCGACTTTGCCCTGCGACTTGAAGTCCGACATGCATCCGACTTCAATGAACAGGGATCAGACTTTGATTCCTGACAACACCAGGCACTGTTTGGTATGAATCTTTAGGGGGAACTCCACGCACAATGTAAAAATCAAACTTTATCTGAGCTCACAGCCCGGCAGGTCAGGAAAAAGGGTGGGGACGAACTGTACCAGGCCAATGCCCCCAACATGGGGGGGTGCTTCGAGGCAGGGGGGCCCTGCACCCCCCGCCCCAAAGCACCTTGTCCCCATGTTGATGAGGATAAGGGCCTCTTCCTGACAACCCTGGCCGTTGGTTGTTGGGGTCTGTGGGTGGGGGGCTTATCGGAATCTGGAAGCCTCCTTTAATAAAGGGGCCCCCAGATCCCAGCCTCCCACCCTATGTGAATGAGTATGGAGTACATTGTACCCCTACCTATTTACCTAAAAAAAGTTTCAAAAATGAAACGCAGTACAGATAATTTTAAAGTAATTTATTAAGGCAGCTCCCTTCTCCCCTCTCTGGCTCTTCTGCCTCTTCCGCTGATGTCTTCTGGCTCTCCCGGTTCTTCTCGCCTCTCCGGGTCTTCTCCGCTCTCTCTCTGGTTCTTCTCCCTCTGTCCGCTGTCTTTTGCCTCTGCCGGGTCTTCTTGCTCTTTTGCTGTGTCTTTTCCACTGTCTTCTCGCTCTTTTGCTGGGTCTTTGCCGCTGTCTTCTGCCTCTGTTCTTCTTCCGATGTTAACTCAACGCTCTCTCCCACTCTAATGCTGGATGCGCGGTGTGCCCTACTTATATTGGCATGGGGCGGGGTCACTTGGTGTCATCCAGAGGCCCCGCTACTTATGACATCACCGCCCGCAGCATGGCAGGCCTCCAAATGACATCACCCGGTGACCCCGCCCCATGCCAATATAAGTAGGAGCACCGAGTCAACATCGGAAGAAGAATAGAGGCAGAAGACAGCGGAGAAGACCCAGCAGAGGCAGAAGACAGCGGACAGAGGGAGAAGAACCGGAGAGGGCTAGAAGACATCAGTGGAGAGGAGAGAAGAACCGGCAGAGGCAAAATACATCTTCGGAGGAGGCAGAAGAGCTGGAGAGGGGAGAAGAGATCGGAAGAGACGACGGAGCTGCCTTAATAAATTTAATGTAATGTAATGTGTTTTATTTTTGACACTTTTATATGCATTCACATAGGGTGGGGGGCTGGAATCTGGGGGCCTCCTTGTTAAAGGGGGCTTCCAGATTCCGATAAGCTCCCCGCCTGCAGACCCTGGAAACCAACGGCCAAGGTTGTCAGGAAGAGGCCCTTGTCCTCATCAACATGAGGACAAAGTGCTTTGGGGTGGGAGTCACAGGGCCCCCCTGCCCCAAAGCACCCACCCCCCCATGTTGAGGGCATGCGGCCTGGTACAGTTAAGGGGGGGGTGCTGTGTGCTCGGATAAGGGTCAGGTATGGATTTTTGGGGGGGGGACACCCCTTGCCGGTTTTTCGGTGTGGAGGTTCCCCTTAAAATCCATACCAGACCGAAGGGCCTGGTATGCTCTTGGAGGGGTAACCAATGCTGTTTTTTTTTTATTTAAATTGCCGTGGCGTTCCCCCTTCAAGATCATCAGAGCACAATTTGCATGCCAAAGTCGGATCAGTTAGGACGGCGATCCAACTTCAGTGATATTCAATGGGCTGAAGTGGGATCAAAGTCGAACCAAAGTAGTGCAGGGAGCATTTTCAAAGTCGGACCGACTTGTGTAGGACAAGTTAAGACGGCTCCCATAGGGAAACATGAATTTTCACACGTCATGCGACATAAGCTCCTAATGTCGGAGCATTTGTCGTACCAGTGTGAACCCAGCCTTATGCCCTCAAGAAATGAGATGGGCCCTCATCAGGTGTGATCAATTTTCAATGATTGAATGTAAGAGAGGGACATTGAGGCCAACGTGTGGTCCTCAGGGACTTTTAACGGTGCTTGAATCAAGTAATGTATCCAACATATCATAAAATCATATTTTATTAAACAATCTTGTAAAAGGAAACAGACATGATCAAGGATAATATACAATATACAAAGGTAAAGGGGGGGTGGGGGAAAAATAAAAGGTAACCCTTTGGTTTACAAATTAATACCACTTTCTCAACATGTTTCGCTTGCATAAGCTTCTTCAGGAGATATATTTGTGATATTAAGGTCAACTATAAGAAATAGAAAGAATATCCATAAATCATACATATACATATCTGCTTGTACCTCATGCAATCATAATGTTTGAGTATAGACAATATGCAAAAAATCAAAAAAATCGAAAAAATCTAGTAATTGGGTCTACATCTGTGTAAAGCATAAAAAAAAAAAAAAAAAAAAATATAAAATTTTTGCATTATCATCATTCAGCTCAAAAGAGCTTACCTGTATAAAGAAGTCTACAAATCACATGGACCTTGTGTAATGGCAAAATACTTCCTCCTTGATTCTCACCTCACTGAGGCGGCATGCAGAGAGAGATAAAAATCTTTGACTATATTAGCTCTTCTTTGGAAGAGAAAAAAGGAAGAAAATGAAAAAAGGTAAGTCAAAGTGGTTTAAATAATTAGCGATGATACTTCTATATCAATGATTTCGATCCAACAATACCTCAATAGAATCAATTTAGGATGAAAAGAAAATTGCATCCAAAAGATGGTGAATCGCAAAATTGCTAACCAAAGTAGAAAAATGGTTCTAAAAATGCAGTGGAATAGCAGACGCAGGGAGGGCGGTATACATCCATCCACAGCTGTTGGCTGAGCTGGACCTGGAGGTATTGCTGCAGACTGACCACAAAAGAACCTAGAGAATACATATTCGAAGAGATATTGGAACGGTGTCTCAAAGTAACATCGATATTTAAAGGTGCATATTGAATGTAGAAAGCAAAAACCTAGACTTACTGATTCGCTATTGAATTAGAGTGGCCCGTCCGGGAGATATCTCTGCCCCATGTGTCAAACAGGAACTGACAGAAATTGGCGGGGAATGAAGCCCCGCTTTTAAAACCCTCCAGCGTGACGACGTCTGACTCGTCGTCACGCTGCGGACACAAAAGAGACGCTCGCGCATGCGCACACCTCCGCCGCCCGTGTATGGAGTCGCATAAATGACGTCAAGTCTTGGCAAATAGGTACGCGGCCATCTTTAAAGATCCTACGTCCTAAGTCTGGTAGTACGGAGGCTCGCAAGACTCAAAAGAGAGGAGAACAGCCATAAAGTTATATGGTAATCAATAACAATCAGGTGTGGAAATCACCACACTCATATGGCTAATACGTAACCAAAATTGGGCATATATAAAGATGGTCTGAATTTAAAGAGGCCCTCAAATATATTGTCAAATGATTAAATAAATTAATCAATAACGTATGCACGGATCAATCAGGGGTGTAAACAAAACCGCCGCGTGAGACGTCTAAAAAAGGGGCAACCGAGCAATCAAGACATTGATTAGGAAATGAATGATCAGGTGCCCGGGGTGCCCGTACATGCCAAATAGTGTGAAGGGAGAAAACCAAGGAAGAAGCTTGAGCTCCAGCCACATTTTAAATCAATAATATTGATGATTAGGATCAATAAACCATCAAATAATGTGTATAGTATATAATGCAAAAAAAAAAAAAAAAAAAAAAAAAAAAAAAAAAAATACTATATTTTTAAAAATGAAAAATAAATAAAAAAGAAATTATAAAAAAGGTTTGTAACTCAAGGTGTCATTTAGGCCTGGATGTTTTAGAGCATTGAGAGTAACAATCCATTTGGTTTCACGCTGTAGCAGAATTTTGTCATAATTGCCTCCTCTTTCGTTTGGAGGAAAGTGTTCCAAAGCATAAAAGTGCATAAGATGGTCGTTAAATTGATGATGGAGGCCCATATGTCGGCTTATAGGGGTCTCCATCCTCTTCTTACACACTAGGGAAACATGGTCTCTGATCCTATGAAAAAAGGGGCGTTTGGTTTTACCTACATAGTATGCGTTGCATTCGCATATCATTATGTAGACAACGCCTATGGACTGACATGTAACCAAGAAATTAGGATTGTATAACTGACCATTAGGAAGGGTAATGTTACGGGATGAAAAAATGTATCTGCAAAAGTCACATTTATGGCAGGGTCTAGTGCCTTTGTTTTTAATCTGCGTTGTAGATGGTGGAACATAGTGACTATGAACCAAATGATCTTTGATTGATCTGGATCTGCGAAAGGTGATCTCAGGGTACCCCTTGAGGTGTTTGGATACCCTAGGATCACCCATCAGCAAATACCAGTGTTTTTGTAGCAACTCACGCATTTGTCGATGCTGACCAGAGAAGGTAGTGATCATTCTAAGGCCAGATGTTGATTTTGATTTTGGAGGCCTATAAATTAGTTGGTGGCGTTGGTTTCTTTTTGCTTTCAGATAGGCTCTTTTTAAACATTTGTTACTATATCCCCTTGCTTTCAGGCGTTCCCGCAGTGCTCTGGCTTCGGACTCAAAATGGGTGTTTTCGCTACAGTTTCTCCTTAGTCTCAGATACTGTCCGTAGGGGACATTATCAATAAGTGGTTGGGGATGGGAGCTGGCCGCATGCAGGAGTGAATTTCCTGCAGACGCCTTACGGAAGAGGGTGGTTCCAATCGATCTGTCTGGATTAATGAAAAGAGTAACATCCAGGAATGTTAAGGTCGTTTGGCTTGCTTCCATGGTAAAAGTTAGATTATAAGGATTAGTTTTTAAGCTCTCAAAAAAGAATGAAAGGTCCTCTCTACTTCCTGTCCAGATTAGGAAAACATCATCAATATATCGTTTCCATATTGATATGTTTTTCGTCAGATATTCCAAATCTTCCCTAAAGAGTAGGTTTTGCTCCCACTCCCCCAGGTACAGGTTCGCATAAGTGGGGGCACATCTGGTCCCCATAGCGACACCTTGCACCTGGAGGTAGTGGGAGCGAGCAAACAGAAAAATGTTATTCATGAGAATGAACCTCAGAAGATCCAAAATAAAACAACCGTATGTCTTGGGTACATCTCGATCACGAGAGATGAAGCCCTCTACAACTGCCACCCCCAGATCATGGGGGATGGAGTTGTAGAGGGCCTCCACGTCCAGAGCGACAAGCCAAGCTCCCTCCGGGATGGTCAGTCCATCCAAAACCCTCAATAATTCACTGGTGTCTTGTAGATAGGATGTTAATCCCTCCACATGTGGTCTGAGAAATTCATCTATTAATTGACTGGCATTTTCCGTAAGGGATCCGTTTCCGGACACGATCGGTCTGCCAGGGGGGTTGTTTATATCCTTATGAACTTTGGGGAGGGCATATAGTGTGGGGATCCGGGGGCAAGGCACATTCAGGAACTCCCATGTGGATTTAGTAATTAAGGCCTTATTGTATGCGGTACCGATCAGCTTTTTGTAACAATGAATCATGTTGGTGACATGTGTCTCTGAGACTTTCCTATACCAGTCTCGATTTTGTAAGAGACGCAAAATCATTGATTCATATTGTTCAGTTGTCATCACTACTAAATTGCCTCCTTTATCTGATGGTTTAACCACCAGACGAGAGTCCAACTGCAGTGATTTTAAAGCCTGTTTTTGTTTGTTGGTGAGATTGGATCGTTTTGTGCCCTTCCATTTAGTCTTACCGATATCCTCGGTGACTTGATGGACAAAGGCCCATACATTGGCATTACTTTGTGGTGTGGGGAAAGTTTTAGACTTGGGTTTATATTCCTTGGGGATGTAGGGGACGACCGGATAGGATGTACTAGGCCCATAGTCAAGAGACCCATCCTGTTCAAGAGTCTGGGCCTCCATTAGATCAATTTCATCTATGTGACCCTCATTCCAAAGCTCCATAAGCTCTTCCATTGCTCTAATTTCATTCAGTGTGATGTTTTCCACTGTGGATTGAGGAGGTGTTATATTGGATTGTACGGATTTATCAAAAATAATGCGAAGCATAAGTTTGCGAGCAAACAAATTGAGATCTTTAATAAGTTCAAAATGATCAACTCTCTGTGTCGGACAGAAGGTTAAACCTAATTCCAAGACAGAGAGCTGATCATCACTCAAAGGAATAGAAGATAGATTTATTATCTCAAAGTTTTGGCCTGTTTTGGGGGACCCTCCATGGTGGTCAGCTTTTTGGATTCGTGTACTGGTTGTGTGAAGATCGGAGCCGGACGAAAATCCGTGTGATTGGAATCGTGCGTGTGATTGGTAGGGGGTACTAGAGTGGGGGATAGTGAAGTGCTCAATTGAGTGTTAACTGTAGTGTCCCGATGTGTTGGTGCGTGTGAAGTGTTAATTTTGGCCGTAGTGGCTCTCGTATGAATTGGAGTGCGATTCGTGTTGGGGTGTCTCTTACTTAACCCGGTGGGTGCGTGAGTGTTACCGTCAGTGCGTGTTCTAGAAGATCCGGAGTCCCTGGAAGATGCTGGTGCCTGTGAAGAAATGGAAGAGATGGAAGATGTGTCAGAATCGTTTGCGTCAGAGGGAGCTTCTCCCGAATTTCGCATATTAGCTTTTTGTTTCTTATTTTTTCTGGTTTGGGTCCAGATATAAGCCTGATTGCTATCATATGACACCTTATCTCTCAGGAATTTCTTTTCTTTAGTCTTTAGAATTTCAGTTACGTAGGTCTCTATATGCGTTTTAAGGATACCCTCACGGTTAGAAAAGAGGTCATTAGAAACAATCAGGCTATTTTCAGCATATAGTTTTTCTATTTCCTTGTCTAAAGACACCAATTCCTCATCATAGTAGCCACATAGCAGTTCCATCATTTTCATAGAGCATGATTGGAGATTGGTCTCCCAATTTGTTCTAAAAGATGTTTCTAATTTGCTCACAGTGGGAAAAATCTGGATTCTCAATCCCCAAGGGGCAATTTGGTCTTCCAGATATTTGGAGAAATACCATTTATTCCAAAAAACTCTTGCCTTCTTCTCCAGCATTCGCTGGAGACGAAGAAAAAAGCGATCCATAGATAAACCACCTCCTGTGGCATTTTGGGATCTATGGATCTGGTCCATAAAACCTGTGAACGCATTTCCACAGTGGTGAGCCATTATGAAAACCCAGAGAGAACAAACAAATAATCCAAAAAATCAAAACAATCAAAAACAATAATAATTAAATAAACAATTCAAATTATCAATCAATATGTTAATGATCAGAAAATTCCTCAAATTCCTAGGGGTGGGAAGGTGGGTAACACCTCAGAATTCGATTTACAAAAAAGTTACGGAAAGAGAGGAAAATTCAATAGCACCACATCCCAAAAATTCACTTTGAATGTAAGAGAGGGACATTGAGGCCAACGTGTGGTCCTCAGGGACTTTTAACGGTGCTTGAATCAAGTAATGTATCCAACATATCATAAAATCATATTTTATTAAACAATCTTGTAAAAGGAAACAGACATGATCAAGGATAATATACAATATACAAAGGTAAAGGGGGGGTGGGGGAAAAATAAAAGGTAACCCTTTGGTTTACAAATTAATACCACTTTCTCAACATGTTTCGCTTGCATAAGCTTCTTCAGGAGATATATTTGTGATATTAAGGTCAACTATAAGAAATAGAAAGAATATCCATAAATCATACATATACATATCTGCTTGTACCTCATGCAATCATAATGTTTGAGTATAGACAATATGCAAAAAATCAAAAAAATCGAAAAAATCTAGTAATTGGGTCTACATCTGTGTAAAGCATAAAAAAAAAAAAAAAATATATAAAATTTTTGCATTATCATCATTCAGCTCAAAAGAGCTTACCTGTATAAAGAAGTCTACAAATCACATGGACCTTGTGTAATGGCAAAATACTTCCTCCTTGATTCTCACCTCACTGAGGCGGCATGCAGAGAGAGATAAAAATCTTTGACTATATTAGCTCTTCTTTGGAAGAGAAAAAAGGAAGAAAATGAAAAAAGGTAAGTCAAAGTGGTTTAAATAATTAGCGATGATACTTCTATATCAATGATTTCGATCCAACAATACCTCAATAGAATCTATTTAGGATGAAAAGAAAATTGCATCCAAAAGATGGTGAATCGCAAAATTGCTAACCAAAGTAGAAAAATGGTTCTAAAAATGCAGTGGAATAGCAGACGCAGGGAGGGCGGTATACATCCATCCACAGCTGTTGGCTGAGCTGGACCTGGAGGTATTGCTGCAGACTGACCACAAAAGAACCTAGAGAATACATATTCGAAGAGATATTGGAACGGTGTCTCAAAGTAACATCGATATTTAAAGGTGCATATTGAATGTAGAAAGCAAAAACCTAGACTTACTGATTCGCTATTGAATTAGAGTGGCCCGTCCGGGAGATATCTCTGCCCCATGTGTCAAACAGGAACTGACAGAAATTGGCGGGGAATGAAGCCCCGCTTTTAAAACCCTCCAGCGTGACGACGTCTGACTCGTCGTCACGCTGCGGACACAAAAGAGACGCTCGCGCATGCGCACACCTCCGCCGCCCGTGTATGGAGTCGCATAAATGACGTCAAGTCTTGGCAAATAGGTACGCGGCCATCTTTAAAGATCCTACGTCCTAAGTCTGGTAGTACGGAGGCTCGCAAGACTCAAAAGAGAGGAGAACAGCCATAAAGTTATATGGTAATCAATAACAATCAGGTGTGGAAATCACCACACTCATATGGCTAATACGTAACCAAAATTGGGCATATATAAAGATGGTCTGAATTTAAAGAGGCCCTCAAATATATTGTCAAATGATTAAATAAATTAATCAATAACGTATGCACGGATCAATCAGGGGTGTAAACAAAACCGCCGCGTGAGACGTCTAAAAAAGGGGCAACCGAGCAATCAAGACATTGATTAGGAAATGAATGATCAGGTGCCCGGGGTGCCCGTACATGCCAAATAGTGTGAAGGGAGAAAACCAAGGAAGAAGCTTGAGCTCCAGCCACATTTTAAATCAATAATATTGATGATTAGGATCAATAAACCATCAAATAATGTGTATAGTATATAATGCAAAAAAAAAAAAAAAAAAAAAAAAAAAAAAAAAAAATACTATATTTTTAAAAATGAAAAATAAATAAAAAAGAAATTATAAAAAAGGTTTGTAACTCAAGGTGTCATTTAGGCCTGGATGTTTTAGAGCATTGAGAGTAACAATCCATTTGGTTTCACGCTGTAGCAGAATTTTGTCATAATTGCCTCCTCTTTCGTTTGGAGGAAAGTGTTCCAAAGCATAAAAGTGCATAAGATGGTCGTTAAATTGATGATGGAGGCCCATATGTCGGCTTATAGGGGTCTCCATCCTCTTCTTACACACTAGGGAAACATGGTCTCTGATCCTATGAAAAAAGGGGCGTTTGGTTTTACCTACATAGTATGCGTTGCATTCGCATATCATTATGTAGACAACGCCTATGGACTGACATGTAACCAAGAAATTAGGATTGTATAACTGACCATTAGGAAGGGTAATGTTACGGGATGAAAAAATGTATCTGCAAAAGTCACATTTATGGCAGGGTCTAGTGCCTTTGTTTTTAATCTGCGTTGTAGATGGTGGAACATAGTGACTATGAACCAAATGATCTTTGATTGATCTGGATCTGCGAAAGGTGATCTCAGGGTACCCCTTGAGGTGTTTGGATACCCTAGGATCACCCATCAGCAAATACCAGTGTTTTTGTAGCAACTCACGCATTTGTCGATGCTGACCAGAGAAGGTAGTGATCATTCTAAGGCCAGATGTTGATTTTGATTTTGGAGGCCTATAAATTAGTTGGTGGCGTTGGTTTCTTTTTGCTTTCAGATAGGCTCTTTTTAAACATTTGTTACTATATCCCCTTGCTTTCAGGCGTTCCCGCAGTGCTCTGGCTTCGGACTCAAAATGGGTGTTTTCGCTACAGTTTCTCCTTAGTCTCAGATACTGTCCGTAGGGGACATTATCAATAAGTGGTTGGGGATGGGAGCTGGCCGCATGCAGGAGTGAATTTCCTGCAGACGCCTTACGGAAGAGGGTGGTTCCAATCGATCTGTCTGGATTAATGAAAAGAGTAACATCCAGGAATGTTAAGGTCGTTTGGCTTGCTTCCATGGTAAAAGTTAGATTATAAGGATTAGTTTTTAAGCTCTCAAAAAAGAATGAAAGGTCCTCTCTACTTCCTGTCCAGATTAGGAAAACATCATCAATATATCGTTTCCATATTGATATGTTTTTCGTCAGATATTCCAAATCTTCCCTAAAGAGTAGGTTTTGCTCCCACTCCCCCAGGTACAGGTTCGCATAAGTGGGGGCACATCTGGTCCCCATAGCGACACCTTGCACCTGGAGGTAGTGGGAGCGAGCAAACAGAAAAATGTTATTCATGAGAATGAACCTCAGAAGATCCAAAATAAAACAACCGTATGTCTTGGGTACATCTCGATCACGAGAGATGAAGCCCTCTACAACTGCCACCCCCAGATCATGGGGGATGGAGTTGTAGAGGGCCTCCACGTCCAGAGCGACAAGCCAAGCTCCCTCCGGGATGGTCAGTCCATCCAAAACCCTCAATAATTCACTGGTGTCTTGTAGATAGGATGTTAATCCCTCCACATGTGGTCTGAGAAATTCATCTATTAATTGACTGGCATTTTCCGTAAGGGATCCGTTTCCGGACACGATCGGTCTGCCAGGGGGGTTGTTTATATCCTTATGAACTTTGGGGAGGGCATATAGTGTGGGGATCCGGGGGCAAGGCACATTCAGGAACTCCCATGTGGATTTAGTAATTAAGGCCTTATTGTATGCGGTACCGATCAGCTTTTTGTAACAATGAATCATGTTGGTGACATGTGTCTCTGAGACTTTCCTATACCAGTCTCGATTTTGTAAGAGACGCAAAATCATTGATTCATATTGTTCAGTTGTCATCACTACTAAATTGCCTCCTTTATCTGATGGTTTAACCACCAGACGAGAGTCCAACTGCAGTGATTTTAAAGCCTGTTTTTGTTTGTTGGTGAGATTGGATCGTTTTGTGCCCTTCCATTTAGTCTTACCGATATCCTCGGTGACTTGAGGGACAAAGGCCCATACATTGGCATTACTTTGTGGTGTGGGGAAAGTTTTAGACTTGGGTTTATATTCCTTGGGGATGTAGGGGACGACCGGATAGGATGTACTAGGCCCATAGTCAAGAGACCCATCCTGTTCAAGAGTCTGGGCCTCCATTAGATCAATTTCATCTATGTGACCCTCATTCCAAAGCTCCATAAGCTCTTCCATTGCTCTAATTTCATTCAGTGTGATGTTTTCCACTGTGGATTGAGGAGGTGTTATATTGGATTGTACGGATTTATCAAAAATAATGCGAAGCATAAGTTTGCGAGCAAACAAATTGAGATCTTTAATAAGTTCAAAATGATCAACTCTCTGTGTCGGACAGAAGGTTAAACCTAATTCCAAGACAGAGAGCTGATCATCACTCAAAGGAATAGAAGATAGATTTATTATCTCAAAGTTTTGGCCTGTTTTGGGGGACCCTCCATGGTGGTCAGCTTTTTGGATTCGTGTACTGGTTGTGTGAAGATCGGAGCCGGACGAAAATCCGTGTGATTGGAATCGTGCGTGTGATTGGTAGGGGGTACTAGAGTGGGGGATAGTGAAGTGCTCAATTGAGTGTTAACTGTAGTGTCCCGATGTGTTGGTGCGTGTGAAGTGTTAATTTTGGCCGTAGTGGCTCTCGTATGAATTGGAGTGCGATTCGTGTTGGGGTGTCTCTTACTTAACCCGGTGGGTGCGTGAGTGTTACCGTGAGTGTTCCGTAAGGCGTCTGCAGGAAATTCACTCCTGCATGCGGCCAGCTCCCATCCCCAACCACTTATTGATAATGTCCCCTACGGACAGTATCTGAGACTAAGGAGAAACTGTAGCGAAAACACCCATTTTGAGTCCGAAGCCAGAGCACTGCGGGAACGCCTGAAAGCAAGGGGATATAGTAACAAATGTTTAAAAAGAGCCTATCTGAAAGCAAAAAGAAACCAACGCCACCAACTAATTTATAGGCCTCCAAAATCAAAATCAACATCTGGCCTTAGAATGATCACTACCTTCTCTGGTCAGCATCGACAAATGCGTGAGTTGCTACAAAAACACTGGTATTTGCTGATGGGTGATCCTAGGGTATCCAAACACCTCAAGGGGTACCCTGAGATCACCTTTCGCAGATCCAGATCAATCAAAGATCATTTGGTTCATAGTCACTATGTTCCACCATCTACAACGCAGATTAAAAACAAAGGCACTAGACCCTGCCATAAATGTGACTTTTGCAGATACATTTTTTCATCCCGTAACATTACCCTTCCTAATGGTCAGTTATACAATCCTAATTTCTTGGTTACATGTCAGTCCATAGGCGTTGTCTACATAATGATATGCGAATGCAACGCATACTATGTAGGTAAAACCAAACGCCCCTTTTTTCATAGGATCAGAGACCATGTTTCCCTAGTGTGTAAGAAGAGGATGGAGACCCCTATAAGCCGACATATGGGCCTCCATCATCAATTTAACGACCATCTTATGCACTTTTATGCTTTGGAACACTTTCCTCCAAACGAAAGAGGAGGCAATTATGACAAAATTCTGCTACAGCGTGAAACCAAATGGATTGTTACTCTCAATGCTCTAAAACATCCAGGCCTAAATGACACCTTGAGTTACAAACCTTTTTTATAATTTCTTTTTTATTTATTTTTCATTTTTAAAAATATAGTATTTTTTTTTTTTTTTTTTTTTTTTTTTTTTTTTTTTGCATTATATACTATACACATTATTTGATGGTTTATTGATCCTAATCATCAATATTATTGATTTAAAATGTGGCTGGAGCTCAAGCTTCTTCCTTGGTTTTCTCCCTTCACACTATTTGGCATGTACGGGCACCCCGGGCACCTGATCATTCATTTCCTAATCAATGTCTTGATTGCTCGGTTGCCCCTTTTTTAGACGTCTCACGCGGCGGTTTTGTTTACACCCCTGATTGATCCGTGCATACGTTATTGATTAATTTATTTAATCATTTGACAATATATTTGAGGGCCTCTTTAAATTCAGACCATCTTTATATATGCCCAATTTTGGTTACGTATTAGCCATATGAGTGTGGTGATTTCCACACCTGATTGTTATTGATTACCATATAACTTTATGGCTGTTCTCCTCTCTTTTGAGTCTTGCGAGCCTCCGTACTACCAGACTTAGGACGTAGGATCTTTAAAGATGGCCGCGTACCTATTTGCCAAGACTTGACGTCATTTATGCGACTCCATACACGGGCGGCGGAGGTGTGCGCATGCGCGAGCGTCTCTTTTGTGTCCGCAGCGTGACGACGAGTCAGACGTCGTCACGCTGGAGGGTTTTAAAAGCGGGGCTTCATTCCCCGCCAATTTCTGTCAGTTCCTGTTTGACACATGGGGCAGAGATATCTCCCGGACGGGCCACTCTAATTCAATAGCGAATCAGTAAGTCTAGGTTTTTGCTTTCTACATTCAATATGCACCTTTAAATATCGATGTTACTTTGAGACACCGTTCCAATATCTCTTCGAATATGTATTCTCTAGGTTCTTTTGTGGTCAGTCTGCAGCAATACCTCCAGGTCCAGCTCAGCCAACAGCTGTGGATGGATGTATACCGCCCTCCCTGCGTCTGCTATTCCACTGCATTTTTAGAACCATTTTTCTACTTTGGTTAGCAATTTTGCGATTCACCATCTTTTGGATGCAATTTTCTTTTCATCCTAAATAGATTCTATTGAGGTATTGTTGGATCGAAATCATTGATATAGAAGTATCATCGCTAATTATTTAAACCACTTTGACTTACCTTTTTTCATTTTCTTCCTTTTTTCTCTTCCAAAGAAGAGCTAATATAGTCAAAGATTTTTATCTCTCTCTGCATGCCGCCTCAGTGAGGTGAGAATCAAGGAGGAAGTATTTTGCCATTACACAAGGTCCATGTGATTTGTAGACTTCTTTATACAGGTAAGCTCTTTTGAGCTGAATGATGATAATGCAAAAATTTTATATATTTTTTTTTTTTTTTTATGCTTTACACAGATGTAGACCCAATTACTAGATTTTTTCGATTTTTTTGATTTTTTGCATATTGTCTATACTCAAACATTATGATTGCATGAGGTACAAGCAGATATGTATATGTATGATTTATGGATATTCTTTCTATTTCTTATAGTTGACCTTAATATCACAAATATATCTCCTGAAGAAGCTTATGCAAGCGAAACATGTTGAGAAAGTGGTATTAATTTGTAAACCAAAGGGTTACCTTTTATTTTTCCCCCACCCCCCCTTTACCTTTGTATATTGTATATTATCCTTGATCATGTCTGTTTCCTTTTACAAGATTGTTTAATAAAATATGATTTTATGATATGTTGGATACATTACTTGATTCAAGCACCGTTAAAAGTCCCTGAGGACCACACGTTGGCCTCAATGTCCCTCTCTTACATTCAAAGTGAATTTTTGGGATGTGGTGCTATTGAATTTTCCTCTCTTTCCGTAACTTTTTTGTAAATTTTCAATGATTGCTCCCACACTTGTGGACTATATAACTTTCACACAGACCAAAATGTATGCACTGATTTGGGTTATTTTAACCAAAGAAATGTAACAGGATAGTTTTTGGTCAAAATTTATGAAGATAAATTATTATTTACAAAATATTTTAACAGAAACTAAGAAAAATTTTTTTTTCATTTGTAGCACAAGAAATAAACATCACCAAATGGGGAGCGTGTCCAAGATTGCGCTGTGAGCTCCGCCAGAATCTCAGCAGCCACCCGATCCATCTGTGCCTAAAACCCTGACAAACCACTGGCGGGGGTAGCCCACAGCTTAGCCACCCTGGTGAGCCGGCGTGCACAGGGCCCTCGGCCGAGCCTGAACACTAGAGTGGAGAGCCCCGACGCAGACAGCCCAGGAACCTCCACAGGCATCGCCTCAGTCCTCAGAGGCCACCAGCCACCTCTTCTCCTCCTGCTGCAGCCCCCCACTGGACACTGCACTCAGATCCTGGGGCACACAAGGCCTCCAATGTGCTGACAGAGAAACCTGAATGAGGCGCCGCCAGTCGTGTGCAACGGCCGGTAAGGAGAAAAAATATAAATCCCCTCCCCCCCAGAGACCCCCCTTCCATTGCCAGACCCTCCATCAGGCCCCCGGGCCACTCGCAGCACGCATAGGGCATCACAAACAGGCCCCATGGAAGCTGAGGAAGCAAGACCCCCCTGGCTAGCAGAAGTCATGGCAGCCATAGCCACATGTCAATCCACACTGCAAAAATAGAGGCTGTACAAATGGATGTGGGCCTTTTAAGACAGGACATGGACAAGCTCAGATCCAGGGTGGCAGAAACAGAGCAGAAGGTCAGCAACACAGAGGACACCGTTGCAGAACACAGTGCGGCACTTCACTCACTTCAAACTAAGGTTAAAGCCCTGGAGTATAGAGCAGAAGACGCCGAGAACAGAAACAGATGCAACAACCTGCGCATAGTTGGCCTGGCGTAGGGTACAGAGGGCAATAACCCCACATGTTATGTGGAAGATATGCTACGCAACCTTCTACCTGATGCCCACCTATCTCCTCACTATGCGATAGAGAGAGCGCACGGGATCCCACCCAAACCTGGTCCCCCGGGTGCCCCCCACCGAACATTCATTCTAAGACTCCTAAATTTCCCGAGACAGAGATGAGATCTTCCGTGCGTCCAGAATTGTGGGGGAACTGAGGCACCAGAACAACAAACTAATGATTTTCCCTGACAACTCAGTAAAAACACAGAAACTCAGGAAATCCTTTGATCACGTGAAGGCAGCAATGAGGGCACACAACATTTGGTACAGTGTCCTATTTCCAGCCCGCCTGAGGGTCTAGGATGGAGAGACAACTCGCTTCTTCACCTCCCCCAGAGAGGCATCCGCCTGGCTGGACTCCGCTGCCCCATGATCGACAACCGAGAGCTTGAAATGTGAGTACCCACTGTCACTGACTACCACACACTGGAATTTGGGATCAAGTTTACTGCTGATGTAAACATTACAACACTTGTTTTAATCCCCGATGCAAGGCGGCTTAAGTTGCACCTGTTGTTCCCATTTACATAAAAGGCTGCCTGCACAAGAGGCCCAGGAACACCCCTAAGACGGGATAACAAGATAGTACCCCTGGCTAAGTGAACCAGGAAACTTTAAAGGCCGACACGGCAAGCATTACTCCCTTTCATTCAGAGGCTTCAGGGAACCTGACTGCCACACACACCTACCGATGATGTTTTTTTCCTCTTTTTCTTTTCTTCCACTGAAGGGACATATCCAGCTCTACGTTTTATTTATTTCCCCTTTTTTCCCCTTTATTGCTGATCCCCAACAGTTTAAGTAACATTCCGGCGGATGTCTCGGCGGGGAGGGAGAAGCTCAGCTCACTCCGTGATCCCCAAGCACTTTCAAGGGGTTGGGAGCACCTCTTGCACAGGACCCCCCTTTGTAGCCGGCGAGCTGATTTTGGTTGGGATGGAAACCTGCCTCAGTTTTAAGGGGTTGGGTGGGGTGGGGTGGGGGGGAGGGGAAGTTGCCCCCTTGGGGCTGGTTTATGGTTTATGGTCACTTTTTGGTTCCTTAAAAAAATGATGTTGCAAGCATGTTTTGAGATTGCATTACAAATGTCAGTGTTGTATATCTGCTCTTGTTGCCCTCTCCGAGTCAGAGGGGTAGCCCCAGGGGAAGAACGCTCCTCCAGTCCTATAGTTACCTTCCAAAGACACAAATATGACATCCCTTAACATACTGTCATGGAACACGAGGGGTCTGAACTCCCCAGTCAAGAGATCACTGGTGTTCCAGTTCATTAAGGCCCACAGTCCACACATTTGCATCCTCCAGGAAACCCACCTGGTGGGTAGTAAATCACTGGCCCTAAAAAACCCTGGATTGGATATCATTATCATTCTTCACACTCAAACTTCCCGAGGGGTGTTAGCATCCTGGTCCACAAGTCTCTCCCCTTTGAACTGCTAGACCTGGTATTGGACTCGGAGGGAAGATATGTTATAATTCATGCACAGATCCGTTCTATGAAGTGGGTTATAGTAGGTGTGTACTTGCCCCCTACAGCATCATTGTCTCTTATACAGCGGATCGACTCAAAGATAGCAGAATTTCCCAATGGAAACATGGCCATTGTGGGAGACTTTAATATGGTTCCTGACTTAGACGTGGATAGGGTGTCCGCTAGCGAGCATTCCGACTCGGGACTAGTGTAGTGGGCAGAGCTGTACGGACTGATGGATGTATGGGACTGGGGGAATCCTCACTCCAGGGCATACACCTGCCACTCAGCATCTCACAGTTCCTTCTCTGGGATCGATCTGGCGTATCTGGGTGGCCTGGCTTTGTCCAAGGTAAGGTAAGGTACTTCCCAGGGGCATATCTGACCATGCGCCACTCCTCCTGACGCTGGAACTCTCCTCCACCCCAGAAAACACGTTGTGGAGATTGTCTAGTTTCTGGGTGTCAGACGAGGCAGTGGATGGTCACGCTGGCAATGCAGGAATACTTGGGAGTTAACCCCGACTCTGCCAGCGCATTGACGGTGTGGGACACTTTCAAAGCATACACTAGGGGGAGATACCAGACTATTATAGCCAGGGTTCAGAGGGAGAGAAGAGCTGACTTGACTAGTGCAGAAAGGAAGGCTGACTTACAAGAAGCCCAATATGTTAGATCCAAGGACCCTAGTGACTATGACGTACTTCAGTCCCTGACTGGAGAGGTAGTTCGTATTTGCACCTCTCTCACTCAGAAATGCCTACTTGCCCAAACGCAACGCATATTTGAACAAGGGGAAAGGCCTGTCCAGGGAACAATCTGGGGGGATGTGTGTACCTTGCATACAAGGACCCGGTGGGGACCTACTGTATGCCCCTGACGAGATAAACAAATGTTTTATCTCCTACAGAAACCTTTATAGCTCTAAGGCTACATACACCCATGACGAATTGACTTCCTATCTTGACCCCATTGACATCCCGGTCCTGACCGCAAAATATCGTGACACGCTTGATGCCCCCATAACCACTGATGAAATCTTAAAAGCTCTTCAGACTCTCCAATCGGGTAAGTCCCCGGGCCCTGAAGGCATACCAGTTGAGTTTTACAAGCAATATGCAGAAGAGTTGACGGGCAAACTGCATGCTATGTTAACTGAAGCGCAGAGGTTAAAGACTCTCCCAGACTGCCTGAGCGAGGAAGTGGTAGTTGTGATCCCCAAGCCAGGCAAGGACCCGTCCCTGTGTTCCTCCTACCATCCTATCTCATTGATAAATGTTGATGCAAAACTCCTGGCTAAAGTCTTAGCCATGAGGCTTAATACAGTCATAACTGCTTTAGGGCATCCAGACCAGACAGGGTTCATGCCGGGGAGCGGAACAGACATCAATATCAGAAGGCTTTTCACACACATGGATAGGGCACGGCCGGAGTCGGCGGGAGTGGTGGCTTCACTTGACGCCGAAAAAGCCTTCGACTTGTTGGTATGGGTGTTCCTGTGGGGGGTCCTCTTGAAGTTCGGATTTGAACCGAAGTTAATGACATGATTGAGGATGCTCTATGCCGGCCTAAGAGCGAGGGTCCGCATGAATGGCACACTCTCCGAAACCTCTCCACTAGGCAGAGGCGCCCACCAGGGTTGCCCTCTATCGCCGGGGCTATTCGCCCTGGCGGTAGAGCCCCTTGCCATTGCTCTGAGGGCTGAAACAAGGGTGAAGGGCATAGCAGTTGGTGCATTAGAAGAAAAGGTGTCCCTATATGCTGACGACACCCTACTTTATCTTGTGGATGCCTCACAATCGCTGCGGAAGGCACTAGACCTATTTAAAGACTTTGGCTGATTCTCTGGCATCTGCATAAACTGGGGCAAGTCGGTCTTATTCCCGTTGCACCCCTCGCTTCCCAGGGCGGACACCAGAACCCCACTCCAATGGGTGGGTGAGTTTACCTATTTAGGCATTAAAATTGGTAACACCACACACGAATTTATAGAAAAGAATGTGCAACCTCTCCTCTCCCTGCTTGCAGTCAAAGGCACAGCCTGGCGCACCCTACCGCTCACCCCTGTGGGCAGAGTCAACTTGCTCAAAATTATGTTCCTTCCCAAGTTTCTATATTTCTTCCATAGCACCCACTCCCACCCAGATCATTTTTTAGACACCTGGAGGGAGTCCTGACCTCATTCATTTGGGCTGGGAGGCCACCTGGGGTGGCAAAGCAGATACTATATCTTCCCTTGTCGGGAGAAGGTTTGGCTCTCCCTAATTTTTTGTTATATTACTGGGCAGCCATTTTGGTCACGGTATGCTGGTGGTTCGCCCAGACAGAATCCGGCGGTTAGACTTGAGGCAGCCATCCTGGGGTCGTATGCGGCTTTGACCAATCTAGTATATAGGGGACCCAAAGCCCCCCATCCCCTGACAGTCCTCATGAAGACAACCATTAGCGCATGGAGGGAGGCCAGGGAGGTCTATTTTTAACCAAACTACATTTCTCCACACATCCCGCTATGGGGTAACCCTGCCCTCCCCCATCTCTACAAAATACCAGACCCCTCACAATGGGCCAAGTGGGGGATCACCACCCTCAAACACATAATAGCAAGTGGCAAGATCATGCCTTTCTGTGAAATGAAATGACAGCACTCCCTGCCCAAATGCTTTGAGTTTAAATACTGGCAACTGAGACACGCAACAAGGGCTCAATTCCCAGACAAGTTAATTATGGAACCAGACTCAATTGAGCGATTGCTGACTTTGAGCATGATGGGGAAGCCCCTTTCCACTCTGTACCTTTACCTGATGGTAGCCCACGACCTTAAACCCACCCGTTCAATGGACAAATGAAAGGAGGACATCCCAGCTTTGGGGGAGGATGAGTGGGAAGATTGCGTTTCCACTTACGTCCCATGTATGATAGCAGCCAAAGACAGGTTCATCCAGCTCAAATTTCTACATAGGGCCAACTTCACCCCGCATAGAATGGCCAGGTTATACCCACATCTGGGCCCGTACTGTCCCAGATGCAGGAGTGAGGAAGGAAAATTCTGGCATATGGTATGGACATGCTCAAGGCTCAGAACATACTGGGAGGGGGAAGCGGAGATGCTTAGTGACATGGGTGCCACTAGACCCCCATGGTACTCCTGCTGTGCTACTTAGGCGAGGTGGAGGGGGACACATACACTAAGCTCTGCATTACATTCTCGCTATTCTATGCTAGGAGGGAGATAATGTTGCACTGGAAGTAGGCCGAACCCCCTACCCTTAACTCCTGGAAAAAGGCAGTGGATTCAGTGTTACCCCTATACAAACTTGCCTACGATAGTAGACAATGCCCTGCCAAATTCGACAAAGTTTGGTCGGCTTGGGTGGATGCACGTGGATGAGGGACTGGGGAGGAGGAAGGGGACCAAGTGATGGATTCCCCCCTGCTTGGTTGGGGGTTACTCACCTCCCCTCTGCACGGAATGCCGCCCAATCTTGCCAAATAAAGACTTAATTTCAATTAACAAACCTGTTATGTACATGAAGGTCTCCCAAAGGGAAAGTGATTAAATACCGTATTGAACTTGATGGTTGGCACAAGATGAGAATAAGCATGGAATTCACCGGTTAAGAAATGTAAGGGAAATGATATGGACTTGTGAGTTGTTAAGTTCTGAAAATGGATATCTCAAACTGACGTAACTACAAATACTTGAATGTCTACTGTTGAATAAATTGTAAATTGCTGATTTGTTAATAAAAACTCTTTTCTGTTAACCACTTCAGCCCCGGAATGATTTACCCCCTTCTGACCAGAGCACTTTTTACAATTTGGCACTGTGTCGCTTTAACTGCTAATTGCGCAGTCATGCAATGCTGTACCCAAACAAAATTTGCGTCCTTTTCTTCCCACAAATAGAGCTTTCTTTTGATAGTATTTGATCACCTCTGCGGTTTTTATTTTTTGCGCTATAAACGGAAAAACACGAAAATTTTGAAAAAAATGATATTTTCTACTTTTTGTTATAAAAAAAATCCAATAAACTCAATTTTAGTCATACATTTAGGCTAAAATGTATTCGGCCACATGTCTTTGGTAAAGAAAAATGTCAATAAGCATATATTGGTTTGCGCAAAAGTTATAGCGTCTACAAACTAGGGTACATTTTCTGAAATTTACACAGCTTTTAGTTTGACTGCCTATGTCATTTCTTGAGGTGCTAAAATGACAGGGCAGTACAACCCCCCCCCCCCAAATGACCCCATTTTGGAAAGACACCCCAAGGAAATTGCTGAGAGGCATGTTGAGCCCAATGAATATTAATTTTTTTTGTCCCAAGTGATTGAATAATGACAAAAAAAAAACAAAATTACAAAAAGTTGTCACTAAATGATATATTACTCAAACATGCCATGGGCATATGTGGAATTACACCCCAAAATACATTCTGCTGCTTCTCCTGAGTATGGGGATACCACATGTGTGGGACTTTTTGGGAACCTAGCCGCGTACGGGGCCCCGAAACCAAGCACCGCCTTCAGGATTTCTAAGGGCGTAAATTTTTGATTTCTCTCCTCACCACCTATCACAGTTTTGAAGGCCATAAAATGCCAAGATGGCACAAACCCCCCAAATGACCCAATTTTGGAAAGTAAACACCCCAAGCTATTTGCTGAGAGGCATGTTGAGTACATGGAATATTTTATATTTTGCCACAAGTTGCAGGAAAATGACAAACTTTTTTTTTTTTTTTTTTTGCACAAAGTTGTCACTAAATGATATATTGCTCACACAGGCCATGGGCATATGTGGAATTGTACCCCAAAATACATTATGCTGATTCTCCTGAGTACGGGGATACCACATGTGTGGGACTTTTTGGGAGCCTATCCGCGTACGGGGCCCCGAAAACCAAGCACCGCCTTCAGGATTTCTAAGGGTGTAAATTTTTGATTCACTCCTCACTACCTATCACAGTTTCGAAGGCCATAAAATGCCAAGATAGCACAAACCCCCCCCCCCCCAAATGACCCCATTTTGGAAAGTAGACAGCCCAAGCTATTTGCTGAGAGGCATGGTGAGTATTTTGCAGCTCTCATTTGTTTTTGAAAATGAAGAAAGACAAGAAAAAAAAATATTTTTTTTCTTTTTTTAATTTTCAAAACTTTGTGACAAAAAGTGAGGTCTGCGAATTACTCACTATACCTCTCAGCAAATAGCTTGGGGTGTCTACTTTCCAAAATAGGGTCATTTGGGGGGGGGGGGGGGTTGTACCACCTGGGCATTCCATGGCCTCCAAAACTGTGATAGGCAGTGAAGAGTGAAATCAAAAATTTACGCCCTTAGAAAGCCTGAAGGCGGTGCTTGGTTTTCGGGGTCCCGTACGCGGCTAGGCTCCCAAAAAGTCTCACACATGTGGTATCCCCGTACTCAGGAGAAGCAACAGAATTTATTTTGGGGTGTAATTTCACATATTCCCATGGCATGTTTGAGCAATATATCATTTAGTGACAACTTTGTGCAAAAAAAAAAAACATGCCTCTCAGCAAATAGCTTGGGGTGTCTACTTTCCAAAATGGGGTCATTTTGGGGCGGTTTTGAACTGTCCTGGCATTTTATGCACAACAATTAGAAGCTTATGTCACACATCACCCACTCTTCTAACCACTTGAAGACAAAGCCCTTTGTGACACTTTTTGTTTACATGAAAAAAATATTTTTTTTTGCAAGAAAATTACAAAGCAATTAAAGCAAATGCCCTACAGATTAAAACGATGGGCGTTTCATTTTTTTTTTTTTCACACAGTATTTGCGCAGCAATTTTTCAAACTCTTTTTTTGGGAAAAAACACACTTTTTAAAATTTTAATGCACTAAAACACACTATATTGCCCAAATGTTTGATGAAATAAAAAAGATGATCTTAGGCCGAGTACATGGATACCAAACATGACATGCTTTAAAATTGCGCACAAACGTGCAGTGGCGACAAACTAAGTACATTTTTAAAAGCCTTTACAGGTTACCACTTTAGATTTACAGAGGAGGTCTACTGCTAAAATTACTGCCCTCGACCTGACCTTTGCGGTGATACCTCACATGCATGGTGCAATTGCTGTTTACATTTGACCCCAGACCGACACTTGCGTTCGCCTTTGCGCGAGAGCAGGGGGGGACGGGTCATTTTTATTGTTATCTCAGGGAATGTAAATATCCCCTATGATAGCAATAGGTAGTGACAGGTACTCTTTTTTTTGAAAAAATTGGGGTCTATTAGACCCTAGATCTCTCCTCTGCCCTCAAAGCATCTGACCACACCAAGATCGGTGTGATAAAATGCTTTCCCAATTTCCCAATGGTGCTGTTTACTTCCGGCGAAATCCAAGTCATGAAATGCTCGTAGCTTCCGGTTTCTTAGGCCATAGAGATGTTTGGAGCCATTCTGGTCTTTGATCAGCTCTATGGTCAGCTGGCTAAATCACCGGCTGCATTCTCAGGTTCCCTGTTGGGACAGGAGAGCCAGAGAAAAACATGGAAGACGGTGGGGGGGATTCCCTCCCACTGCTTCTAAAAGCAGTCTAGAGGCTAATTAGCCGCTAGGATTGCTTTTACATGAAAGCCGACCGCTGGCTGAAAAGAATGATACCAAGATGATACCTAAACCTGCAGGCATCATTCTGGTATAACCACTCAGAGTCCAGCAACATACCAGTACGTTGCTGGTCCTTGGGCATATATTGTAAACTTTTTTTTTTCATGCAGCCTGTGGGCTGAACGAAAAAAAGATATTGATTGGTGGGTATGCCCACCATTAGAATACCTCCCTTCATCCACCCACTTCTAATGATGGGCATACATGCACCGTTAATATATGCCGAAGCATGGGGGCATCCACCCCAAAAGGTAGGAGCAAATCGCTCCTCTGCCCCTGCTGCCCCCATGCTTTGGCATATATGCTCTTTTTTTTAACTGTGGTGGTGAAATCACCTCCTACAGCGCTGGAGTCACGGCTTTATGTATCATGGGAGCAAACGCTGTTGCTGTCAAGATAAATAAATCCGCGCTGCAACTGAATAGCGTACCTGCTAAGCAAATGATGGTTAACAGTAAAACAAAGTAACATTACAGTATAACAGTAAGACTTACCATACCTGCAAAGCAAATACAAAAAGTAGTAAAAAATAAAACATTTAACGCAACCTGTGCCTAAAATATATATATATATGCCGAAGCATGGGGGCATCCTCCCGCAAAAGGTGGGAGCAAATCGCTCCTCCACCCACTGCTGCCCCCACGCTTCGGCATAGATGCTGAAGTATGTACTGTGGTGGTAAAATCACCTCCGACAGCGCTGGAGTCACGGCTTTATGTATCGTGGGAGCAAACGCTGTTGCTGTCAAGATAAATAAATCCGCTCTGCAGCTGAATGGCGTACCTGAAAACAAAAAAATGGTTAACAATAAAACACAGTAAACAGAAAAATATAACAAAATTGCATATCTGAAAAGCAAACATAGTAAAAAATAATAACAATAAAACATTGCAGAATAGAATACAGTAAAAAAGAGCAGAACAATAGAGAGAGAATAGAGAGAGAGAACAATAAAATGACAACTATTTTTGTTTTTTTTTATTTTATATATATATATTTTTTTTTACACTTTTTTTTGTAACTAACTTTTGTAACTGGTACCAGGTTTGGGTCATTCAAAATGCGATGGCATCTTGGGAGACCCTGTGTTAGTGTGCCTAGTCTGTGCAGTGCTGTACCCTACGCTAATACTCAACTAGTGAATGGTAGCATTCAAAACATTCACCAATGCAAAGACCAGGATTGTTAGGACAGGAGGGACAATAATACCGGGTGTCACACCTATATCCGCGCTTGCTGCAGACACGACATCTTCTTTGGGGGGCTCGTTGGGTAGGGGTACTCGGGAGAACATACAGAAAATGCCTCTCATCGGCTTGCTGCATTTGGTTGGGGAAGGTGAGGTGGAGCACCGTCTGGAAACAGAAGGGCTCTGATGATCTCTTCCTGGAATTTAAGGAGGGATCCAGTCCGTTCTGAAGCTCTGTATAGCACATGAGCGTTCAACAAAGCCAATTGAAATAAACAGACACTTTTTTGTACCAGCGTCTGGCCTTACGGGCAACTAGGTACGGCGCCAACAACTGGTCGTTGAGGTCCACCCCTCCCATGTTAAGGTTATATTCGTGGACACAAAGGGGTTTCTCCACAACACCAGTCGCCGTAGGAATTTGGACCGTCGTGTCTGCATGAAGGGAGGTAAAAACGAAAACATTCTTATTATCCCTCCACTTCATAGCGAGCAAGTTATTACACTTCATGCAGGCTCTCTCCCCCAGCCTAAGACGGGAATCTACAAGCCGCTGGGGAAAGCCCCAGCGATTAGGTTGCACGGTGCCACATGCTCCAATCTATTGATCAAAAAGGTGACTAAAAAGTGGCACGCTCATTTAATAATTGTCCACGTACAAGTGGTACCCCTTTCCGAATAAGGGTGACACCAAGTCCCACACAATCTTGCCAGCGCTTCTATGTAGTCAGGGCAGTTTGTCGGCTCTACGTGACTATCTTTGCCCTCGTAAACCATAAAACTGCATGTATAGCCTGTGGCCCTGTCACAGAGCTTGTACATCTTGACCCCGTATCTGGCACGCTTGCTGGTAAGGTACTGTTTGAATGACAAGCGGCCAGAAAACTTAAATCAGGGACTCATCAACGCAGACAACTTGATGGGGAGTAAACAAGTCTGCAAAACGGTTGAAGTGATTTACGAGGGGCCGAATTTTGTAGAGCCGATCGTATTCAGGGTCTCCACGAGGACGACAGAGTTCATTGTTGTTGAAGTGCATGAACCGCAAAATCTGCTCGTATCGTGCCTTGTTCATGGAGCCAGAGAGCAAGGGCATATGGTGAATTGGGTCAGTGGACTAATATGACCGCAACTCACTCTTTTTAGTTATGCCCATGTTGAGGTTAAGGCCCAGAAAGATCTTAAATTCGGAAACCGTGATTGGTTTCCAATCTCTGGAAAGGGAGGACTGGGGAATAGTGGCGATGTGTTGACCAGCGTACAAATTGCTTTGGTCCACAATAGATCTATAGAGATCTTCGGTGAAAAACGGCGAATAAAAATCAAGTGACGTAAAATCAACTGTTTCCACCTGAATGCCGGGTTGGCCAGTGAATGGGGGAAGTACGGGTGCTGCAGAAGTGGTGGGTTCCCAATTAGGATTGGCGAATGCAGCAGGAAGGGCACTATGGGCACGACGGGCCTGTGTTCGTCTTCTTCTTGGTGGCAGCGGGACACTACTTGTGCTTGCCACCTCATCAGCTTGAACTGCACTTATGGGACTCGCCACGTCACCAAGTGTTACTGCAGTGCTGGATGTACGACCAGGGTGTACTAGGCCGCTGGTGCTTGCCAGTTCACCAGAAGGAATAGCGGCGCTAGTACTGCTCTGCTCCATATGAGGGACGTGCGATTCTTGTACCTTAACAGGAAAAGATGATCGGGGTCTGGTACGCCTGACCTTGGTAGGGACCACAACTCCGTCGTCAGAGCCACCTGTCATGGAGCCGCTGTCCTCTACAGGATCGTATTCTGAGCCTGAATCTGACAGATGAGTGACTTCCTCTTCACTATCTGTCATGCTCAGAAACGTGTAGGCCTCTTCACTAGTGTACCTTCGATTTACCATTTTGGGCTCTAAATTTAGTGGTACACTAGTGAGACTCACAGGCAAAAAAGCTCCTGACTGTTAGCGACTGTATCAAAACGCTACCAACAAAAACTGTTAGCGATCGCAGGGATCAGGCCTGACTCTGCGAACGCTGCAGTTATGTGTGTTTATGTGTGGCATGCTCTGAAGAAATCCTTGACGGATGAAATGCGTTAGAATGACGCCATCACGTTCGACGTAGTACCCATACAGACCCATCCACCAGCCCTGGGGATCTGATTCGCTACTCTGCTAAAGCCGCTCAAGCCCTGTCGAAAGCCACCGCACGGAACCAGGAAGTAATCGAGGCGTCATACCGCAGACAGGCGGCATGTTACCACGTCCCCCTGCTTTCAATACCCTAGCGGATATTTGTCTACACGGACTTACCAGTAATTTCCAATTGACCAGAGGATGATACAGCTGCCTCACACAGCCTGAGACAACTCGAGGAGGATTGGAGTGTCCAACATGCCTCATTTATCCTGATGTCCATGGTCTGGTGAGATCGTATCATAATATATCTCCATGATCCAGCTAATAGGCTGTCTCTACACATCAACATCTACACAGGCATACACCCCCTCCCACACCCCTGCATAGCATCCACACAGCTATCTATGCATGCTATCAGCTGTGGTTGAGTATCCATTTGCAAGTGGTACCATCAGCAACCCTCATGGTCTATATTTACTGTCATATTCAACGTCTGCTATCGGCAGTGTGCACAGCGGTACCCCACCATCCACGGCTGCATACCGTCACCTCTTGGCTTCCAATCTTAATTTATAGACACTATACATGAGACGATGCAAGTCCAGCTAGCCAACTAGATGTGATTGTATGTGTAGTGGTGGCCATCTGTATGTTGTTCTTTGTTTTTAGACAACGTTGTCTATTTTATTGTTAGTGGTGGTATTTGGTCCACGTATAGTCATTTTTTTGACACAGTCTGGTGTATATGTGGTATTATTTTTCTACAATAAATTTGTATATTTTTGCTACCTTGCTGGTTCCTCACTGAAGAATTTGTTTTCCCTCTTCACCCTTTTTTCTGATATGCCCTCTAATTCAGAGAAACACATCCACCTATGATCCTCTGAGCTCCTGGGTGTTTGCAAGTAGCTGCATTTAAAGACAGATGTCCTCTGGGTATTACCCCCATCTGTCTATAGTCATATCTAATTAAGCAAAGTATCTGGTTCATAAATCCTCTCCTCTTTGTTCATATGTGTGTTTACTGTTTTGTAAGTGACAGTGATCGATACTGCACTTGGGTGGGCTGGGCTGGGCTGGGCTGGGCTAGGCCGAGGGGCAAAACGCAGGTGCTAGCAGGTATCTGGGCTGATCCCGCTAACACTGCGTTTTTGGAAACCCTAAATTGCTGGAGATGCTAGTATAGATCTGATCAGATATTGATCTGTTCAGATACTATACCACTAAGGGAGGTGTATGCTGCGTGTGTGGGTGTTAGCGGTACCGGCACTAACCTGACGCTGCCTGGGGCGACGCAGACCCTATCTGACCCTAAAACCTAACTTGTATCACCCGCTGGGTGATCAGGGGTTAAACCTTTATTAGGTAATAAACGGCGGGTGCCCTGAAACTATAAAAAATAAACTAACTAACCAGCGTCACCCGTAACACTTATACGGTGATCACTGGTGAAAGGGTTAACTAGGGGGCAATCAGGGGGTTAAAACCTTTATTAGGTAGTATATGGGGGTCCCTGACGCTATAAAAAGCTGACGGTGAACCTATATACTTACTTCCCTAACTAGTGTCACCTGTGACACTAATACAGCGATCAGAAAAACGATCGCTTAGTGACACTGGCGACGGGGGGTGATCAAGGGGTTAACCTTTATTAGGGGGGGGTTAGGGGGGTATCCTAGACCCAAAGGGGGCTACCACTAACTGCCCTACCACCTATAACTGTCACAAACTGACACCAATGCTATAATCAGAAAAAAAAAAATTGTTATTGGTGTCACTGTGACAGGGGGTACAGGGGGGTGATGGGGGGTGAAAAGTGTGCCTAGTGTGTTCTACTGTTAGTGTAGTGTTGGTGCAACTCACATCGATATCTTCTCGAGGAGAGATGCCATCACTTCCTCTGCCGCTGTTTACATTACAGCAGAAGAGGAAGATTGTCATTGGCTGGGAGCGATCGCGAGGGGGTGGCCACAAATGGATGGCCTCCCCCTCACCTCTGATCGCTCGGGGAATATGCCGACCACCTCGCGCACGGGAGGCAAGTAACGTACCCATACGTTACTTTGCCTGCCCGTGCCGTTCTGCCGCAGTATATCTGCATGAGGCGGTCGGCAAGTGGTTAAAAATATCACCAAATGAAAGCTCTATTTGTGTGAAAAAAAATGATAAAAATGTATTTTGGGTACAGTGCTGCATGACCGCGCAATTCATATTCAAAGTGTGACAACGCTGAAAGCTGAAAATTGATCTGGGAAGGATGGGGGTGAAAGTACCCAATGGAGTCCTAGTGCGTTTTTTTTTTTTTAGTTTTTATTTATAGTACATAATCTGAATCCTATTATAGCAGCTAACTTTTTCTAAAGTTTATATGTGCTACCTAAAACTGAAAAACAATTTGGAAAAAACTACCAAAATTATTGAATTCTATTGCTTCTATGTGATTAGAAATAATTAGAAAACATATAAAGCTGGGTATAAAAAAAAATAGATGAAAGGTGCTTGTAAAAATCCTAATAAAATTATCTGTCCCTCAAGTTCACTAGTTTCTACTAATGACTAAAAATATATATTAAATATCAAATGATTTGTTCTGATTACACTGGACAGCAAAGACTTTGCTTCCTGAGCACTTTTTTTTGTATGCTTTTTTATAGATTTTTTGCCTGCTAACCACAAAAATAACCTGTAATTTATCCTATCACATATTATTTTATAGAAGTCTTCTATTTCTGCTATTTGCAATACCCGTTGGCTATGATGTAGACCCCACAATAAATACAAAAACCTGGAATGAAAAACGTGGCTCTTGCTTGTGCAAAAAATTAAAAAAAAAGTAAAAGCTGACCAAGCCATAAGTATTGAACTTACTGGGTACTGATCTCCAAATGTAAGTGCTGTAAAGAACTTTCACCCAATGTGCAAATACAGTCCTAATTTCATAACACAATAATCAATAAAGTGTACCCCTACTTGGTAGTGTGTCCCAATTTGCTGGTGCTGTAAAAAAATTGCAAATAAATATTGAATAAAGCAATCACAATGGTGACAGAATGTGTCAGTTCAATTCAGTGACATAGGCTTTCACCGAATATGTGTCCAAAAATCGATCAATGTTGATCCGGGGAACATTAGCTGTGTAGATATAATCAACTTCCTCTGTGTTGTGATCACTCTCCCTTACACCACAATCCACACTGTGTGTACTAGCAGCTTACCTAATTTTTTAGACCCTAAGGTCTAATAGCGTTTGGGTTAGGGATAATTCCTCTCCATGGATCGCTCTATCCAATCTTCTCTTCCAATTAGTCACGTGACACTATATGACCATATGGAGCTGTCCGCACTTTCTCTCACTATACAATCTCCTCCAGTGAGTGGTGATATTATGTAAAGAGATTTTCATGGTGAATTATTTTAAAAAAAGTTATTTATTAAGAAGTAACTAACATTAAGGCTCCATTCACATCTAGGTGTTGTGGTTTTTTGGGCGTTTTTTCTGGTGTTTTTTCAGAGTTGTTGCAGCATTTTTGTATTTTTTCTGTTTTGACTCCACACTTTCCTTCAATGCCACAGGAATGGCAGACTGTGTCTTCCCACTTTGCCGACCGTTGGGACTTTCCCAACTGTGGAGGGGCAATTGATGGGAAACGCGTCCACATAGTCCCACCACCCGATTTGGGGTCATACTATTTTTACTATAAGCGGTTTCATAGTATCGTGTTGATGGCGGTGGTGTCGACGACATACGAGTTCCTCTATGTGGACGTGAAGAAAAATGACCGGATGTCGGATGGTGGAGTCTTTGCCCAGACAGAGTTCTACAGACGTCTCCAGAGTTGTGGCTTGGGATTGCCACCTGCGAAAGAGAACGTTGAAGGACTTGTTTTTATTGCTGATGAAGCATTTGATCTGGGCCATCACCTGATGAGGCCATTCCCCCAGGGGACCCTCACCCCAGAGAAGAGGGTTTTTAACTACCGGCTGGTCAGAGCCCGAAGAGTCGTGGAGAATACCTTTGGGATAGTGGCCAGCCAGTTTTGCCTATTTCTAATGACTATAAATATGGTGGAGTACAAACTGAACCACATAGTATTATCTAGCTGCATACTGCACAACTTTTTAAAAAGAAATGCTCCAAATTATGTTGCCTCAGTTGGGCCTTAGGCCGGACTTCAAAAAACGACAGCCCTGGAAGCTGGCCGTCCTGGCTTGCCCCCCCAAAGCACCTGTGAAGTGCGGGAAAAATATGTTGAATAGTTTACGGGTAGGGGGGCCATTGCTATGCCAGAAATTTTTTTAATATTTTCTAAATAAAATAAAAAAATGATCTGATAAAATCTTTATTTTGATTTACTGCTTGTGTTTTGTTTTAAGCTGTCTCTTAGGTTCTCCCAGTGCACTTGTAGTCCCAAGTGTTTTTTACATTATTAACTTACCCCCATTGTCACTGTAAACACCAACTTAATACAAAAAGGTGGTATTGAGCATTGAAAGAAGAAGCCACACATTGTTGAGTATAAAACCTCTTACTCCGTGCACATTCACATGTGCGTTATAAAACATTGTGTTAAAAAAAACACATCTTGTTTTTTACAGTTTTACCTTGAAAATTTTAGAGAAGTACATAAACAGGCATGTTTGCAAACATAACATACACAACTCTGGAACTTACAAAGTTCAACATTGAAAAACTGAAGGTAATATAGTGTCAAAAATGTCTTGATCTTGCCTTCATCAGATGGGTTGATGTCACCCCTGTAAAATCCAAATTTATAAGATGCACACAAATTGGGATTAAAACTGGGGATTTCCTTTCTGACCTCCTACCTAATGTCAACATGTGCTATCTCCCATCATGGGGGATCAATAGACATGTTTTGGGGGTGCAACCCCTTCCTCTCACCTACTCGCGCAAAGGAGGAAAAACCTAGGAAAACTGCAGTAAAAGTAAGGTGGCACAACTACTTATTTATATTAACACACAAAATATATTCTAAAATACTGAATTCCCCAATCAAAAATGGTGCCTATCTCCTCCTGGCATTGCATGATTTCCGGTTGTTAAATCATTGACTCCTGGGAGTGATGACACTGCTTTTCCAGGAGCCAATGAAAAAAGGGGAAAGGACATATCTTGCCGCGGTGAGGATGGATAGAAGTGCAGCCTTTTCCCTCAACAAAAGGTTGATAATGAAGGAAAAAGAAAAGCTAAAAATTAATGGGGATGAGATTTGCAATAATTGCAGCCATTGTTGTAAATTGGGGTGGAACTCCGCTTTAACCACTTGCAAACTGTCCTCCTGTAATGTACTGCAGACAGGCGGCCCATGCAGGCAAAGTGACATACTGGTACATCACTGCCTGCTTCCAGGTATAGGTTGACACATGCACTGAAAATAGTTGGATCTCCATTCTAAAAGTGCTAATACCTATCAGTACCATGAGAGGCACGGGGAGTCAGTCAGTGAGACAGTGTCAGGGAGTGGTGTGCACTTGACAAGTGAATTGGAAGAGTTTTATCATGGAAGAATTGTGATAATATTTACTAGTGGGACACTGGAAATTATCCCTGGTGAAGTTTTCTTTATATGGACATTATTTATTTAATTGCACACAATTTTATTTGAATGTGAATGTTTTAGTTCCACAGCGCAAGTGCTAAGTAAAAACAAATTTTTGGCCAGTGTGGTGTAGCATATTCATGGTTTTTATAAGGTAGCAGTGGATATTTTAAAACTTTTAACTTTGTGAGGGAAGAGTTTGCGATCCATTTTGTTGGTGTTGATTGCGACTGCCTCCGGACAGAGGTGTTTTAAATAGACTTGTCAAAAAAAAACAATTTAAAGTGCCCCAGCCCCCCCCCCCCCCCCCCAGTGCTCACGCACGTAGGTGAATGCATATGTAGGTCCCGCATGCATATATAAACAGTGTTCGCACCACATGTGAGGTATCGCGGCAAACATTGTAGCAATTTAATGCTTTAAAAGCATTGCCTATGGAGATTTTTTCCTTGTCAAAAGAAGTTTATTGAGTATACAATGTTATAAAGATACATAAAGTAAGTTTACAAGGATCTATAAAGTAAGCTCATTGTTTTACAGTAGGGTTTATATAGGTAAATATCATGAAATTTCAAATATTAAACATTGGGTTCACGTAAACCTAAATTAAAGATATATATCATTTCCTTAGTTACTTTTGTAGGTATTTAAATGATTTATACCTACTATACATATTGTTTACAAGTAGAGTGTATATAGGTCAAATAAATTCTGATAATGAGCTTTAATCGTAAGGTGGAGAAAAGGAAAGAGAAAGAAGAAAAAGGGTTGAAAGGTAGAGGTATGGTCCACAAGGTTGTCCCGCTCGTCAGTTTATTATTCTTTTTAGTTCTCTTTGAAGCCTTAGAATGGGTGTCTCTGTCATTTAATCTGTTACCATGGCAACAGGACAGAGTCATTGAAATTTGACAGGAACTGTTGTTTTGCCTATGGAGATTTTTTAAGTACCGTAGTTTGGCCCTGTTCCATGGACGTACAAAATTTTAAAGTGTGACCTGTTTGGTGTCTGTTTATTTGGCATAACATCATCTTATATGTTTACCGAAAAATTTGGATATTATTTTATTTGTGTGCGCTCAAATTCAATAAAGATTATTTTTGGCCAAAAAAATCTTGTTTTAACCACTTCAGCCCCGGAAGGATTTACCCCCTTCCTGACCAGAGCACTTTTTACAATTCGGCACTGCGTCGCTTTAACTGCTAATTGCGCGGTCATGCAATGCTGTACCCAAACGAAATTTGCGTCCTTTTCTTCCCACAAATAGAGCTTTCTTTTGATGGTATTTGATCACCTCTGCCGTTTTTATTTTTTGCGCTATACACGGAAAAAGACCGAAAATTTTGAAAAAAAATGATATTTTCTACTTTTTGTTCTAAAAAAAATCCAATAAACTCAATTTTAGTCATACATTTAGGCCAAAATGTATTCGGCCACATGTCTTTGGTAAAAAAAATGTCGATAAGTGTATATTTATTGGTTTGCGCAAAAGTTATAGCGTCTACAAACTAGGGTACATTTTCTGGAATTTACACAGCCTTTAATTTATGACTGCCTATGTCGATTCTTGAGGTGCTAAAATGGCAGGGCAGTACAAAACCCCCACAAATGACCCCATTTTGGAAAGTAGACACCCCAAGGAATTTGCTGAGAGGCATGTTGAGCCCATTGAATATTCATTTTTTTTGTCCCAAGTGATTGAATAATGACAAAAAAAAAAAAAAAAAAAAAAATTACAAAAAGTTGTCACTAAATGATATATTGCTCACACAGGCCATGGGCATATGTGGAATTGCACCCCAAAATACATTTAGCTGCTTCTCCTGAGTACGGGGATACCACATGTGTGGGACTTTTTGGGAGCCTAGCCGCGTACGGGGCCCCGAAAACCAAGCACCGCCTTCAGGATTTCTAAGGGCGTACATTTTTGATTTTACTCCTCACTACCTATCACGGTTTTGAAGGCCATAAAATGCCCAGATGACATAAACCCCCCCCAAATGACCCCATTTTGGAAAGTAGACACCCCAAGCTATTTGCTTTGAGGCATGTTGAGTCCATGGAATGTTTTATATTTTGACACAAGTTGCGGGAAAGTGACAATTTTTTTTTTTTTTTTTTTTTTTTTTGCACAAAGTTGTCACTAAATGATATATTGCTCACACAGGCCATGGGCATATGTGGAATTGCACCCCAAAATACATTTAGCTGCTTCTCCTGAGTACGGGGATACCACATGTGTGGGACTTTTTAGGAGCCTAGCCGCGTACGGGACCCCGAAAACCAAGCACCGCCTTCAGGATTTCTAAGGGCGTACATTTTTGATTTTACTCCTCACTGCCTATCACAGTTTCGGAGGCCATGGAATGCCCAGGTGGCACAAACCCCCCCCAAATGACCCCATTTTGGAAAGTAGACACCCCAAGCTATTTGCTGAGAGGCATGGTGAGTATTTTGCAGCTCTCATTTGTTTTTGAAAATAAAGAAAGACGAGAAAAAAAAATTTTTTTTTTCTTTTTTCAATTTTCAAAACTTTGTGACAAAAAGTGAGGTCTGCAAAATACTCACTATACCTCTCATCAAATAGCTTGGGGTGTCTACTTTCCAAAATGGGGTCATTTGGGGGTTTTTTTTGCCACCTGGGCATTCCATGGCCCCCGAAACTGTGATAGGCGGTGAAGAGTGAAATCAAAAATTTACGGCCTTAGAAAGCCTGAAGGCGGTGCTTGGTTTTCGGGGTCCCGTACGCGGCTAGGCTCCCAAAAAGTCTCACACATGTGGTATCCCCGTACTCAGGAGAAGCAGCAGAATGTATTTTGGGGTGTAATTTCACATATTCCCATGGCATGTTTGAGCAATATATCATTTAGTGACAACTTTGCGCAAAAAAAAATAAAAAAAATAAAAAATTGTCTCTTTCCCGCAACTTGTGTCACAATATAAATTATTCCATGGACTCAACATGACTCTCAGCAAATAGCTTGGGGTGTCTACTTTCCAAAATGGGGTCATTTGGGGGGGGTTTGAACTGTCCTGGCATTTTATGCACAACATCTAGAAGCTTATGTCACACATCACCCACTCTTCTAACCACTTGAAGACAAAGCCCTTTCTGACACTTATTGTTTACATAAAAAAATAATTTTTTTTTGCAAGAAAATTACTTTGAACCCCCAAACATTATATATTTTTTTTAAAGCAAATGCCCTACAGATTAAAATGGTGGGTGTTTCATTTTTTTTTTCACACAGTATTTGCGCAGCGATTTTTCAAACGCATTTTTTGGGGAAAAAACACACTTTTTTACATTTTAATGCACTAAAACACACTATATTGCCCAAATGTTTGATGAGATAAAAAAGATGATCTTAGGCCGAGTACATAGATACCAAACATGACATGCTTTAAAATTGCGCACAAACGTGCAGTGGCGACAAACTAAATACATTTTTAAAAGCCTTTAAAAGCCTTTACAGGTTACCACTTTAGATTTACAGAGGAGGTCTACTGCTAAAATTACTGCCCTCGATCTGACCTTCGCGGCGATACCTCACATGCATGGTGCAATTGCTGTTTACATTTGACGCCAGACCAACGCTTGCGTTCACCTTAGCGCGAGAGCAGGGGGGACAGGGGTGCTTTTTTTTTTTTTTTTTTTTCTTTATTATTATTATTTTTTTATCTTATTTTTAAACTGTTCCTTTCATTTTTTTTTTTTTTAAATCATTTTTATTGTTATCTCAGGGAATGTAAATATCCCCTATGATAGCAATAGGTAGTGACAGGTACTCTTTTTTGCAAAAATTGGGGTCTATTAGACCCTAGATTTCTCCTCTGCCCTCAAAGCATCTGACCACGCCAAGATCGGTGTGATAAAATGCTTTCCCAATTTCCCAATGGCGCTGTTTACATCCGGCGAAATCTAAGTCATAAAATGCTCGTAGCTTCCGGTTTCTTAGGCCATAGAGATGTTTGGAGCCACTCTGGTCTCTGATCAGCTCTATGGTCATCTGGCTGAATCACCGGCTGCATTCTCAGGTTCCCTGTTGAGACAGGAGAGCCAGAGAAAAACACGGAAGACGTTGGGGGGGGGGGGGCATTCCCTCCGACTGCTTGTAAAAGCAGTCTAGAGGCTAATTAGCCACTAGGATTGCTTTTACATGAAAGCTGACCGCTGGCTGAAAAGAATGATACCAAGATGATACCTAAACCTGCAGGCATCATTCTGGTATAACCACTCAAAGTCGTGAATGGCGTACCTGAAGACAAAAAAATGGTTAACAATAAAGCACAGTAAACGGTAAGGTATAAATAATTACATACCTGAAAAGCAAACATGATAAAACATAATAACAATAAAACATTGCAGAATAGAATACAGTAAAAAAGAGCAGAACAATAGAGAGAGAATAGAGAGAGAGAGAACAATAAAACGCCAACTATTTTTTTTTTTATTTTATATTTTTGTTTGTGTTTTTTTTTTTTTTTCACTTTTTTTTGTAACTAACTTTTATAACTGTAACCGGTTCCAGGTTCGGGTCTCTCAAAATGCGATGGCATCTTGGGAGACCCTGTGAAAGTGTGCCTAGTCTGTGCAATGCTGTACCCTACGCTAATAGTCAACTAGTGAATGGTAGCATTCAAAACATTCACCAATGCAAAGACCAGGATTGTCAGGACAGGTGGGACAACAATAGTGGGTGTCACGCCTATATCCGCGCTTGCTGCAGACACGACATCTTTTTTGGGGGGGTTCGTTGGGTAGGGGTACTCAGGAGGACATAAAAATGCCTCTCATGCAGCCGACTGCATTTGGTTGGGGATGTGAATGGGGGAAGTACGGGCGCTGCAGAAGTGGTGGGTTCCCAATTAGGATTGGCGAATGCAGCAGGAAGGGCACTATGGGCACGACGGGCCTGTGTTTGTCTTTTTGGTGGCAGCGGGACACTACTTGTGCTTGCCACCTCACCAGCTTGAACTGCACTTATGGGACTCGCCACGTCACCAAGTGTTACTGTAGTGCTGGTTTGACTACGACCGGGGTGTACTAGGCCGCTGGCGCTTGCCAGTTCACCAAAACGCTACCAAAAAAACTGTTAGCGATCGCAGGGATCAGGCCTGACTCTGCGAACGCTGCAGTTATGCGTTTAGTGTTTTGTAAGTGTCAGTGATCGATCGATACTGCACTTGGGTGGGCTGGGCTGGGCCGGGCGGAGGGGCAAAACGCAGGTGCTAGCAGGTATCTGGGCTGATCCCGCTAACACTGCGTTTGTGGGAACCCTAAACTGCTGGGGACGCTAGTATAGATCTGATCGGATCAGATATTGATGCGATCAGATACTATACCACTAAGGGAGGTGTATGCTGCGTGCGCGGGTGTCAGCGGTACTGGCGCTAATCTGACGCTGCCTGGGGCTGGTGCTTGCCAGTTCACCAAAACGCTACCAAAAAAACTGTTAGCGATCGCAGGGATCAGGCCTGACTCTGCGAACGCTGCAGTTATGCGTTTAGTGTTTTGTAAGTGACAGTGATCGATCGATACTGCACTTGGGTGGGCTGGGCTGGGCCGGGCAGAGGGGCAAAACGCAGGTGCTAGCAGGTATCTGGGCTGATCCCGCTAACACTGCGTTTTTGGGAACCCTAAACTGCTGGGGACGCTAGTATAGATCTGATCGGATCAGATATTGATCCATACAGATACTATACCACTAAGGGAGGCGTATGCTGCGTGCGTGGGTGTTAGCGGTACTGGCGCTAATCTGACGCTGCCTGGGGCAACGCATATCACCGCCGGGCGATCGGGGGGCTAAACCTTTATTCGGTAATAAACGGCGGGTCCCCTGACACTATAAAAAATAAACGAACTAACCAGCGTCAACCGTAACGGTTATACGGTGATCAGTGGTGAAAGGGTTAACTAGGGGGCAATCAAGGGGTTAAAACATTTATTAGGTAGTATAGGGGGATCCCTGACGCTATAAAACGCTGACGGCGAACCTAAATATTTACCTCACTAACTAGCGTCACCAGCGACACTAATACAGCGATCAGAAAAATGATCGCTTAGCAACACTGGTGACAGGGGGTGATCAAGGGGTTAAAACTTTATTAGGGGGGTTAGGGGGGTACCCTAGACCTAAAGGGGGCCTAAGACTCACTGCCCTAACACACTAACTGACACAAACTGACACCAATACAGTAATCAGAAAAAAAAAAAAAAAAAAAAAAACCTGCTTGGTGTCAGTTTGTGACAGGGGGGGGGGGTGATCGGGGGGGGATCGGGGGGCGATCGGGGGGGGGATCGGGGTGAAATGTATGCCTGGCATGTTCTACTGTGTGTGTGTGTTTGTGTAACTCACAGTTCAGTCTTCTCTCCTCGGCCCGGAACGGAAAATACCGAGCCGAGGAGAGATGACATCATTTCCTCTGCCTCTGTTTACAATACAGAGGCAGGGAAATGATTCCATTGGCTGGGAGCGATCGCGAGGGGGGGGCCACGAATGGATGGCCTCCCCCTCACCACCGATCGCCGGGGGACATTTGCCGACCGCCGCAGGCACCGGGGGGGGGTCCGATCGGACCCCCCACCCGCGGGCAGGCAGGGACGTACAGGTAAGCCCTTTTGCCTGCCCGTGCCGCTTTGCCGACGTACATCGTCGTGCGGCGGTCGGCAAGTGGTTAAAAACCGCTGTACAAATACCTAGTGGCTTAAAAAAAAATTACAACACCCACCATTTTATTTTCTATGGCCTCTGCTTAAAAATATATATCATTTTTGGGTGTTCTACATTTTGTATGACAGAAATGTCAAAATTGGCACAGGGATCAAGTAGTAAAAAAAAAAAACAATTGATCTGATGTATCAATGTGGAGCTTTTGATAAATTGACTGCCCTCTAAGGACAGTTAAAATGTATCTACACCTAAAAATAAAACGGTAAGGTTTGAACCACTGTCAGGTTTCACTGCTTTCTGAGGATACAGAGTGTTTTCCTCTCACTTTCTGTTCTGGGGACAATATTTTTACCAGACAGTTAGGGAGGAAAAATCTGCAGTAGAGATACAGACCACAATAAAAAGCGGACTGAGGTTCTAGCATTCCCCTACCTAACTTCAAGGAGCATTTTTACTTCAGTGTTGCTGTTAGAGGGCTTTCCCCATACTTCCTGTCCTGACCACAACCTAGTTACCCAACAGGAGATGAAAGAATCTCTCCAACAGAGCCTCCAAATGCAGTAAAACCTTATGGGGGAGAAAAAAAAAAGGTTTTAGGTATAGGTACACTTTAAAAATAGAGCTCTAAGGATAATAATGGTACAAAAATAAAAAAAATACTACTTATTAGTGGTGGGTGTTTGCATATATTTTTATAATTGTCCAGTAATATCTGTTCTGCTCTGCCCTATGAATGCCTATTGGATATAATTTTAAAGTACACATTCTAAATGTATTTTTTAATTTGTCACTGCAAGAATGTGGTTACTCCTTGAGACTATGTTATATAATATAGGAATTGAATGTTTTGTTTAGCAATTAAATCTTGTGCTGTTTTTTTCAATAGGGAACTGTGGAGTGCCTTTGGGGTTGGACTTTGCCATTGTGGGAGATCAGTTTATTAGCCAAGACAATTCTTCTGTTGGTGCTAATGTAACTTATACCTGCATAGCCGGATACATCTGTGTTCCTGGAAGCAGAAATGTTACTGTTGGAAGTCAACATGCTTTAATATCGTATTTCTGGTATTTACACATCAAAGCTTTGTAGCATATCAGAACAACAATGGCTTGGCTCAAGCACACCTGGGGTGATAAAGATTGAAGTGCTTGATTAGAATGTCTGCAAACAAAGCTTCAAAAGAACCACTGCTGCCAAGATGACTGATGGGTTAAGCTAAGTTTTGACCCAGGTCGGACAGTGGTGATTAATGAACAAGAGCTGCCCCCTAGTGGACAATACAGCATGCTTCCTGGAGGAGCACACACAGGCAATCTGGCCCCTTTCCCTTTGGATCATGGCTTGGGCCTATGCCTCATGGTTCTGGCCCTCTCCAACATCTGAGCATAGCTGATGATACAAAGCCGTGCGGAGAGCCTTGTGATAAGTATCCTTGATATTCATGTATTATATGTTCTGATTGTAAGCTTTATAATATCTTTCTCTAGTATTTCATGTTAGCGTTTCCTGTCGTCTTGGGAAATAAATGTAACATGGTTTACTAAGCAGATGCGTTTGTTATATTATTGTACTTATCAGACTCTTATAGACTAGCTAATATATAGGGATAGGCAAGATAATACATGTATGCAATAGTTCTATAGGATATATTAGGTTGTTTATTATTGTATAGATTACTTTATTTGGCACACCTGAAAGCGTGTGAGATTTATTTTTACACAGAATCCACAAAACCTAATGTATTTTTGTCCTAAGTCCCTATAACTAGAACTGAAGGCCTTCTTTACCGTGGATAAAAGATTTGCGCTGGTCGTGAAGTTGGACACGCTGCTTGGATGGTCCTGAAAGTTCTATGAGATGTTATATCAGTGAGCGGACGCGCAAAATCTGGTGAGATTTTTGGCTGATATATGTTTATATGTATCGTTTATTGTATTGCTAATGCAAATTGTTATAGGCCTGTGTAGCTGAGCAATTTTACCAGCTAGGGAGGGACTGATCACCCTTGGTTAGATTGACAGGAATTACCATACATCTTTGAGGAAAAAGTGGGAGAAATATAGATTTTTATTTTTATTTTATTTTATTTTTATTTTTGTTTAATTTTTTTTAAAGTTTTTTTTTTTATTTTTTTTTATTTTATACCCACGTGAGGGTGAAATAGCTCTCTGTTCCAATAGAAGTTTAATGGGGCCTGCAATTTAAGAGAGGAGGGCATTGATTAAGAGTATGCTCTCTGTAACAAATTCTTTTTAAACGGCTTCGTAACTGTTTTTTTTTTTTTTTTTCTGTGTGCATTGTAAGCAACTGTTGTAAAAACAGGTTGAGCAGGTTTCAGTGTAGCTAGTTGCAAATTAGCATATCAATGGAAGTCATTGAAGGTTTCATTAGACCCCTTTCACACGGACGGATAGAATGGTGCTTTTAGCTGCAGATTTTCTAGTTTTCTACCGCAGCTAAAAGCACACAATGCTTTCCTATGGCCCCATTCACACACTGCGTTTAGCTGCGTTTTGATTACCTGCAGTTTTGTGCGGATAGAAAATAGAATTGACTGCATCCAGGAGCGATTTAGCGCAGCTATCCGCACATAACCGCAGGTAATTGCAGTGCACTGTGTCAGCTGCAGATAGCAGCGCCGAGCTGGCTCGCTCATCCAGAAAGGAAAAATGTTTTTTCCTTTCCCAATGACAAGCACGGGGATCTGACTTGGATTCCCGCCAATGCCAGGCACTTAGTTTGGTATGAATTTTTAGGGGGAACTCCACGCCAAATTTTAAATAAAAAAACGGCATGGGTTCCCCTCCAAGAGCATACCAGGCCCTTCGGTCTAGTATAGATTCCAAGGGGCACCCCTACGCCGAAAAAACGGCGAGGGGGTCCCCCCAAAATCCATACCAGACCCTTTTCCGAGCCCGATCGGTCAGGAAAGGGGGTGGGGACGAGCGAGTGCCCCCCCTCCTGAACCGTACCAGGCCGCATGCCCTCAACATGGGGGGGTTGGTGCTTCGGGGCAAGGGAGGGCTCCCTGTGGGCCCCCCTACCCCAAAGCACCTCGTCCCCATGTTGATGAGGACAAGGGCCTCTTCCCGACAACCTTGGCCGTTGGTTGTTGGGGTCTGCGGGCCGGGGGCTTATTATTTAATAAGGGGGCCCCCAGATCCCAGCCCCCCACCCTATGTGAATGAGTATGGGGTACATCGTATCCCTACCCATTCACCTAGGGAAAAAAGTGTCAATAAAAAAAACAACACAACACAGGTTTTAAAAGTAATTTATTAGCAGCTCCGGGGGTCTTCTTCCAACTTTGGGGGTCTTATGCCGACTTCGGGGGTCTCTCAGGCCTTTTCTCCCTCTCTCCGGTGTCATATGCGCTTTCTCTGGTTCTTCACCGGTGCCTTCTTCCTTCTGCCGGGCTCCTCCGATATCTTCTGCTCTTTTGCCGCTCTTTTGCTAGCAGAGGAGCCTGGTCTTTTGAGACATCTTCTCCCTCTTAGCAAAAGAGCGGCAAAAGAGCAGAAGATAGCGGGGGGAGCCCAGCACAAGGAAGAAGGCACCGGAGAAGAACCAGAGAGCGCGGAGACGACACCGGAGAGAGGAAGAAGAGGCCTGAGAGACCCCCGAAGTCGGAAGAAGACCCTCGGAGCTGCCTAATAAATTACTTTTAAAACCTGTGTTGTGTTGTTTTTTTTATTGACACTTTTTTCCCTAGGTGAATGGGTAGGGGTACGATGTACCCCATACTTATTCACATAGGGTGGGGGGCCGGGATCTGGGGGCCCCCTTATTAAAGGGGGCTCCCGGATTCTGATAAGCCCCCCGCCTGCAGACCTCGACAACCAACGGCCAGGGTTGTCGGGAAGAGGCCCTTATCCTCATCAACATGGGGACGAGGTGCTTTGGGGTGGGGGGCCTGCAGGGCACCCTCCCTTGCCCCAAAGCACCAACCCCCCATGTTGAGGGCATGCGGCCTGGTACGGTTCAGGGGGGGGGGGCGCTCACTCGTCCCCACACCCTTTCCTGACCGACCGGGCTGCGTGCTCGGATAAGGGTCTGGTATGGATTTTGGGGGGACCCCCACGCCGTTTCTTCGGCGTAGGGGGTGCCTCTTGGAATCCATACCAGACCGAAGGGCCTGGTATGCTCTTGGAGGGGAACCCATGCCATTTTTTTTTTAATTTGGCGTGGAGTTCCCCCTCAAGATTCATACCAAACACAGTGCCTGGTATTGGCGGGGATCCAAGTCGGATCCCCGTTCAATATGAGTCGGTACCCTGTCTGGTTGCTATGGAAATGGCACTGTACAAATGCAGCTGATCGCAGTGTCTGGTGTCTTGAATTTCACAGAAAAAAAAAACAACATGCTTTTAACTGCGGCAGAATAGCTGTCCGTGTGAAAGGCGCCTTAAGGAGCATGGCTGTCTTAGATTTGAGTCTATACAAGAGAATGATTTAAAACACCAATTCAGTGACCTTTTGAGACAATGTAATAATCATAATGATCGGATAAATAAAAAGTCTTCGAAAAAAGGCAGAAAATCCAAGATGGCCAATGTTGTAGAAAATGAAAGACATCGCGGAAAAAAACAAGTCCAATGGTGTGCGGAGAAAAAGCAATTCTTGGAGCAGGTACAAAGTGTAACTGAGAATATATTAGCAATGGTTGCAAAGGCAGATGCAAATGTTGCTGATCACATTCAACAATTAGTGACTGAGAAATGTGTATTGGAACAGAGATTTAGATGAGTTGGAGAAAACATGTATGTTGAAGGAACAATGTATCGCATCTTTAGGACAGAGAGAGCTGGTGCACAGAGCTTATTATACCCCAAAGAAGTTGTTCAGGTTCGGTCGTAGATTAGATGATAAATGTCCCAGATGTCTTGAGACGGGCAATCTCATACACATGATGTGGAGATGCCCGAAATTAGCAAGATACTGGTCTGAGATCCTGAAGGTTATTGAAACCAGGTTTGGGATAAGACTGGAATCGGAGGCTAAGATCTGTGTGCTGGGTCTAATTAGTCAGAACATGGGAAATAGGCTTAAAGTCACAGTAGTGGTGAGATGCCTCTATCAAGCGAGGAAACTGATAGCACAGTCCTGGATGTCAATGAACCCCCCCACCCCGGAGGACTGGGTTAGAACAATAAATGTACTGGTGAGAACAGAGAGGACAATTTGTATTAGAAAAGGAGCCTACAGGAAGTTTAGGAATATGTGGGAACCATGGTTTCAGGGTTCGAGCAATGACCTGGGGATCCTGTAAGGTGGGCAGTAAGAAAATATGGGAAACGGTACGTGGGAAAGGAGGAGAATGGTAAAATGTAGTTGCTGAAATATCTTTCAACTGTATTATAGAATATCGTAGATTGGTATTGTAGATTTACTCGGACAGAGCCTAAGGGTTGGGGGTGGGGGGGATAAAGGTTATGGGTGAATTAAAAAGGTAGGATGATAAAAATGTGAGCCTTCAGTTGGTGTTTTGTTGGCCTATGGTAATAATTGCATATTAAATGTTTTATCTATTTTTGTACCTGTATATTTTGGAAAAACAATAAAAATGATTTAAATTAAAAAAAAGGACAGAGAGAGGCTGGGAATCAAACTGCAATAGAAATACTTAAGAGAGGATTACAAGAATGTAAAACTCAACTAGCCCAAAAAGATCATGCCATTCTATCTTTGAAAGCACAGGCAATGGAGAAAGTGCACAGTCTTTGTTGTACTAACTAGGATACACATCTTTGTGACTCAGGAGCAGGCAGACAGGATGCTGATCGAACAACAGCCAATATATGCGGTTGACAATCCTGAAAAATCCCCAAATAAAAATTCTTCTCTCTTTACTCCTGCGTCAGAAAAGACTGGGTAAGGATTAGGAATTATAAAAAGGGAGGAATTTAGGGTGCACAGGCAGTCATAATGGAGTTATCCTCCAAACATGCAAAAGCTGAACAGTCGCAGTGCTCAGCAAAGATAGAGACTCTAGAACAACAATTTGGTAAACCAGATGCTATTCTTGCTGCAAGTGATGTTACTATGATAGGAATCAGTGTTGGAGATTTAAATAAAAGTGTGATTACTGCGTTTGAAATTGATTCAGGAGTTGAAATAGTGGAAACTTCTGATGACTCCTCAGATGATGAAAGTATAAAGTCTGTTCATTCCAATCATAGTAACCATAGTAATATTATCCAGCAATGTGAATTTCCAGCGCCATATGCTTCAAAGAAGGGCCTATGCAGGGAGACCAGCGTTTAAGTGCTTTTTGTGTAAAACGGGTGGTCACATAGCTAAGTATTGTTTGATGGCTAAGAATGATATACAATGGAAGTACCCTAAAACGATCCCAAGGCGTTATGAAGTTTATTCTGCCAGATGGAATAGCAATCCATAGCATGGAGGCCATAGTAATCAAACCTGTTTCCCTTTTTTTGTTTTGTTTACAAAAGCTTTATTGAAAAGAATTTGATCAGTTACATGGAGGGATATAACAACAACATAAATCAGCATTGGGAGCATTATACATAAGTAGGAACACTGTAAATGCGAACTTTCCTCAGAATAGAATGCTGAAGTTCAAACTTACATAGGGAGCACTCACAATGTTCAAGTTCTTGGAATGCTATAGATTAACTTTGTAAAAAAAACAAAAAAAAATTTGAAATAAAATTACATACTACTAGTGCGACTAGTATCATATCAAACACGTCGTGTAACTCACATGTATAGGATATCTGCATACATTTCTGTAAAGTCATGGTACAATAGGTTTAATATTGAAATGTAAACAAGCCCTGAACTGGTCCTTCATTTAGAGTCAAAAATGCATTCTGGTACCCATGAGGCAAAAGCACACCCCGAGCCAGCTAGGAAGCTGGCCAGGGGTTCCATTTTCGTTCAAATATTCCCATAGTGTCCCCAAGTGTGTGGTAAATACGTTCCATCAATTTTGTGGACTCCATGCAAAGAAGAACCTGGGACCATGGGACTGAGGGTTTACGCCAGTTCAGGGCTATTGCCCACTGTAAAGCGCTAAACAGCGTTTGGACCAGTTTTTGTTCGAGGGAGCCACCAGCGGGAGGTCAGTGATGCTAGAACCCGTTATTTGGAGTATTTTTGAAGCAGTCTGCTGCCAGAGAGACTCTAAAACACTACAGCTCCAGAATGTATGGAGGAGAGTACCCTTTTCTCCACAGTCTCTAAAACATCTGTTCGTGATGGTTGAGAACATTCTATGAACTCTAGCTGGCGTATAGTACCATCTAGTATGCAGTTTTAGTACTGTTTCTTTAATGGCCACTGAGCGGGTACATTTATGCATATTGGGGACCATATCACTCCAGTCCTCTACTGAGAACTCCAGGCCTACCTCAGACTCCCAACCTAGCATTTCTTGAGATTTAGCATCAGAGTGATGGTCATTGAGGTACATATACAATGTAGAGATTGTCCCCCTATCTCTGGACCCCCCATGGCATAGACTTTCAAAAGGTGTTCTAGCTTCAGCTCCCAACTGGGAGATGGCCTTTTGGAAAAAATGGCGAATTTGTAAATATTTATATAGATCCGAGTTGGGTATGGCAAAGTTTTGGGTCAAGTGTTCAAAAGAACAGAATGTGGTGCCTTGTAGCAGCGAATGCAGCCTCACCAGACCTTGCGAGGACTAGTATGCGAAATCTATTTCAGCATGAAACACCGCAGGGAAGTTAGGGTCTCCCAAAAAAGATGCCAAACGAGAGGGCTTAGTGAAAAGATCAAGTTTTCCTTTATATAAGGTCCAGAGATATAGGGACTGCCCAACTATTTTGTTGAGCTGGGAGATACATCTGTAGTTCACTGCATTTGTCCACAGAAGGCCTGGGAGATAATAAGGCCTAATCGAAGCTCTCTCAAATTGTAACCACGGAATGTGAGACGGGGAGGTGTGCCATTGGGCCAATTGTACCAATCTAGCAGATAAATAATACTTCCATAAGTTTGGGCATCCCATTCCCCCCATATCTCGGGACCTAAACAATGACCTACCCATGCGTGGTTGTTTTCCCTGCCAGATAAATTTTATCAGGGCGTTTTGAATGGCTTGGATAGTAGATCTTGATACATACAGAGGTAGGGCCCTGAAATAGAACAGTAATTTTGGAAGGGCCGACATTTTAACCGCTTGTATGCGGCCCAAAATCGAGATATGATATAGGGACCATTGGGCCAATAACTTTGTAATATTTGAGAATGCCTGGGGATAATTTTGAGTATATCTTTTTTTAAGGGAAGGTGCTAAACGTATACCCAGGTATTGTAGAGATTCCATATTCCAGGAGATATCAAAGCTGCTCTTTAGGGAAGATATTAAGGAATGCGGTAAGTTAATAGGCATAGCCACACATTTAGAGGGGTTGACACCCAGACCTGACACAAGGGTAAAGTTGTCTAATACTGTGAATAGGTTGGGCAAGGAGATTAAGGGATCGGTTAGGAACATAAGGACATCATCAGCGTAGAGACTGTTTAATTTCTTGACTGTTACTAATATATTCTTTAATATTGGGGTTGCTATTAATATGTCTAGCGAGGGGCTCTATTGCGAGGGCGAATAAGAGGGGGGAAAGAGGGCAGCCCTGCCTAATACCTCTCCCCAGGGGAAAGTATTTGGAAGACCATCCTGGTAGTTTAATTCTAGTTTGAGGTAGGTGGTAGAGTGCACAGAATACATTTACAAACTCTCCCTGAATCCAGAATTTGGAGAGAATTGTGTCTAGATAAGGCCAGAGGACACTATCAAAGGCCTTGAGTCAAAACTCATCATCAAGACTTTTCGTGAGTGCAAGTCTGCGTCCTGTATAATATTAGTCGAAAGACGTATGTTATCGGTTATTTGTCTGGCGGGGATAAAGCCTGTTTGATCTGAGGAAATTAGTGTTGTGATAATAGATGCTAGGCGATCTGCTAATAGCCGGCTAAATATTTTTAAATCATTGTTAATGACTGATATAGGTCTAAAGTTTTGAGGGAGGGAATGATCTTTTCCTGGCTTTGGGGATTAGTGACATGTTAGCCATAAGCATATCTGTGGGGAATGAGTCTCCAGCTAGAACTTTATTAAAGAGTTTAGTCAATTTTGGGGTTAATAGACCTGAGAACTTTTCATAATACAGGGCTGTAGAGCCATCGGGGCCTGGGGCCTTGGAGGGTTTCAAAGTGGAGATAATTGAGGCTACCTCTTCTTCTGTGCAGGGAACATTAAGGGCCTGCTGCTGTTCCTCAGTCAGCTTACGAAGGGAAATGGCTTCCAACCATGATTGTGATGATGGCGCACAAGGAACCCGAGGGTCAGCAAGTATTGATTGATAATATGTGGAAAAAAGTTGCAACACCTGCTTTGGGTGGGAAGTGAGGTGTCCCGCCTTGTCCAGCAGTCTATAGGTGTGTGTGGGTTGTAGTGATTGTTTCAATTTCCTTGCGAACATTGTCGAGGCCGAATTGCTATAAAGTAGAAAACGGGCCCTGGACCACCGGAGTGATTTTTCAGTATGCTCTGATAAAAGAGCATCCAGTGCTTTCCTTTTCTGATTAATCTGTTCCAGCAATTCTTGCGTAGGGGTCATCATTTATCTAGGTCAGCTGGGAGGGAGGTAATATCTAAGAGCTTTTGTATTTTACGTTCCGAGGCGAGCTGCATAAGCCTTCCCCTCAGTACCGCCTTGTGTGCTGCCCACAAGGACGCCGGGGAAATCTCCCCGGCATCATTGTGCACGAAGTATTCTGTAATGTACCCTGTTATCTGGGATAGTGCTATTGGGTCAGTGAGCATGGAGTCATTAAGCCTCCAGGCTCCCACATCCCTGGAAAAGACCAATGTGAGAAAAGACACATGACAAAATATGATGGTCTGACCACGGACATACATGAATTCTAGCAGAGGTGGAGTTAGCAGTCAATACAGCTGTGGAGAATATGTAGTCCAGGCTGGAGTAGCTGTTGTGGGGGTGGGAGTAGAAAGTATACTCCCTGACCCCCACATTATGAGCTCTCCAGGTGTCTAATAGTTGGTGGGTTTTCAGTTGGTATTGTAGTGATTTTGGAAAGACATTGTTGGACCGACCCCCACTGCTCCTGTCAAGGTCTGAGTGTGCAACCAGGTTAAAGTCACCACCTATCAGTACGTGGGGAGAGTGGAATTTATCAAGTGTTAGGAAAAACCTTTTAAAAAAGGAAGCCTGAGCTTCGTTAGGCACATACACAGAGACTAATGGTAATGCCCTTTCCCTGGATACACCCCTGAATGATCACAAATCGACTATCAGGGTGTCTATATATGTGTTGTAGATCAAACATAACCGTATTTCTTATAAAAATAGCGGCTCCACTTGTCCTGGACTGATACGTAGTATAATATCCCTGTTGAAAGGCTTTATCAAAATATTGTGGGTGGCCTTGGGAGGAGAAATGTGACTCCTGAAGAAGTAGGACATCAGCCCCCAATTTCTTATAGGCTCGAAGGATTTTCTCCTTTTATTTGGGGAGTTAAAACCCTTCAGGTTGTGGGAAATTATTTTCAGACCCATAATTTAGAGGAACAGGGAGGCGCACACTTACACATAAGTCCAGGACTCCATACCAGCACTAGTCTGTATCCAGCAAACTCCTCTGCTGTAACCTTAAGTATTTAGATACTGATAGAATAAATCGCACATGAATCCTACCATATTACCTTAAGCAAATCTAACATGTCTGAGTGATTAACATATAGCCTGCTAGTAAAAAATTGTGTTAGCAGCAGTAAAAAACTCATAAGAAAAAGTAACAAAAATAAAAACTCTTGCAGTAACTTCTGCAAAATCTTGAAATAGTCAGTTATGGCTACAAAAAGCAGTGTTTCAACTATGGGGGTCAGGGGAGACATAATCACCCTGTCCAAAAAGAACCTTCTAATTCGGACCAATAGGTCCAGAACTCCAATCAAGTCGTGAAGACTGTCTCTCCAGTTCAGCTTCTGCTCGGAATCTGGTCTCAGGAGCAATGGGCTTGAACCAACTTGATTGGAGTGGGGGAACAATCAAACGGGCACGAGAGAACCTCCACCTGGGGTAGAGACAAAACGTGGGTCTCTGTACATGCGGGCAGTATGGCTACCTTCTTTGTCAGTGTGGGACCAAAGAAGTCTAATGTTGATTGCGGCGATCCCTTCTAGGAGATGGTGTGGCCCATATGGACGACGAGCGTGGAGTGGAAGGCAGTCTTGGGTGATCCGCTGCATCCAGGAGACCAAGCTTCACCAGCAGATCTTTCCCCTCCGGGATCGTGGTAACCATGTAGGTGGTACCGTTGTGCGGTACCTGTAGCTTGAAGGGGAAACCCCATCGGTACCTAACCCTGGCAGCTTGAAGCACTGATGTGATCTCTTTCATTCTCCTTCGCTTATCAAGGGTAGTGGGTGACAGATCTGGGTATATCTGAATCATGATACCATCCAGCTGCATATTAGGTGTGTGAGGCTCTGAGGATCTCCTCTTTTATCAAGAAATCCTTCAGGCATAACACAATATCTCTGGGAGGCTTATCCGGGGGAGGTGCAGGTGTCACGTCACCCGCATGCGCCGCACCATCAGGCCGCGAACGGGTGCACGTCTCAACACTAGCCCGCTGCTCATGCGCCCCGCAGCCCCGCGGACGGAGGCGACCTGCGTCTCCTGACAGTGCCCCCCTCCTAAGGGCGGACACTGGATGCCCAAGCTAGACATCAACTCCGGATGGTCTCGATGAAAGGTTTGTATTAAACGAGGAGCATGTAGATTCGTTGCGGGCTCCCAAGAATTGTCCTCAGGTTGGTATCCTTTCCACTGGATCAGGTACTATAGTTGCCTGCCCCTCTTTCTACAACCAAGGATGGCCTCCACCTCGAACTCGTTCTCCCCGTCCACCCTGATTGGTGGGGGAGGAACCTCTCCTCTTTCGGGGAAAGAACTGGGCACAACAGGCTTCAACAGGGATACGTGGAAGACAGGGTGGATCCTGTACATCTTTGGCAGTGCTAGTTCCATGGCCACAGAATTGATAATCCTTTTGATAGGGAAAGGACCAATGAACTTAGGTCCCAATTTCCGTGATGGCACCTGTAGTTTAAGGTTAGAGGTGGATAACCAGACTTCTTCCCCTATATCAAACGTTGGATTCTCCTTCCTACCCCGGTCATACTGCTCCTTGTAGTCCCTTTGAGCCTTCTGCAACATGTTTTGGATCCTCTGGAAGTTAGCCTGTAAGGTTATTCTGTCGTGTACTGCAGGGACTGCTATTTCAGGAATGTCATTAGACAGGAATGTGGGATGAAATCCGCAATTCGCCCAGAAAGGCGTTTGGTTAGTAGCTGCTTGAATGGAGTTATTATAAGCGAACTCTGCATACGGAAGAAGATTCGCCCAATCATCCTGGGATCCTGAGCAGAAGCAACGGAGGTATTGCTCTAAGGTCTGGTTCATTCTCTCCGTTGCTCTGAGGGTGGTAGGCTGACGAGAGGCACACTTTGATATCCAAGGCTTTGCAGAGTTCTTTCCAGAATTTGGACGTAAATTGCACGCCCCTGTCCGACACTATACTCCTTGGTACACCGTGGAGCCTTATGACCTCTTTCAGGAAGATATTGGCCGTCTCTACTGCAGAAGGGGTACCCTCCATGGGCAAGAAATGGGCCATCTTGGATAGACGGTCGACCACAACAAAAATAGTAGAAAAGCCTCCTGAGGCCGGCAGGTCTACGATGAAATTCATGGACACGTCAGTCCATGGGCGTTCTGTAATAGGCAGGGGTTTCAGTAAACCCCAGGACCTGGTGTTTTGGCCCTTGTTCCGTTGACACAGAGGACAGGAGGCCACGTATTCCCTGCAATCCAGAAGGCCACCAGAAGGAGCGAGAGATCAGGTCAGATGTTTTCCTAACTCCGAAGTGCCCAGCCAGTTTGTGGTCATGGCACATTTTGAGAGTTGTTAACCGGGTTTTCTGAGGTACAAAAATTTTTCCCCGGATCCAAAAAAAACCCCCATCTTTCTTCAAAGACTGTACCTCTGGTTCCGTACATGAATTGGATGAGGCTTTGATGGATGATATTAAGTCCGTCTGTGCCAGCCCAAGGAAATTTTGAGGAGAGAGGATTGTGCTTGGTTCCGGAGTTTGGGGATCAGCTGAGAACATCCGAGAAAGGGCGTCTGCCTTCCCATTCTTTGCACCAGGTCTATAAGAAATATGAAAATTGAAGCGAGAGAAGAATAGAGCCCAACGGGCTTGTCTGGGTTTGAGTCGTTTTGCTGTTCGGAGGTATTCAAGGTTCTTGTGATCTGTGAAGATCATCACTGGGTGGAGTGCCCCCTCAAGTAAATATCTCCATTCCTCCAGGGCGAATTTTATGGCCAGCAGCTCTCTGTCACCTACATTGTAATTTAATTCCGCTGGGCTGAGTCTCCGGGATGCAAACGCAACTGGATGTAGGATGGCTTTAGGTCCTTGTCTTTGGGAAAGAATTGCTCCTGTCGCGATCTCTGATGTGTCCACCTCAAATACAAATGGTTGAGAAGGATCAGGGTGTCGGAGAATGGGAGCGGAGCTGAACAGGTTTTTTAGTTTCAGGAAGGCTTCCTGTGCGGCTTGGGACCACCGGAATAAACCGTGCTGACGGGTTAGCTGGGTGATAGGTGTCACTATAGCAGAGAATCCGACGATAAATTTCCGGTAAAAGTTGGCGAATCTTATAAATTGTTGGACTCCCCTTTTGTCAGATGGAGCTGGCCACTCTTGGATAGCCTGTATTTTTTGGGGATCCATTTCAACCCCATTTGCCGATATGATGAACCCCAAGAATTGCACGACTGATTTCTCAAACTCACACTTCTCCATCTTTAAGTAGACTTTGTGTTGCTTCAGAATGGCAAGAACTGTTTTGACGTGCCCCCTGTGCAGCTCAATCGTGGAAGAAAAAAACTAGTATGTCATCCAAATAGACTACAAGGGAATCATCTAGGTATTTTCAGAAAATATCATTCACTAGGTGTTGAAAGGTGGCTGGAGCATTACAAAGCCCGAATGGCATCACCAAGTATTCAAAATGCCCGAACCTGGACCTGAAGGCCGTCTTCCATTCGTCCCTGGCTCTGATTCTGACAAGGTTTCCGTTGGAACAGCTCTGGAATGAGCGGCAATGGATACCTATTCTTGACGGTGATGTTATTTAACTACCGGTAATCCACACAGGGTCTAAGGGAGCCGTCCTTCTTCCCGATAAAGAACATACCCGCTCCAGCGGGTGAAGATTAAGGACGGATGAACCCCTTCTTCAAGTTTTCATCAATATATTGTTTGAGAGCCTCCAGCTCCGTTTCTGAGAGGGGAAATATACGACTAAATGGAATCTCTGACCCTGGCAGTAAGTCGATTGGGTAGTCATAAGGTCGATGAGGCGGGAGGCGATCGGCCATTTGTTTGCTGAAGACCTCCTGGAACTCAAGATACTCCTGAGGAACATGTTGAAGGTTAACTGAAGGAGCAGTAATTGTGGCACAGATCTTAGGCTCCAAAGGAAGACAATGTTGAGAACAGTATGAAGAGGGAAACGAACCCGCCTTAGTACTCCATTGGATCAGAGGATCATGAGCCTGTAGCCAGGGTAAGCCTAGAATGACTGGAAACATGGGAGAGTGAATAAGGTCTAGGCGTAGGAGCTCTTGATGCCCGGAGTCAGTAGTTACAAGAATGGGTTGGGTCTCCTGGGTAATTGGACCTGAACTGGGAAGAGACCCATCAGCCAAGTGAACCTGTAGATGTTGAGCTTTGGTTTGCAAGGGTACATGCAGGTTCCGGGCCAGAGCAGCGTCCATAAAGCAGCTACATGCACCCGAATCAATGATCGCTGGCAGGCGGGACTCCCCTTCCGGTAGCTGTAGAGAAATAAACAACATGACGTAAGATTTAGGAGCATTGTTGTCTTGGCAATTCATTGAATTTGGCTGAAAGAACTTACTGGGCCTTATCGGGCAGTTGCGCAGGAAGTGTCCAGCTCCCCCGCAATAGAGACACAAGTTGGACTGTTGTCTACTTTGCCTTTCTTCCGAGGTCATTGGAGCCCGTACCAGACCAAGCTGCATAGGTTCGGTATCGGGAAGGGTAGTAGACCCGGCTGCCATAGGAGACGGTATTTGAATAGGTTGGGGTCTTGATGTCGTCCACACAGTGCGTGGACTTTGGAACCGTTCTGAACGACGTTCCCGCAAACGTCTATCCAGCTTTGTGGCTGCCTGGATTAACTCCTCCAAAGATGCGGGGGTCTCCATCCTGGCCAACTCAACTTGAGGAGTTCGGACAGGCCTTGACGGTACTGATAGCGTAGGGCTGGCTCGTTCCAGTTTGTATCGGCCGCCCATTTACGGAATTCCACCGTATAATCTTCAATTGGTCTCCTTCCTTGGGCTAGGCGGTGCAGGATGGCTTCGGCCATAGCCATGCGTTGTGGGTCACCATAAAGCTGCGACATACTCTCGAAGAACGCATCGATCGTATTAAGCACCTGACTTCAGGACTCCATCAAGCCGTGGGCCCAGGCCTGAGGTTCTTCAGACAGCAGGGAGATCGCAAATCCCACCTTAACCACTTCTGATGCAAAGGTTCGGGGCTGAAGAGCAAAATACAGAGAACATGCATTCTTAAAAGCTCTAAATTTCTTACGGTCCCCTGAGAACCGTTCCAGTGTGGGGACCCTAGGTTCCGGAAGTGCCATGACAACTGTAGGACTGGCGGTAGCCTGGGGAAGCGGGCCTTCACTGCTGGGTGCAGGAGCTGCGGCGGCAGAAGGGAGTGGTCCCGTCAGCTGTTGGAGACGGCTGTCAATTTGCGTATATCCCTCCTGTAGTCTCTGCACCGAGTCCGCCAGGGTGGAGACCTGCTGACACAGGATCTCCAAGGGGGAGCGCGCTCTGACGGCCTCGGACATCTGGCTGGTTTGTACTGTCACGTCAATACTCACCGAGGCCGAGATGCCGAGAGCGGCTCGCCCTTACGACCATGCACACCCGAACCCCCAAGGGTGATACAGGGGATCGGAAGTACGCAGAGGCACGGGCTTCCGGTGGTTGCAGAAAATAGGAAGGTAGACTTGGATTCACGGGTACCGTGCAGGACCAGTGTGACTGAGAGCAGGAAGTCCGTAGGGCAAGCAGAGGTCAGAGGTATCAAGCAGGCAGGCAGAGTAGTCCTTTAACAAGCAGAGGTCAGGGGTATCAGGCAGGCAAATAGAATAGTCCTTATAACAAGCAGAGATCAGGGGTATCAGGCAGGCAGGTAGAGTGGTCTTTAAACAAGCCCAGGTCAGGGGTATCAGGCAAACAGGCAGAGTAATCCTTGTGGTTAGCAGAGGTCAGGGGTATCAAGTAAGCCGGAACAGGGAACCTCTCAGGACTAGGAACACAGTAGCAGCTGACGACAAACCAGCAACCCGACTGGGCGCTGGAGTCGTCTGAAGTAGCCTCCCGGTGAGCACGTCAGCGTGACGCGCTACCGGGCACCCGCACGGGCGACGGCGCGCACACGGGGACTGCCGTGCACCCGTGCACGCCGCACCATCAGGCCGCGAATAGGTGCACGTCTCAACACTAGCCCGCTGCGCATGCGCCCCGCAGCCCGGCGGACGGAGGCGACCTGCGTCTCCTGACAGCAGGGCCCTGTGAATTTTGTCTCATGTAAAAGATGCTGTAGGAGTTTCAGGGAGAAGTGACTGAAACAATTTCTGTATGGCTCCAGGGAGATCAGTCACAGCTTCTGGGACCCCTCTCACTCTAAAGTTATTCCTCCTATTTCTATTAATGAGGTCCTCGAGGTGGGTTTGAAAGAGCTGTACAGTTTGAGGGGGCCTCATGGTCTTTCCTCAGGTCTGTGTGAGAAAGGGTAAGCTCATCATGCTTAGTTTCTAGCAGATCTGTTCTAGTATCCAGGGCCGCTACCTCCAGGGACAGGATGTTTGTGGACTTGTGAAGCTCCGATTGAAATTTTCTAGCTAGCTTGTCGTACATGCAAGTGAGGCTGTCTTCAAGATCAGCCTTTGTGAGCTGTGCATTGTACTCACTGTCTCCTGTTGAGTGCTCCGGGGAAGAGACTGCAGCCTGTGAGCACGCTGAAGCTGTGTCCAGCTGGGCGCCATTTTGGGACATCCTTCCCTGCTCCCTCACGCAGAGTAAATAGTTGGTAAGGGATCTTTGGGCCGGTTTGCCTCGGCGGTTCTTTGAGCCCGGCATGCGCTGTGTGTTCCGCCAGGGGTGCGGGGTCTTTTGGTGATCGTAGTGCTGCTAATAGCCCCAGGGAATCGCCTTTTGTCTCCGGTCCTTGCGGAGCTCTTATCCCCTGCTTCCGTCCAGTTTTGCGCTGCGCATGCGCCCTCACCCATTTCTCTTTTAAGACCCAAATGCAGAGACTACAAACTGAAAGTCATCCATATGCAGAACAATTGCATAAAGTCAAAGTGGAGGTAGCTGCATGGTTATTCAAATATAGCACTGGGGGAAACAATGTTAGCAGCACTTAGTGAGCTGCATGGAGGGTAAGAATTTTCTGGTTAATGTTTCTTTGCTACGAAAAAGGTTTACATGTGAGCTTCATGTTTTAAATATAATAGAGGACCTTGATATATTTTTAATGAAAAAGGAAAAAACACTGCGCTCAAAAAAGTGTAAAAAATACTAAGCTGCAGTTCAAATGTGCGATATCCACATAAATATAAGAAAAAAGAACTGCGCTATACCTTAAAAGCATATATGTGAATATATGTGACAAATGGTATAGAATCTGTGCCTGAGTGCAATTGTGAAAAAACACACTGGTATTAAACTGAATACATATAGTCAATACCACAAAGTAATCGGTGAAACAAAAATAACAAGTCTGCAGCGTCACTCTGTGTGTTGTTCCAAACAGCAGGTGGACTGGCTGGGATAAAGACCTAGATATCCAGCTAGTACGGAGACGTCCCTCTAGCGGCGTGGCCGCGGGTGGATTTAGGAAAATACCAATCCATGAATTACCACCATAGAAATGAAAGAGAGGTATCCATAGTGTGACTCCGTAGATAAATTTAGCTTGCTTTTTGGTAAGCGTGCATTTCAGGTGGTGGTGGATCACTGTGATGGGTGTTTTCCTACTCTCTTCCTCCACACATCGATCCCTATGAACGGTGATCAGGGGCTCCTTCCCACTACGTAGTGGACTATTGGTTTATTTGACTCACGGACTTGTTATTTTTGTTTCACCGAATACTTTGTGGTATTGACTATATGTATTCAGTTTAATACCAGTGTGTTTTTTCACAATTGCACTCAGGCACAGATTCTATACCATATATTTTTAATATTTTCAAGGATAAGCCTCTGAATCGTTGTGGTTTTTTTTTGGTTTTTTTTTAAAGATTTTTTTGTTATGATTATTTTTTTTCTCTTCTCTTATTTTTAATTTTTTAATTATTTTTTTAATGTTAATTTTTTTTTAAAGAATTTTTTATTTTTAAAAGAATTTAATTTTTTTAATTTGTTTATTCATTTATTTTATTTGTTTCGTTCAGGTGGAAAAATTATGTTTAGTCCACCTGAAAGGGGGGTAATTGGCTATGCCCTCAATTAGCAGCTGAATAGATGGTCATGGGATATGTCCTCCAGCTGGATACATTTTGTTTAAGACAAGAGTTGGTAGGAAGCCATTCTAGCTGCTGGAGTTTTTTTTTTTTTTTTCGCTTTGCTTTTATTTTCATTCAGGTGGAAAGAGTTCCAAAAGGTTTAGGCTGTGTCCACCTGAAAGGGGAGTTGGTACATAGATCTTAAAATACAGATAAATGCATTGTTTTTTTGCGTTTAAAATTGAGAATTTTTAAGAAGCAACATTGACGTTCTTTTTTTTTTTTTTTTCAATTTTTGCTTATACCATGGGGATCCATTTTAGAGTGGGTTCATCCTAGAAGTCATGGTTGTTTTGATAGTTTGGTCAGAGTTGCAGAAGCCAGGAATAGTAGGTTCCTGGGTTCCAAAGAAGGAACTATGAGTAAACATAGTAAGCGAGCAGATATTATGGATAGGAATTTGATTCTGCTCTTGTTTTTCACTTCCAGAGTCCTGGTGGAGCGAGATTGGAGAGGTCTCTGGAACACGAATGACAGATGATTATCTGGTTGGCAGTTTGTCTGTGCCATACCCCACCGCAAATTTGTTCTGATAAGCATTCAGGAGAGCAGGGACAAACGAAAAGATTCAGATTAATACTTGTTTTTTTCTTATGGACAATTTAGTGCTAATGCTGAATCTGAAAGACTATGCCTATCAACAAGACTTGTGAAACATTTTTGGAGTCTCTCCCAATGAATGCCAACGTACTATTAATACCGTACATGGGCAATGGGTTGGAGGTTGGGGAAGAAATATAACACATCCAATCCATCAGAACATGAAATGTAAAAATATGTTTTTTTTTGTTGGAGGGAGGAATTGAAAGAAGAAAAGGTTTTTAATGTATGACATGTAAATAAAAAAGCCTAAAAAAGCTAATGGCAACGCTTATATAACGATTGGTCATAAACTGAACAATCTAAACCAAATATAATAAAGTCCATGTACACATATAATTGCTAACATGGATGATCCCGGAAGAGAAAGTGAGTGAGTCCTAAAGTCTACGAACGTAATCATCAAGGATAGTTGTATTCATTCCACAATGTTTTACATCACACATGCTCTAAGAAAGAGGGGGGGTGTGCAAGGAAACACCCTCTTGCAAAAACTCTTACCAGATCGAACCTTGATCTTTAGCGTTAGTCATAAACCACAGGAATCAACGCCAATGTTCTCCCTCGATATTCGATCGAAACAGCTTACAGCATGTTCAGTGTTTCAAAACAAAAAGAGAGGAGCAAAACATAGCGTAATCCCGTATTAAAAGATTTTATTAATGATAAAAAAAGGAAGGAAGACGGTGTCCCCCCTTCAGGGTGTACACTTACAAACATAGAAAATAGACAAGCTGTGTTCGCAAATCACATCAGGCAATAACAGGCTAGCAGCGTCTCCTGCTGCTTTCAATAGGAACCTTCTAGCTTTCCCTGAATGACCTGGTGTGTGTACGTACGTCGTGTGGCTCCACCCTGACGCATTTCGTCACTCATGACATCAGAGGGTGGGGTCACACGGCATTCAACTCTATTTAAGCACCTGGGAACATTTGCATATTAACCCATTCAGTGCATAACAGAACTCACGTGCAGGTCGAGTGCCAATAGCTGCAGCAAAGATGACACATCAGAATTACCCAGTAGCAATGCATTAACCACTCAAGCCGGCCGACTACCAATGCGATCAAGACATAGAGAGTGCGTATCTGATGCGATCAAGGCATAGAGAGTGCACATCACACCAGAACAACTCAACTCTCCTACTGCCACTACATTAGACGAATGGCCGGCTTATCGACCTTCCGCTCTATCGCATATAACAGTGAAAGGTATCATCACCGGAACATATACATTTATATAAAATAAAAATAAAAACGGTGGCTACCATCAATGAGCGACTAACGCACTATGAACTACACAGCTTCATAAACGATTCACATCAGTGAGTGTTCGCCATAAAGAAAACGGCATATGTATTCTAGTGTTATGTGTCAATAAGCGATTGCATATTGCCTGAACACATACACACTGCAATGTGAATCGGTCATCGTACAAAACAAACATAGAAACTGTACAGTTATTAATATATTAAAATATTAAGGACTAAATATAAAAACCTTAAAATAGAAATAGAAATACACTTAAAAACCATGAGCCGAAAAGGAAGAAAAAGGGAATGATACACCTCTTCATAAAAACTCATTGTATCGATAGATCAATGGACCACAAAGCATACTGAACCTCTTCATATAGACTAATTAAGTCATTAGGTCGGTCGATAGCAGTGCTTTTACTTAAAGCAGTTCTCAAAATAATATGAGGACTGCCCAGTAAGTCAGTTAGTCGCATCGCTAGCACCGATCAGCGATCGTGCAGCACAACTCAAGGTTTAGTTGATTAAAAACATTTATAAGCAATTAGTTAATTCGAAAATGAAACTTAAGTTGGAAGTGTACGGCTGCATAGAACGGTGCTATGCTAACCAGAACTGTTCTACTACAATTCTATTTGTCATCACAGTTTAATTCAATAAAGAAATATGTGGAAAAAAGTGTAAACAGAGAAATATATGATCGAGGTAAACATGATACACATAAATATGATAAAGCCAACAGAAAAAGTATAGGCTTCATTCTATACTGATGAAATATCTGCAAATAAAAAACAAATGGACTAAAAAGTAAAAATAAAAACTTTATATGCGATGGTGCAAGGCACCTTAGGTTAGCCCTTAGATAGTATAAATTCAACCATCAGACCTACAAAGGTGTTTTGAGATTTAATATCCTAATCACTGCTCAGTTAATAAAGATAATCGTGATGAATGGTCGGTTGTATGTGCATCATAAATGTTAATAGCCGTAAATGAATAATTATTCTGCAAATACAATCCGAGAAAAAAGATACTCAAATAGAATAGCACAAAATTGAATCAATAAACGCATAAAAAAACGCATAAAAAACGCACCAGAAAACGCATCTAAAAATACGTATCCGAAACTGCGGCATAACCTGGTCTCAGAATTGCATCATATGGACAGTAAACATTCACGACAATAGTGATTCAAAACTCATTACCATCATTCAAACAGACACAGGCTGGATATATAGAACTGAACGTAAAGTGACCATATTAATTTAGTATGCAGAAGACTAATGATAAAGCAATTTACGTCCAGTTCTACATTTAACCCGCTGGGGGTAAGAGTATTCATAGAGTATATCCAACGAGATTCTTTTTTGGAAATTTCTCGTACCATGTTTGAGCCTCTCCAGTTCAGATGGGCTCCATCTACCCCCCAGAATTTTAGACCAGAGGGGTCCTGGTTATGGTGCGTTTTAAAATGTAACGAAACTCCATGATATTTGAAACCAATTTCAATATTATAGATATGCTCTGAAATGCGTTTTTTAAGGGTTCTTTTTGTGCGGCCAACATACATGAGATTACATTGACATTGTAAAATGTAGACTACATGTGTGGTATTACACGTAATGAATTCATTTACCTTGAAAGACCTATTGTTCCCCGTTGAGGTAAACTCAGTCATCCCACGGATCGGATGGTTAATTGTAGTGCATGTTTGGCATCTTCTGCAGGCATAAAAACCAGCCTGATCCCAAAACATCACTAGTCTGACTGGTGGATCAAGTACTTTAACTACCAGATCCCCAAAATTGGGGGCCTTCCTATAAATGAATACAGGATTGATGGGAAGAGAGTCGCTCAAAGTCCTATCCATGCACGAAACATGCCAATGTTTCCTAAAGATATTTTCTATTTCCTTGTATTGTACATGGAAATTGGAAATGAATCTCCACTCGTGCTTAGAATTTCTCTCTCATGGTCTATTTTCCAAGCAAACTTCACGTGGAATCTCTCCAACTGAAGAAATGATATTATTAAGTTCTAACTCATTATACCCCTTTTGTATGAATCTCTGTTTGATTATTTCAGATTGTGACTGATTCGCATTATCTGGCCTCTAGGTATGTTTTTTAGCCAATGAGGGTGGTGCCCACTATTGATCGGCAGGTAGCTGTTTCTGTCTGTCGGTTTGAAATACATGGAGGTGATTAAACTGCTTCCCTGTCTGATAATATTCACATCCAAAAAATGGATGCTCTCCTTGCTGAACTCATAGTCCAACACTATGATATTTTTATTTGAATTGAGCTCAGTCATAAATTCATGCAAGGATCTCTCATTGCCCTCCCATATAAACAGGAGGTCGTCTATATATCTTCTGTAAAACAGGAGGGAAACCCTCCGTTTAGAAAAAAACTATTTGTCCTCCCACTCCCCCATAAAAAGATTTGCCAAGCTGGGGGCAAATTTAGCCCTCATGGCAACGCCGGTCCTTTACGAATAAAATTGGTGATCGTACCAAAAGTAATTATGAGACAGACAAAAGTAAAGTACCTGTCTCAAAAAAACTTTTTGTTCAAAAGGGATGTCGTCTCTTTGGGATAAAGCCCAGTTGAGGGCGAGTAGTGCATCGTCGTGCTGTATGATACTATATAATGAGGAAACATCTGTCGTTACTAGAAATATATCTTTTTTATCAGAAAGATCTAAATGACTGATCAACTGTAAAAGATCCTTAGTATCTTTCAAATAAGCTTTAGTACATACGACACTGGTTTGTAAGAAGGAGTCTAGATATTGTCCTAACCTTGCAGTAACTGACTCAATACAATTGACTATTGGACAGGCAGGTGGAACCGTAGGGTTTTTGTGCACCTTTGGTAAGGTATAGATCCTTTTGGTAAGATGATGTAGGATCCGAGTTCAATTTAATATAGGTTTTGTCATCTGACAGCATAGTCATGAGCTGAGAATGATAAAAGGATTTATTCAGGAGGACGACTCCGCCCCTTTTATCAGCTGGCCCAATGACTATGTTCTTCCTATCTTCCAGCTGCTTGATCCCATCTTGTATATAGTGGGGATTCACATTTGTCTTAGGGATAATCGACTCCAAATCCCTAAGTACCCGATTTTTGAAAACATCTACATGTTGATTTCCAGTATTGAGAGGGTTAAATAGTTAATGGTTCTTCAATCCACTGTTGATCCCTACTGTATACTCATTCGTTCTGATGGTAGCAGCTGGGCCAGTGTTTAAAAAGTACTTTTTCATATTAATTTTGCGCATCTTTTTATGTATATCCATATATATCGAATTTGTTTATGGATTTCTTGGGCGCGCATTTAGGGGCGGATTTCTAAATATTTGTTTCCTTGTGCGTCAACTTAATGCTACTCAAATTATAAATGCCTATGGGTCCTGGTCCCTCCTTTTTTTGGATTCTCCTGCCTGCCCGGCATCCCCTTCTTTTCTCGGTTGTTCCAATGGACGTTGTGACCCTCGCTCGTTGTATGGAGGTTTCCACCATCCCTGTTGAGCAGGGTGCAACCATGGGGGGCTGCTGATCCTGGGGGCTAATGCCCATATGGTCTGTTCGCTTGATTGCCCCGAGCTCCCCTCCTCCCTCTCCCTAAAAAAGGACGGGGAGACTTGGGATAACCCCATTCTTCATTTAGGGGACCAAATCTGTTGGGGGTGGGAACAACGGAGTACTGCTCATATTGTACGTGTGAGGGATAGGAATGTGTACCTCTTCTATTCCCTCTTCGGTTACCTCTCCCTCTACTGCCTCTTCCGTTAGTCTGTTGCCAAGACGGCCCCATTGCTCGGATTGTTGAATCGACGTGGAATGTTCAGCAGATTTGCGGAACTTTTCAGCAGGTAGTTGGAGTTGAGTGGAGTGGAGGGAAGATTTGTATTAGGCAAAGCGGTTGAAGATGGAATAGTTTTGCTCTGCCAAGAGTAAATATTGTCAGTCTTGAAGTCATTCATATCCCTGTGGAATTTTTTTACTTTCTTTTTTTGAGTATCTTTATCTATTTTGTCAAGTTTTTTATTAATAGAATTATTAAAATCAGTCCATTGCTGAGTATCTTTGATTTCTAATTTACTTGAAAGTTCATTAATCTTTTTTTCAAGTTTATGCATCTTTCTCTGTTTCCTTTTTAGAACTAATTGCTAAAGCTTAAATCCTACTCCAAAAAAATGCAACCATTCGGTCATGGATTCCTGGTCATCAAGACCGTCTTGAGGGGTAACTTCCCATCTAAGACTGCGTACGATGATATTTTCTTTTATATACTGCTCCATGGTACAAACGTCCCACCATGTTCTTATTTGTTTTTCTAATGCGTTCCCCAGAGCTAATGGGGTACCCTTATGGTCCTCTTTAATCTCAAATTCTTCATTCGTACAAAAAAGTGAACTAATGTCTATCTGCCTATTAGATAAAAACTTTACTACATCCATAGCTGCTCGAATGCGTCAAAGGATATAAATATGATATACGTATACTCCTTGAAATATTAAAACACAAAATAAATCTGACAAGGCCTAATGTCACGTTTAAAAACGAGCGCTTAGGGGAAATGAATGTTAAAAGCAGAGTGAATATCAACAACCAAATTTAATGGCATCAGCAGCTGCCTAAAATAGTGCCTCTATAACTAGAAAAAACACTGTTAGATCGTAAATAAAAAAAGCCTAAAAAGATAATGGCAGCGCTTATATATCGATTGGTCATAAACTTAACAATCTAAACCAAATATAATAAAGTCTGTGTACACATATAATTGCTAACATGGATGATCCCGGAAGAGAAAGTGAGTGAGTCCTTCTAAAGAAACTTCTAGCTTTCCCTGAATGACCTGGTGTACGTACGTACGTCGTGTGGCTCCACCCTGCCGCGTTTCGTCATGACATCAGAGGGTGGGGTCACACGGCATTCAACTCTATTTAAGCATCTGGGAACATTTGCATATTAACCCATTCAGTGCATAACAGAACTCACGTGCAGGTCGAGTGCCAATAGCTGCAGCAAAGATGACACATCAGATTTACCCAGCAGCTCTGCATTAACCACTCAAGCCGGCCGACTACCGATGCGATCAAGACATAGAGAGTGCGTATCTGATGCGATCAAGGCATAGAGAGTGCACATCACACCAGAACAACGCAACTCTGCTACTGCCACTACATTAGACGAGTGGCCGGCTTATCGACCTTCCGCTCTATCGCATATAACAGTGAAAGGTATCATCACCAGAACATATACATTTATATAAAATAAAAATTAAAACGGTGGCTACCATCAATGAACAACTAAAGCACTATGAACTATACAGCGTCATAAACGATTCACATCAGTGAGTATTCGCCATAAAGAAAACGGCATATGTATTCTAGTGTTATGTTTCAAAAAGCGATTACATATTGCCTGAACACATGCACACTGCAATGTGAATCGGTCATCGTACAAAACAAACATAGAAACTGTTCATAGCGATGCAACTAACGGTCTTACTGGGCAGTCCTCATATTATTTTGAGAACTGCTGTAAGTAAAAGCACTGCTATCGACCGACCTAATGACTTAATTAGTCTATATTAGGGATGAGCCGAACACCCCCCGGTTCGGTTCGCACTAGAACCTGCGAACGGACCGAAAATTTGCACGAACTTTAGAACCCCATTGACGTCTAATGGACTCGAACGTTTGAAATCAAAAGTGCTCATTTTTAAGGCTAATTTTCATGGTATTGTCCTAAAAAGGGTTTGGGGACCCGGGTCCTGCCCCAGGGGACATGTATCAATGCAAAAAAAACTTTTAAAAATGGACGTTTTTTCGGGAGCAGTGATTTTAATGATGCTTAAAGTAAAAAAAAAAGTGAAATATTCCTTTAAATATCGTACCTGGGGGGTGTCTATAGTATGCCTGTAAAGTGGCGCAACAGTCCCTGCACAAAATGTAATTTTTAAAGGAAAAAAAGTCATTTAAAACTGCTTGCTGGTTTAATGTAATGTCGGGTCCTGCCAATATGGATGAAAATCAGTGAGACAAACGGCATGGGTACCCCCCAGTCCTTTACCAGGCCCTTTGGGTCTTGTATGGATATTAAGGGGAGCCCCGCACCAAAATTAAAAAAAGGAAAGGTGTGGGGCCACTAGGCCCTATATACTCTGAACAGGAGTATACAGGCGGTGCAAACAAGACAGGGACTGTAGGTTTGTTGTTAAGTAGAATCTGTTTGTAATTTTGAACGGGTACATTTTTAACTTGTTTAGCTCCAGACAAAAAATCTTTTTTAAGCTTTTTGGAAAACATAGGGAAGGGTTATCACCCCTGTGACATTTGTTTTGCTGTCTGTGCTCCTCTTCAGAAGATTTCACCTCACTTTTTGTCCCAATGACAAATGTTTTTTGAAAATTTGGGGTTTTTTTTGTGAAACAAGGATTGGTGATAAAGCATCAGTGGAAAGGAGAAATGTTTTTCCCATATTAACTCTTACAGGAGAGAATTTCCCTTCCTAGGGGTAGATTTAATCTCACTTCCTGTTGTCTCCTTCCGTTTGCAAGTAGGAGTCGTTTGTAAGTTAGATGTTTGAAAGTAGGGGCCTGCCCTATATACTCAGCAGAAATTTGGGCCTTAGGTGTTGTTGTGGCCACAACACTGTAAGCCCTCACAGGGCCCTGCTGTGAAATATTAGATCAAGAATTGTAATTACATGCCCCTGTTGAACAGGGGCAGAAAAATTGGGCCTTTGGTGGTGGTGGTGCTGGTGCCACAACACTGTAAGTCCTCACTCGCTCTTGGTGGGCGCAGAAACGGGCCCTGCTGTGAAATATTAGATCAAGAATTGTAATTACATGCCCCTGTTGAACAAGGGCAGAAAAATTCGGCCTTTGGTGGTGGTGGTGGTGCTGGTGCCACAACAATGTAAGTCCTCACTCACTCTTGGTGGGCACAGAAACTGGCCCTGCTGCAAAGTATTGCATCAAAAATTGTAATTACATGCCCCTGTTAAACAGGGGATGAAAAATTAGGCCTTAGGCACTGGTGCTGGTGCCACAACACTGCAACCCCTCACAGATACTCTAGTTGGAACGCAGGAACGAGCCCTGCTGCAAAGTACTGCATCAAAAATTGTAATTACACGCCCCTGTTAAACAGGGGCTGAAAAATTGGGCCTTAGGCACTGGTGACGGTGCCCAGAACCAAAAATGTTCTTGCAAGCTATCAGCGTGATCATTGAGGAGGAAGAGGATAATTACTCAGGATAGTCACTCAGCATCAGCATAGGCAGTCTTTGAAGGGATCTGAGATTTTAAAAAAAATTATTCGGTTACATCAGCATCAGGTGCTTGGTAGCTGGTTGTGTTCCAAGACTGATTCATTTTTATGAAGGTCAGTCGATCGACCGAGTCGGTGGACAGACGCACCCTGTGATCGGTTACAAAGCCTCCAGCAGCACTGAATGTGCGTTCCGAAAGAACGCTGGATGCAGGACAGGCCAGTAGCTCAATTGCATACTGTGCAAGCTCTGGCCAGTGATCCATCCTCAAGACCCAGTAACCCAGAGGATTTTCGGTGGGAAAGGTGTCCAAGTCAGATCTTGCCCCTAGGTATTCCTGCACTATGTAAAACAGACGCTGGCAATGGTTGCTGGAGCCGATCATACCTTGGGGCTGCGGACTAAAAAATTGTCTGAATGCATCGGTCAGACGGCCACCTTCTCCACCGCTCCTTCTTTGACTGACCGAAGCCTCAGCAACACGTTGTCCAGAAACAGGAGTTTGTAACCTCCCAGTCTCTGGGAATGCGTTGCACAAACCTTTCTGCAAGGCCTCCCCAAAGATGTTTCATCCTCTGCTCCCTCTGCGATGGCAAGATAAGGTCCGCAACCTGGTTGCCAGCTAGTATTGATCCTTCTCCTTGATACCAGGAATACGAGGATCCTTCCGCAGGCTTTGCAGGATCAGGGAGGCCATGCAGCGTAGGTTTGCTGAGGCATTCGGTCCTGAGTCCTTTGGGTCACTAAGGACGACATGGTCCGCAGCCACCTCCTCCCAGCCACATACAAGTCCATGTGTTTCTTGGGACTGATCCCTTAAAGACTGCTGCTGATGCTGAGTGCCAGGCTCCACCTCCATACTGACACAATCCTCCTCCTCGTCCTTTTCCTGTGTGATCGCCGGGGACGCAGGAACACTGTCTGGATAAAGGGGGCCTTGAGAACTAAGGAAGTCCTCCTCTTCCTGCCTCTGTTCTGCCTCAAGTGCCCTGTCCATTATTCAATGCAGCGTGTGCTCCAACAGGTGGACAAGGGGGACAGTGTCACTGATGCATGCACTGTCACTGCCCACCATCCTCGTGGCCTCCTCAAATGGTGACAGGACAGTGCATGCATCCCGGATCATGGCCCACTGGCGTGGGGAAAAAAAACAAGCTCCCCTGACCCTGTCCTGGTGCCATAGTCGCACAGGTACTTATTAATGGCCCTCTGCTGCATGTGCAGCCGCTGCAGCATGCCCAACGTTGAGTTCCACCTGGTGGGCATGTCACAGATTAGGCGGTTCTTGGGCAGGTTAAACTCCTTTTGGAGGTCCGCCAGCCGAGCATTGGCATTATGTGACTGGCGGAAATGCACACAGACTTTCCTGGCCTGCCTCAGGACATCCTGTAAGCCTGGGTACCTGCCCAAGAACCGCTGCACCACCAAGTTAAATTAAAAGTCAGCAGCTACAAATACTGCAGCTGCTGACTTTTAATTGGGCACTCACCTGTCCCTGGGTCCAGCGATGCGGGGGATCGAAGCCCCGCTCGTCCCCCCCCTCCGCTCGTCGGCATTTCAACTGTGGGCGCCGGGCTGTGGCTTTACAGCCTGGCACCCACTGTGCATGCGCGAGCGGCGCCGCGCGCTGTGATTGGCCGCTCAATCACCTGGGACCTGTAATGCGTCCCAGATGATTAACAGGAGGGAGGGAGCAGAGCGGAGCCCTTTCTGTGCCTGGGGGGGAAGTGATGTCACCAGCCCAGGCAAAGGAACAGGCAGACTACGAGGGACCACCTAGCAACAGGCATTTAGAGGTAAGTGAAAAAAAAAAATATCCAAATGTTTTTTTGTTTTTTGTTTTTTAGAATTTTTCCAGGTATTTTTGTTTTTTGGGTGGAACCCCACTTTAAGGACGTGAGCCAAACAGGGCACATGGGTCATTTGTCCCTGTCGGAGGGCAGAGAGGAGGTTGGTGCCATTGTCGCAAACCACCATTCCTGCCTTAAGTTGGCGTGGCGTCAACCACCTCTGAACCTGCCCCTGCAGAGCTGACAGAACCTCTGCCCCAGTGTGGCTCCTGTCCCCCAAGCACACCAGCTCAAGCACCGCATGGCATCTTTTGGCCTGCGTACATGCGTAGCCCCTTAAACGCCTACGGAGCTCCGCTGGTTCCAAGGACAAAGCACAGGAAGAGGCCATGGAGGAAGAAGAAGAGGAGGGGGTGGAGGAGAGAGGTGTGTCACAATCATTAGTAGTGGCATTTTGGAGGCATCGTGGCGGAACAACCTCCAACACTACTGCACCTTGTCCTGCATCCTTCCCAGCTGCCAGCAGAGTCACCCAATGCACTGTGAAACTTAAGTAACGTCCCTGTCCATGCCTGCTGGACCATGGGTCAGCGGTAATATGCACCTTACCGCTGACCGCCCTGTCCAGCGAGGCATGGACATTGCCTTCCACATGCCGGTAGAGAGCCGGAATCGCCTTCCATGAGAAAAAGTGGCGTTTGGGTACCTGCCACTGAGGAACCGCACATTCCACAAACTCACGGAAGGGGGCAGAGTCTACCAACTGAAAAGGCAGCAGTTGAAGTGCTAGCAATTTTGCCAAGCTAGCATGTGGATGGCTGGGAGTGAACTTCTTTCGGCGGTGCAGCAGCTGGGGCAGGGAAATTTGCCTGGTACAATCTGACGTCGGTGTACCGAAAGCAGATTGCCCACAAGTACTTGGCTGTGACACACCTAATTCTACACCTTCATTCCTCTCAGTGCAGGTCTCAGAGAGGACTAAAGGTATAGTGGGGTTGGAGATCTCAGCTGATGAGGAGCAAGGAGAGGTCCTCTTTGTTCTTTGGTGTGGGTCTTTTAGATACGCTTGCCAACGAACTGCATGCAGGTCAACATATGTCTGGTCAAGCATGTGGTACCCAAGCGGGAGATGTTTTGGCCACGCGAGATATGCTTGAGACATATGTTGCAAATAGCAGCGGTGCGATGTAATGCACTCGTCTCAAAAAAGGCCCACACCAAAGAACTTTTTGAATAACGCGTAGAGACTGCAGCGCCCTGCACATGCGGAGCTTTGGGGTGTGATGCAGTCAGTGTGCTGCCCTTAGGCTGGCCCCTGGAGGGCATCCTGCCTCTTTGGTGATGTGCCTCCTCCTCCTCCTCCTCTCTCCTCCTCCTCTTTCCTATCAGGCACCCACGTTCAGTCAGTGACCTCATCATCCCCTCCCTCCTCATCACTGGAGCAAACCTGGCAGTATGCTGCAGCAGGGGGAGCATGACTGCCAGATTGCTGTCCTTCTTGGGCATCCCCTCTGTGCGTGCTCACGTTCATCTAGCTCAGTATCATCATCAGAGCCTTCCAAACGTTGGGCATCCTCCTGGAGCATGTACCCAACACTGTGGTCAAACAGTTCGAGGGACTCCTCAGGAGGACATGATGGGGCTAGGGAAGGAGTCACTGATGACATTGAGCCGAGGGAAGAAGCCGCTGCTTTTCCAGACAAAGTACTCTGAGCATGGGTGAGAGAGGATGAGGAGGATGAGGATGACTTGGTCATCCACTCGACCAAGTCTTCCGCATGTTGCGGCTCAACGCGGCCAGCTGCCAAAAAAAAAGGCAAGCGTGTCCCACGGCCACATGCTGATGAGGATGCACCGTCTCCACGACCAGCACTGTTGCCTCTAGACACAGAGCCTGCTTGCCCTCTTTTATTGGCTTGTGACTGTCTGCCTCTCCTTGTTGGCCTTCCAGACATACTAATGGCCTGTAGCTGCACTAAGCTGGGATATATATATATATATATATATATATATGTACTGATACTGCAGCTAGCAAAATTAACTGCCTGCCTGTAGTATGAGAACACCACCAACCTTCTACAGGTAGCTTTAGCTGAACACTGTGCAGAGCTCGCACTACACTAACTTGTAGCTTATTTAGCTGCCTGCGGTAGTGATAGGATCAGGAAAACACCACCAACCTTCTACAGGTAGCTTTAGCTGAACACTGTGCAGAGCTCGCAAAAAAATAACTTGTAGTTTTCGCTGAACACTGTGAGGAGGACACACTACACCAACTTGTAGCTTTAGCTGAACACTGTGAGGAGGACACACTACCCTAACTTGTAGCTTGAGCTGAACATTGTGCAGAGGTCACACTAAACTAACTTGTAGCTTTAGCTGAACACTGTGCAGAGGTCTCACTACACTAACTTGTAGTTTTAGCTGAACACTGTGAGGAGGACAAACTAACTTGTAGCTTTAGCTAAACACTGTGAGGAGGACGCACTACACTAACTTGTAGCTTTAGCTGAATACTGTGCAGAGGTCGCACTACACTAACTTGTAGTTTTCGCTGAACACTGTGAGGAGGACACACTACACCAGCTTGTAGCATTAGCTGAACACTGTGCACTACACTAACTTGTAGTTTTAGCTGAACACTGTGTAGAGGTCTCGCTACACTAACTTGTAGTTTTAGCTGAACACTGTGAGGAGGACGCACTAAACTGACTTATAGCTTTAGCTGAACACTGTGAGGAGGACGCACTACCCTAACTTGTAGCTTTAGCTGAACACTGTGCACTACACTAACTTGTAGTTTTAGCTGAACACTGTGCAGAGGTTACTAACTTGTAACTTTAACTGAACACTGTGAGGAGGACGCACTACACTAACTGTAAATAGTCTAGCTGCCTGACTGTGGTACTAATAGGATCAAAAGAACACCAGCAATTTTCTTCAGGTAGCTGTAAATACTGTAACAAGACAAGCCTGCCTGTCAGTAGGAAGATAACAGGAACGGATCTAGCTAAACTGAATACAGTGTGGTGTGTGTGTGTGTATATATATATATACACACAACACCTGGGATGCATATATATACACAATACACTGTAAGTGCAGCTAACTCACTGACTGTCCTGCCTAATCTAGCTAACTAAAATGAAATGACACTGTCTCTCTGTCTATCTAAGCACGCTGGAACACACTACACAGGGCCGTCGTGCAGGCGGCCTTATATAGTGTGGGGCGTGTTCTAAACCCCCTGAGCCATAATTGGCCAAAGCCACCCTGGCTTTGCCCAATTACAGCTCTCTCTACTGACAGGGTTGTGATTGGCCAAGCATGCGGGTCATAGTGCATGCTTGGCCAATCATCAGCCAGCAATGCACCGCGATGCCGCAGTGAATTATGGCCGTGACGCGCCACACGAATTTGGCGCGAACGGCCCATATCGTTCGCAATTCGACGAACGATCGAACAGCCGATGTTCGAGTCGAACATGGGTTCGACTGGAACACGAAGCTCATCCCTAGTCTATATGAAGAGGTTCAGTATGCTTTGTGGTCCATTGATCTATCGATACAATGAGTTTTTATGAAGAGGTGTATCATTCCCTTTTTCTTCCTTTTCGGCTTGGTTTTTAAGTGTTTTTCTATTTCTATATCAAGGTTTTTATATTTAGTCCTTAATATTTTAATATATTAATAAATGAACAGTGTCTATGTTTGTTTTGTACAATGACCGATTCACATTGCAGTGTGTATGTGTTTAGGCAATATGCAATCGCTTATTGACACATAACACTAGAATACATATGCCGTTTTCTTTATGGCGAACACTCACTGATGTGAATCGTTTATGACGCTGTGTAGTTCATAGTGCTTTAGTCGTTCATTGATGGTAGCCACCGTTTTAATTTTTATTTTATATAAATGTATATGTTCCGGTGATGATACCTTTCACTGTTGTATGCGATAGAGCGGAAGGTCGATGAGCCGGCCACTCGTCTAATGTAGTGGCAGTAGGAGAGTTGCGTTGTTCTGGTGTGATGTGCACTCTCTATGCCTTGATCACATCAGATACGCACTCTCTATGTCTTGATCGCATCGGCAGTCGGCCGGCTTGAGTGGTTAATGCAGAGCTGCTGGCTAAATCTGATGTGTCATCTTTGCTGCAGCTATTGGCACTCGACCTGCACGTGAGTTCTGTTTGCACTGAATGGGTTAATATGCAAATGTTCCCAGACGCTTAAATAGAGTTGAATGCCGTGTGACCCCACCCACTGATGTCATGAGTGACGAAACGCGTCAGTGTGGAGCCACACGACGTACGTACACACACCAGGTCATTCAGGGAAAGCTAGAAGGTTCCTATTGAAAGCAGCAGGAGACGCTGCTAGCCTGTTATTGCCTGATGTGATTTGTGAACACCGCTTGTCTATTTTCTTTGTTTGTTAGTGCACACCTTGAAGGGGGGACACCTTCTTCCTTCCTTTTTTATTTTTAATAAAATCTTTAAATACGGGATTACGCTATGTTTTGCTCCTCTCTTTTTGTTTTGAAACACTGAACATGCTGTAAGCTGTTTCGATCGAATATAGAGGGAGAACATTGGCGGTGATTCCTGTGGTTTATGACTAACACGCTAAAGATCAAGGTTCGATCCAGTAAGAGTTTTTGCAAGAGGGGGTTTCCTTGCACACCCCCCCTCTTTCTTTGAGCACGTGTGATGGGAAACATTGTGGAATGAATACAACTATCCTTGATGATTACGTTCCATAGACTTTAGAAGGAGTCACTCACTTTCTTTTCCGGGATCATCCATGTTAGCAATTATATGTGTACATGGACTTTATTATATTTGGTTTGGATTGTTCAGTTTATGACCAATCGTTATATAAGCGCTGCCATTAGCTTTTTTAGGCTTTTTTTATTTACGATCTAACAGTGTTTTTTCTAGTTTTAGAGGCACTATTTTAGGTAGCTGCTATTGCCATTAATTTTGGTTGTTGATATTCACTCTGCTTTTAACATTCATTTCTTCTAAGCACTCGTTTTTAAATTTGACATTAGGCCTTGTCAGATTTATTTTATTTGTGTTTTAATGTATGACATGTATTGACGTAACGGAATTAATATTGTGCAGGTACCCACTTATACATAATATTGTATCGGTTGGCCAGACTCGAGGGTGCCAGGTGACACATCAACGGGGTGAAAACTTCCTTGTAGGGGTGGTGTCTCAATCTTAGCAGTCCTGTAGAGAATCCCTCAGTTACTGGACATGTGGGACACCAGAAATGGACATGGTGGAAATACGCCTGGTTGATGTCTCACCTGAGGGGTTGAAAACCTGCACAGGTAATGCCAGTGATCACACACAGGAGCATGCTCCGTTAAATAAAAGTAACAAACGCTGGCTACCAGGGTACAGTATGCCTTCACCACATGGCGCTTCAACATCTCACAGTGGTTGATAAAAACCTATTACCTTATATGTGCTGAGTATATACTGGATCAAATGCGGTCATTGTAACCTGAAAGAGGAGGGATGTATTCAGCACTATATTGGGGAAATAGGAGCTGGGATGGGTGTTGCTAATGGAGTGGACATCTGCCTCCTGAGGAACAACCTTGCATAGCTTCAGACAATAAGCGGGGCTTTGTTACTCAGAGAGATTGGTGGCATCCTTAAAGTGGGGTTCCACCCAAAAAACAAAAATACCTGGAAAAATTCTAAAAAAATAAAACAAAAAAACATTTGGATATTTTTTTTTTTTTCACTTACCTCTAAATGCCTGTTGCTAGGTGGTCCCTCATAGTCTGCCTGTTCCTTTGCCTGGGCTGGTGACATCACTTCCCCCCAGGCACAGGAAGAGCTCCGCTCTGCTCCCTCCCTCCTGTCAATCATCTGGGACCCATTACAGGTCCCAGGTGATTGAGCGGCCAATCACGGCGCGCGGCGCCGCTCGCACATGCGCAGTTGGTGCCAGGCTGTGAAGCCACAGCCCGGCGCTCACAGTTGAAATGCCGGCGCCGACGAGCGGAGGGGGGGGGGACGAGCGGGGCTTCGATCCCCCGAATCGCTGGACCCAGGGACAGGTAAGTGTCCAATTAAAAGTCAGCAGCTGCAGTATTTGTAGCTGCTGACTTTTAATTTTTTTTTTTTTTGACGGCCCCCCTGGGTGGAACTTCTCTTTAATAACATTCGACAAAGTCACATAATCACCCAGTGTAAAGGGGCTCAAGATTTTGTCAACCATGTTGAGAGGTTGTTAGATGGTACAGGACAGAAATATGTCATTGGCTCTGGCGTGCACGCAGCGGCAGTATGAGGGGCAGTGGCCTGATGAATTAGCATCACCGCTCAGTAAGACTTTGCCAAAACACATCGCTTACACTAATCCAAAGTGGTGGTCGAATGCCTGGATGGGCTGTACTAGTTTGGATTGTGAAAGGTGTTATGCTGTATGATCCCATATACAGAAGTGCAGACTTGGTCTGTATATTTGGTGGCATCAATGAGTTTACTGACTGGGGATTCTATCTTGCTGCATTTGAGGCTAAATTACCCACATGTGATCAGAGAAGACGGAAGCTGGAGGCAGGTTGATACTTCCCTCGGTCGGAAGCATGACCATGATGTCCTTTGCATGCCAGGTAAATACACAATGGTGAATGAGAAATGTTGGGAAGATATTTCACTCCGTTTTCTGGATGGAGAGATCATTGCTGGGAAGAAAGCACCTGGGTATTATTTGGGACATAAACAAGTTTTTTTTCTTTGTCCTAAAAGATACCGATATAACGTTAGTCATGGAACTAGGGTGTTCCTTGAACCTAACAGTAGGTAAAGGTGCATGATATACCCTGGGCATTGTCTCTGAAATCCAGGCACAGGGATGGAATTTTGTGGGTTTTGTCATTTTTGCAGATTTATATGTGTAGTTGGACTCAAAATTTATATAGAAGGGTCTCCCACTTATCTATGCAAGCTGAGGGACGAGTGGGATGGTAAGGTCTCTTCGTACAAGTTAGAGACTTTGCTGCAAATTCAGAGCCCTGAGGTGCCCCAGACATGCCAAGCTGCGGTAGGGAATACCATTGTGAGCGAACCTGTCTAATCCCGACCCGTATCTTCACTAAGGGTTATAGGAGGTTGGGAGCGGGATTGATTTGATGGGACACATATATATGTATATATTATGGTAATGGGTTGATTTATGTTATGGTATAGTATGACACGTGTATTTTAGGTTAGTAATATGGGCAAGTAAGGCCCTCTTCGAGACTCTGTATCTGAAAGCTGGTTAACATGTTGCTCTGAGTGTGTGCTGGTGAATGGTGAGTGAATGGATACCCCTTGCCTGTAATGCACCCCGTCCTGAAGATACCGGAAAGGAGAAGATATCGAAGATATAGAATGGTGACACGGAAGCTGTGGTGTGTCTCTCAGTGGCAATATTGGGAAGCACAAAACGTAAGACCATTAGAAAGTAGTGATATGGGTAGGTGACAATTAGGGATGAGCTTAACACCCCCCTGTTCGGTTCGCACCAGAACATGCGAACAGGAAAAAAGTTTGTTCGAACACGCGAACACTGTTAAAGTCTATGGGACACGAACATGAGTAATCAAAAGTGCTAATTTTAAAGGCTTATATGCAAGTTATTGTCATAAAAAGTGTTTGGGGACCTGGGTCCTGCCCCAGGGCACATGGATCAATGCAAAAAAAAGTTTTAAAAACGGACGTTTTTTCAGGAGCAGTGATTTTAATAATGTTTAAAGTGAAACAATAAAAGTGTAATATCCCTTTAAATTTCGTAGCTGGGGGGTGTCTATAGTATGCCTGTAAAGGGGCGCATGTTTCCCGTGTTTAGAACAGTATGACTGCAAAATGACATTTCAAAGGAAAAAAAGTCATTTAATATTACTCGCAGGTATTGCATTGCCGGTCCGACAATACACATAAAAGTTCATTGATAAAAACGGCATGGGAATTCCCCACAGGGGAACCCTTTACCAAAATTTTTTAAAAAAATGACGTGGGGGTTCCCCTGAATTCCATAAATTAAATAAATTGTAGCGCTAAAAAACATATGCAAATTGTCTCTGTGCACATAAACATAATGTCCCAATAGTGACGTGTTGTCAAAGCAAAAAACAGTCCACAGTGAATATATGTGATCCGTGTGGCAGTCCTTTCAGCTTCTCAACGGTCAGTTCAGGTATCATCAAGATAAACGGATAGATGGAATACGCTTACCGGATATGGTGGATTCTACTGCCAAAAGTCAAGGGCAAAAGTGTGGAATGATGGAGGCAAGGTTAGAGCCTCTGCCAGGCCTGGATGCCCCTCTCGGTCTGCTGGAACAGGATCAGATTGGTTCCCAAAAAACAAGTAATGTCTCCATTCACCGGAACATGTGGAAAAAAGAGGGATGCTTCCACATAGTGTAACTCAGGGTGTTTTTATTACTAAAAAAACGCATAACATAAACATAAAACGTGATCACGAGTAAAAGGCAGTATATGGGGTATATGTAAAAACGCCCTACGCGTTTCGATCTAACGATTTACAACAGGGGCATATGAAAGAACTGCCACACGGATCACATATATTCACTGTGGACTGTTTTTTGCTTTGACAACACGTCACTATTGGGACATTATGTTTATGTGCACAGAGACAATTTGCATATGTTTTTTAGCGCTACAATTTATTTAATTTCTGTTCACATTTTCATCACATGGTTTGTAGCAGCTTGCCCATTTTTGTTCTTTTGGGTAGCGCATTAATCATCCCCCCATTTTTCTGTAACCCTAAATTCCATACCAGACCCATCAGGTTTGGTATGGATTTTAAGGGGAACCCCGCGCCAAAATTGAAAAAAAAAAACGGCGTGGGGTCCCCCCAAAAATCCATACCATACCCTTATCTGAGCACGCAACCTGGCAGGCCGCAGGAAAAGAGGGGGGGACGAGAGAGCGCCCCCCCTCCTGAACCGTACCAGGCCACATGCCCTCAACATTGGGAGGGTGCTTTGGGGTAGCCCCCCAAAACACCTTGTCCCCATGTTGATGAGGACAAGGGCCTCATCCCCACAACCCTGGCCGGTGGTTGTGGGGGTCTGCGGGCGGGGGGCTTATCGGAATCTGGAAGCCCCCTTTAACAAGGGGACCCCCAGATCCCGGCCCCCCCTGTGTGAAATGGTAAGGGGGTACAAAAGCACCCCTAACATTTCACTAAAAAACTGTTAAAAATGACAAGAGACAGTTTTTGACAATTCCTTTATTTAAATGCTTCTTCTTCTTCTTCTTTCTTCTTTCTTCTTTCTTCTTTCTTCCTTCTTCTTCCTTCTTCTTCCTTCTTCTTCCTTCTTCTTCCTTCTTCTTCCTTCTTCTTCTTCCTTCTTCTTCTTCCGTCCTCTGTTCTCGTCCAGCATCTCCTCCGCGGCGTCTTCTATCTTCTTCTTCTTCCGTCCTCTGTTCTCGTCCAGCATCTCCTCCGCGGCGTCTTCTATCTTCTTCTTCTTCTTCTTCTTCTTCCGTCCTCTGTTCTCGTCCAGCATCTCCTCCACGGCGTCTTCTATCTTCTTCTTCTTCTTCTTCTTCTTCCGTCCTCTGTTCTCGTCCAGCATCTCCTCCGCGGCGTCTTCTATTATCTTCTTCTTCTTCTTCTTCTTCCGTCCTCTGTTCTCGTCCAGCATCTCCTCCGCGGCGTCTTCTATCTTCTTCTCCTTGGGCCGCTCCGAACCCATGGCATGGGGGGAGGCTCCCGCTCTTCTCTTCATCTTCTTCTCTTCCTTATCTTCTTCTCTTCTCTTCTTCTCTTCTTCATCTTCTTCTCCGGGCCGCTCCGCATCCATGCTGGCATGGTGGGAGGCTCCCGCTGTGTGACGCGTCTCCTCTTCTGACGTTTCTTAAATAACGGGGGGCGGGGCCACCCGGTGCCCCCCTCTGACGCACGGTGACTTGACGGGACTTCCCTGTGACGTCACGGGGAATGCCACAGGGAAGTCCAGTCATGTCCCGTGCGTCAGAGGGGCCCTGCCCCACGTTATTTAAGAACCGTCAGAAGAGGAGATGCGTCAGACAGCGGGAGCCTCCCACCATGCCAGCATGGGTGCAGAGAAGAAGATGAAGAGAAGAGTGCTCCCCCCATGCCATGGGTGCGGAGCGGCCCGAGGAGAAGAAGATAGAAGACGCTGCGGAGGACATGGTGGACGAGAACACCGGAGGAAGAACCAGAAAAGCCAGAAGAACCAGAAGAAGAAGCTGAAGGAAGATAGAAGAAAGAAGAAGCATTTAAATAAAGGAATTGTCAAAAACTGTCTTGTCATTTTTAACATTTTTGACAGTTTTTTAGTGAAATGGTAGGGGTACTTTTGTACCCCCTTTACCATTTCACACAGGGGGGGGCCGGGATTTGGGGGTCCCCTTGTTAAAGAGGGCTTCCAGATTCCGATAAGCCCCCCGCCCGCAGACCCCCACAACCACCGGCCAGGGTTGTGGGGATAAGGCCCTTGTCCTCATCAACATGGGGACAAGGTGTTTTGGGGGGCTACCCCAAAGCACCCTCCCAATGTTGAGGGCATGTGGCCTGGTACGGTTCAGGAGGGGGGGCGCTCTCTCGTCACCCCCTCTTTTCCTGCGGCCTGCCCAGTTGCGTGCTCGGATAAGGGTCTGGTATGGATTTTTGGGGGGACCCCACGCCGTTTTTTTTAATTTTGCCGCGGGGTTCCCCTTAAAATCCATACCAGACCTGAAGAGTCTGGTATGGAATTTAGGGGGACTCCCACGTCATTTTTTAAAAAATTTTGGCCGGGGTTCCCCTTAATATCCATACCAGACCTGAAGGGCCTGGTATGGAATTTAGGGGGACCCCCACGTCTTTTTTTTTTTTTTTTGGTTCGGGGTTCCCCTGTGGGGAATTCCCATGCCGTTTTTATCAATGAACTTTTTTGTGTATTGTCGGACCGGCAATGCAATAACCGCGAGTAGTTTTAAATTACTTTTTTCCTTTGAAATGTCATTTTGCTCTCGGACTGTTCTAAACACGGGAAACATGCGCCCCTTTACAGGCATACTATAGACACCCCCCAGGTACGAAATTTAAAGGGATATTACACTTTTATTGTTTCATATGTTTTGCCCCTCAGGGCTCATCAGGGGATGATTTAAAGACAATTGGATGTAACACTGCATAAAACCAAACCAAAATGAAAACCATTGCATGGACTAGGAATACAATACAAGAAATTAAAATAATAATGGTAATGGTACAAAGGAATAAGCTGTCAACTAACATGCCCATCATCAAACGCTCACCCAAATGAGGATCTTTTGTTTGCGACTGGGGGTCAAGTCACAAAAAGAGTGGTGCAAAAAATTGGTAAAAAATGGAATAAAATGAAGTGAGCATAATATAAGTCGTGTTAGTGAGGTGGGGGAGGGGTGAAGGAAGGGAACTAGGGGGATAGGGGATGACCGGGACGGGGAAGAGAGGGAGAGTGGAGGAGGGAAGAAATAGAGGGGGGGAAAAGGAGGGGGTTGGCTGGGTGAGGGTGGGGTAGGATTGGAAGGAAGGGAAGATGGAAAAGAAGGGAAAAGAAGGAGGGGGGAAGGGAAAGGAAGGAGGGGGGAAGGGAAGGGGGGGAGAGAGAGAGAGGGGGAGGAGGATAGGGGTGGGAGGAAAGAGGAAGTGGGTGTGTGTGAAAGTGGAAAATGAATGGAGTAAGAAGTGATGGGGGCTGATGAGGGTGGTGGATAAGATAATTAACATCTAAGAATCATAGGAAGTGTGATAGCTAAGGTGAATACGTATGAAGTGATAATGCATTCCTAGGAGAAAAAGTGACTGACTTATATAAATAAGGGAATGATTGGGAGAAAGGCCAAGGGTGCCCGGACTGCAGACAGAGGCTTGTCAAGAATGTCATAATGAGCAACCGAAGGTAAGGTGGACAGATATTTAATTTAGTATAAAGTATATGAATCACTATAAAAAGAAAACATAGTTCATGTTGGTACTTAACCACTTGCCGACCGCCTAATGCAGATATACTGCGGCAGAATGGCACAGGCAGGCAAAATCACGTACCTGGTACCCGAGGCGGTCGGCTTCGTTAGGGGAGCGATCCAGGCTGAGGGGGAGACCACTCATTCGTGGCCACCCCCTCGCAATCACTCCCAATGAATGAGAATCTTCCTCTGCTGCTGTAATGTAAACAGCGGCAGAGGAAGTGATGACATCTCTCCTGGGGTCGGTATTTTCCGTTCCGGCGCCGAGGAGAGAAGATATCTGAGTAAATATCTGAGTAAATGCACCAACACCACACTTACAGTAAAACACACTAGGCACACTTTTCACCCCCCGATCCCGATCACCCTCCGATTCCCCCCCCCCCGTCACAGTAACACCAATAGCAGTGTTTTTTTCTGATTACTGCATTGGTGTCAGTTTGTGACAGTTAGAAGTGGTAGGGCAGTTAGTGTTAGCCCCCTTTAGGTCTAGGATACCCCCCTAATAAAGTTTTAACCCCTTGATCACCCCCCCATCGCCAGTGTCACTAAGCGATCGTTTTTCTGATCGCTGTATTAGTGTCACTGGTGACGCTAGATAGGGAGGTAAATATATAGGTTCGTCGTCAGCTTTTTATAGCGTCAGGGACCCCCATATACTACCTAATAAAGGTTCCTAACCCCTTGATTGCCCCCTAGTTAACCCTATCATCAGTGATCACCGTATAACTGTTACGGGTGACGCTGGTTAGTTTATTTTTTATAGTGTCAGGGCACCCGCCGTTTATCACCTAATAAAGGTTTAACCCCCTGATCACCCGGCGGTTGATACAAGTTACGTTTTAGGGTCAGATAGGGTCTGCGTCACCCCAGGCAGCGTCAGGTTGGTGCCAGTACTGCTAACACCCGCAGCATACACCTCCCTTAGTGGTATAGTATCTGAACGGATCAATATCTGATCTGATCAGATCTATACTAGCGTCCCCAGCAGTTTAGGGTTCCCAAAAATGCAGTGTTAGCAGGATCAGCCCAGATACCTGCTAGCACCTGCGTTTTGCCCCTCCGCCTGGCCCAGCCCATTCCACCCAAGTGCAGTATCGATCGATCACTGTCACTTACAAAACACTAAACGCATAACTGCACCGTTCGCAGAGTCAGGCCTGATCCCTGCGATCACTAACAGTTTTTTTGGTAGTGCTTTGGTGAACTGGCAAGCACCAGCCCCAGGCAGCGTCAGGTTAGTGCCGGTAGCGCTAACACCCACGCACGCACCGTACACCTCCCTTAGTGGTATAGTATCTGATCAGATCTATACTAGCGTCCCCAGCAGTTTAGAGTTCCCAAAAACGCAGTGTTAGCGGGATCAGCCCAGATACCTGCTAATACCTGCATTTTGCCCCTCCGCCCAGCCCAGCCCAGCCCACTCAAGTGCAGTATCGATCGATCACTGTCACTTACAAAACACTAAACACATAACTGCAGCGTTCGCAGAGTCAGGCCTGATCCCTGCGATCGCTAACAGTTTTTTTGGTAGCGTTTTGGTGAACTGGCAAGCACCAGCAGCCTAGTACACCTCGGTCATAGTCAAGCCAGCACTGCAGTAACACTTGGTGATGTGGCGAGTCACATAAGTGCAGTTCAAGCTGGTGAGGTGGCAAGCACAAGTAGTGTCCCGCTGCCACCAAGAAGAAGACAAACACAGGCCCGTCGTGCCCATAATGCCCTTCCTGCTGCATTCGTCAATCCTAATTGGGAACCCACCATTTCTGCAGCACCCGTACTTCCCCCATTCACATCCCCAATCAAATGCAGTCGGCTGCATGAGAGGCATTTTCTTTATGTCCTCCCGAGTACCCCTACCCAACGAACCCCCCCAAAAAAGATGTTGTGTCTGCAGCAACCACGTATATAGGCGTGACACCCGCTATTATTGTCCCTCCTGTCCTGACAATCCTGGTCTTTGCATTGGTGAATGTTTTGAACGCTACTATACACTAGTTGAGTATTAGTGTAGGGTACAGCATTGCACAGACTAGGCACACTTTCACAGGGTCTCCCAAGATGCCATCGCATTTTGAGAGAACCCAACCTGGAACCGGTTACAGTTATTAAAGTTACAGCTACAAAAAAGTGTAAAAAAAAAAACCACAAAAAAAATATGAAATAAAAAAAACAAAAATAGCTGTCGTTTTATTGTTCTCTCTCTCTATTCTCTCTATATTGTTCTGTTCTTTTTTTACTGTATTCTATTCTGCAATTTTTTATTGTTATTATGTTTTATCACGTTTGCTTTTCAGGTATGCAATTTTTTACACTTTACCGTTTAATGTTTTTTTGTTGACCATTTTTTTGTCTTCAGGTACGCCATTCAGCTGCAGCGTGGATTTATTTATCTAGATAGCAACAGCGTTTGCTCCCACGATACATAAAGCCGTGACTCCAGCACTGTCAGAGGTGATATATGCCGAAGCATGGGGGCAGCAGGGGCGGAGGAGCGGTTTGTTCCTAACTTTTGGGGTGGATGCCCCCATGCTTTGGCATATATAAATGGTGCATGTATGCCCATCATTAGAAGTGGGTGGATGAAGGGAGGTATTCTAATGGTGGGCATACCCACCAATCAATCTCTTTTTTTCGTTCAGCCCACAGGCTGCATGAAAAAAAAAAAGATTACAATATATGCCCAACAAGGACCAGCAACGTACTGGTATGTTGCTGGACTTTGAGTGGTTATACCAGAATGATGCCTGCAGGTTTAGGTATCATCTTTGTATCATTCTTTTCAGCCAGCGGTCGGCTTTCATGTAAAAGCAATCCTAGCGGCTAATTAGCCTCTAGATTGCTTTTACAAGCAGCGGGAGGGAATGTCCCACCGTCTTCCATGTTTTTTTCTGGCTCTCCTGTCCCAACAGGGAACCTGGAGAATGCAGCCGGTGATTCGGCCAGCTGACCATAGAGCTGAACAGAGACCAGAATGGCTCCAATCATCTCTATGGCCTAAGAAACCGAAAGCTACGAGCATTTCATGACTTAGATTTCGCCGGATGTAAACAGCGCCATTGGGAAATTGGGAAAGCATTTTATCACACTGATCTTGGTGTGGTCAGATGCTTTGAGGATAGAGGAGAGATCTAGGGTCTAATAGACCCCATTTTCTTAAAAAAAGAGTACCTGTCACTACCTATTTCTATCATAGGGGATATTTACATTCCCTGACATAACAATAAAAATGATAAAAAAAAAAAAAATGAAAGGAACAGTTTAAAAATAAGATAAAAAAGCAAAAAAAATAATAAGGAAAAAAAATACAAAAAAAAGCACCCCTGTCCCCCCCTGCTCTCGCGCAAAGGCGAACGCAAGCGTTGATCTGGCGTCAAATGTAAACAGCAATTGCACCATGCATGTGAGGTATCACCGTGAAGGTCAGATAGAGGGCAGTAATTTTAAGCAGGAGACCTCCTCTGTAAATCTAAAGTGGTAACCTATCAAGGCTTTTAAAGGCTTTAAAAATTGTATGTAGTTTGTCGCCACTGCACGTTTGTGTGCAATTTTAAAGCATGTCATATTTGGTATCCATGTACTCGGCCTAAGATCTTTTTTATTTCATCAAACAACACCCACCATTTTAATCTGTAGGGCCTTTGCTTTAAAAAAATATATAATGTTTGGGGGTTCAAAGTAATTTTCTTGCAAACAATTATTTTTTTTCATGTAAACAAATAGTGTCAGAAAGGGCTTTGTCTTCAAGTGGTTAGAAAAGTGGGTGATGTGTGACATAAGCTTCTAAATGTTGTGCATAAAATGCCAGGACAGTTCAAAACCCCCCCAAATTACCACATTTTGGAAAGTAGACACCCCAAGCTATTTGCTGAGAGGCATGTCGAGTCCATGGAATATTTTATATTGTGACACAAGTTGCGGGAAAAAGACAATTTTTTTTTTTTTTTTTTGCACAAAGTTGTCACTAAATGATATATTGCTCAAACATGCCATGGGCATATGTGGAATTACACCCCAAAATACATTCTGTTGCTTCTCCTGAGTACAGGGATACCACATGTGTGAGACTTTTTGTGAGCCTAGCCGCATACGGGACCTCAAAAACCACGCACCGCCTTCAGGGTTTCTAAGGGTGTAAATTTTTGATTTCACTCCTCACTGCCTATCACAGTTTCGGAGGCCATGGAATGCCCAGATGGCACAATGCCCCCCCCCCCAATGACCCCATTTTGGAAAGTAGACACCCCAAGCTATTTGATGAGGGGTATGGTGAGTATTTTACAGGCCTCACTTTTTGTCACAAAGTTTTGAAAATTGAAAAAAGAAAAAAAGAAATTTTTTTTTTCTTCATTTTCAAAAGCAAATGAGAGCTGCAAAATACTCACCTTGCCTCTCAGCAAATAGCTTGGGGTGTCTACTTCCCAAAAAGGGGTCATTTGGGGGGGGGGGAGGTTGCCATCTAGGGATTTTATGGCCTTGGAAACTGTGATAGGTAGTGAGGAGTGAAATCAAAAATTAACGCCCTTAAGAATCCTGAAGGCGGTGATTGGTTTTCGGGGCCCCGTACGCAGCTAGGCTCCTGAAAAGTCCCACACATGTGGTATCCCCATACTCAGGAGAAGCAGCAGAATGTATTTTGGGGTGTAATTCCACATAATTCCCATGGCATGTTTGCGCAATATATCATTTAGTGACAACTTTGTGCAAAAAAAAAAAAAAAAAGAAAAAGTTTGTCATTTTCCCGCAACTTGTGGCAAAATATAAAATATTCCATGGACTCAACATGCCTCTCAGCAAATAGCTTGGGGTGTCTACTTTCCAAAATAGGGTCATTTGGGGGTGGGTTTGAACTGTCCTGGCATTTTATGGCCTTCAAAACTGTGATAGGTAGTGAAGAGTTAAATCAAAAATTTACACCCTTAGAAATCCTGAAGGTGGTGCTTGGTTTTCAGGGCCCCGTACGCGGCTTAGCTCCCAAAAAGTCTCACACATGTGGTATCCCCATACTCAGGAGAAGCAGCTGAATGTATTTTGGGGTGCAATTCCACATATGCCCATGGCCTGTGTGAGCAATATATCATTTAGTGACAACTTTTTGTACATTTTTTTTTGTCATTATTCAATCACTCGGGACAAAAAAAAATAATATTCAATGGGCTCAACATGCCTCTTAGCAATTTCCTTGGGGTGTCTACTTTCCAAAATGGGGTCATTTGGGGGGGGGGGTTGTACTGCCCTGCCATTTTATCACCTCAAGAAATGAGATAGGCCGTCATAAACTAAAAGCTGTGTAAATTCCAGAAAATGTACCCTAGTTTGTAGACGCTATAACCAATAAATACCAACCAAACCAATAAATATACGCTTATTGAAATTTTTTTACCAAAGACATGTGGCTGAATACATTTTGGACTAAATGTATGACTAAAATTGAGTTTATTGGATTTTTTTTATAACAAAAAGTAGAAAATATAGTTTTTTTTCAAAATTTTCGGTCTTGTTCCGTTTATAGCGCAAAAAATAAAAACCGCAGAGGTGATCAAATACCATCAAAAGAAAGCTCTATTTGTGGGAACAAAAGGACGCAAATTTCGTTTGGGTACAGCATTGCATGACCACGCAATTAGCAGTTAAAGTGACGCAGTTCCAAATTGTAAAAAGTGCTCTGGTCAGGAAGGGGGTAAATCCTTCCGGGGCTGAAGTGGTTAATATAGAAAGAAATAGGTAATCTTATATATGAAGATGACCAAATGCCTGCTGCAGATCACCTGCCCCCCTCAGATGGGGAGGTAAAATTTCCAAACACAGGCGGCAGCAAGTAAAATAATCAAGAAAGGGAGCTATTATTTGAAACATACGAAAGAAACTACAATATTACACCATAATGGCACAAAAAGGCAGATTCTGTGTGAAGTATTACCTTGTCAATAGCAGCATGGCTACCCTTAGAATATCTGGCAGTACAATATGGTAAAGGGAGGCTATATATAGGCATACCGAAGCTATATGATTGGTGTCTGACGTCACGAATGGGCCTCCGGTGTGAAAACCGCAGGTGCGGAGCGTCATGGAAGATGAAACAGGGCTAAAGGAACTACAATTCCCATGCTGCATAGCGGCCCACGCTTGGGAAGGGGGAAGACGCGATGAGAGCTGACATGTCCCAATCAGTGGGCATGCGTCTACATTTCCTCCATGCACAGGGCCGGAAGCAGCATAGGAGGGAATGAATTGACAGAGAGGAGTTTCTTTAAAAACATAAGGGAGAAATTAAGCTAGGGATAGTGATAAAGTGTAGCGAACATGTGTAAGAAAGTGAAGGTGTGTTGAAGACCAGTGCATTACACCATAAACCGGTAAATCAATGAAAAGACAGGGAGGAATTGCAAATTTACATATTGGGAGAGACGATGTGACGGGACAATGCAGTCAACAGGCATTGCAATAGATGCAACAGAAGAAGAAAATAGAAAAGAATTAAATGGAAATTAATAAAACATTTTTGAAAACAGAAGATTCATAAAAGGCAATGTTCATTTGTATTAAAATGAGTTCACACATCAATAGTGCCTAGTTAGTACATTGAAGTACGCACTGTTAAATATGTAAAGCATTAGTTGCCACATGGCATATATATTTTTCATAGGCATTTTAGATATTTTAATACTTTGGACTTCTATACATAAACCTATTCAAGGACACAGATGAAAAAAACTAAAATAGGAATAAAGAAGCGGTGTCACCTATCCATAGAGAGTTTGGCGGTGTGGTACAACACCTAATGAAACATGGAAAGTAGCGATATGGGTAGGTGACAATGACAAAAATAAGGAAAAAGGCACCAACATCCTTGTAAGTAAATGTAGAGAAGGGAGATTTTTGGCGGGACTTTAAGGGTGCCAACAAGGAAAAACAAGGAGTTTCAATCCATACTAGGTATAAAAACTTTAAGACCGTTATGGACTGTTCCATGGGAACTGTTTCTGAATACATGTTGGGAAGCGCAACACGTTAAGACAGTTGGACTGTTCCATAGGTGCCGTGTCTGAAGAAGGGTGATATGCGCCCTTTAGGCGCAAAGCTGAATATGTTGGAAGTCAACCTGTTTAATATCGTATTACTGGTATTTACACATCAAAGCTTTGTAGCATATCAGACTAACAATGGCTTGGCTCAAGCACCCCTGGTGTGATAAAGATTGCAGTGCTTGATTAGCACGTCTGCAAACAAAGCTTCAAAGAGAGCCACTGCTGGCAAGATGGCTGATGGGTTAAGCTAAGATTTGACCCAGGTCGGACAGTGGCGATTCATGGACAAGTGCTGCCCCCTAGTGGACAATACAGCATGCTTCCTGGAGAATGGATAGATATTAGGAATACCTCTTGGCAATATCTATGGGGAGGAGGCAAGTGGGGGTGGCTACGAGTGGGCGTGTATGTTTGAGTAAAAAGGAGCACACAGGCAATTTGGCCCCTTTCCCTTTGGATCATGGCTAGGGCCTAAGCCTCACGGCTCTGGCCCTCTCCAACATCTGAGCATAGCTGATTATGCAAAGCCTTGCGGAGAGCCTTGTGATAAGTATCCTTGATATTTGTGTATTATATGTTCTGATTGTAAGCTTTGTAATATCTTTCTCTAGTATTTCATGTTAGCGTTTCCTGTCATCTTGGGAAATAAATGTAACATGGTTTACTAAGCAGATGTGTTATATTATTGTGCTTATCAGACTCTTATAGACTAGCTAATTTTTAGGTATAGGTAAGTTAATACATGTATGCAATAGTTATATAGGATATATTAGATTGTATATTATTGCATAGGTTACTTCAGTTACATACTGCTTGAGTAACTCAACATGGTCAACTCCTGAAACATTCTGCCAGAGTAAGTGCTTTGTACTATTTTTTTTTATATATCTTTATTTTTAATTTCTTTCTTCTGTCTAATATTAGTGTGACTCTTGATGGCACTGTGTCAAACTCCAAATAGTTACTGTATGAGATATTATAATTATAAAATTTGTATACCATCTTCTAAGATTTTTTATTTTTTTTATTGCACAACAGGGGAATTAATTCTATTTTTAAACAAAAAGTAACCCAATACAAAAAAACATATGTTGACATGAGGAGTTGACAATACTTTTTTTTTTCCTTTATTTCCCTTTATGCCTTCCCACAGCCAGATAGGAGTTTACCCTTGTATGTAATAGCTTGTGATCTTCATACCCCAGATTAAATTCATATTTACATACTGTATATGTTTTGCTTATTGCTGATCTCAAATTTTTAGCATGGATTCTGCCTAAGTTTTTAGTTAGGTTTGGTGCTCATGAGACGGGGGAAACCAGGGATGTTGATTGCAGAATTTGCTACTGTACTGTATGCCATGGCGTCGCTAGGGGTGGCTACTGGGGCTATAGCCCAGAGTCTCTAGGGAAGGGGTTGAAGGCCCTCGGGCTGCTCCCGGCCCGTCACTGCTGAATATGGGCACCCGGCCTGCGGGCATTTACGCCGCAGTCCTCTTCATTGCACAGCGGCGAGCGGCCAGTATCACAGGGTTGGATGGGGGCGGGAACTGCTGGTGTTGCCTTTTTACATTAAACAGCAAGTGATTGGTTGCCGGACGATCCTAGCAACCAATCACCAGCCTGTTAATGTGAAAAGTTTAACTTCAGTAGTTCCTGCCCCCATCCAGCCCTGTGATGTCGATCTCTGCTGCTCTGCTTGCTGTACACCTGTGTAAGGTAGGAGAGTTCTACCTACACAGCGTGTGTTGGTGGGGGTGCAGGGTGCAGAAGACACTACAATGGGGCGTGCAGGGGACAGAGAACACTACAATAGGGGGTGCAGGGGACAGAGGACACTACAATAGGGGTTGCAGGGGACAGAGGTCACTACAATGGGGGGTGCAAGGGACAGAGGACACTACAGTGGGGGGGGGGTGCAGGGGACAGAGGACACTACATTGGGGGGGGTGCAGGGGAGAGAGGACACTACATTGGGGGGGTGCAGGGGAGAGAGGACACTACATTGGGGAGGTGCAGGGGACAGAGGACACTACATTGGGGAGGGATGCAGGGGAAAGAGGACACTACAGTGGGGGAGTTCAGGGGACAGAACACTCAAGTGGGGAGGGGTACAGAGGGCACTACAGTAGGGGGGTGCAGGGGACAAAGGGAACTACAGTAGGGGTGCAGGGGACAGAGGACACTAAAGTGGAGAAGTGCAGGGGACAGAGGACACTACAGTGGGGAGGGGTGCAGGGGACAGAGGACACTACAGTGGGGAGGGGTGCAGGGGACAGAGGACACTACAGTGGGGGGGTGCAGGGGACAGAGGACACTACAGTGGGGGGGTGCAGGGGACAAAGGACTCTACAGTGGGGGGGTGCAGGGGACACTACTGTGGAGGGGTGCGGGGGACAGAAGATACTACAGTGGGGGGTGCAGGGGACAGAAGACACTACAGTTGTGAGGGGGTGCAGGGGACAGAGGACACTACAGTGGGGGGGGGGTGCAGGGGACACTACTGTGGGGGGTTGCAGGGAACAGAGGACACTACGGTTTTGGGGGGGTGCAGGGGAGACTACTGTGGGGGGGGGTGCAGGGGACAGAGGACACTGCAGTGGGGGGGTTGCAGGGGACACTACTGTGGGAGGTGCAGGGGACACTACAGTGGGGCGTGCAGGGGACACTACAGTGGGGCGTGCAGGGGACAGAGGACACTACAGTGGGGGGGGTGCAGGGGACAGAGGACACTACAGTGGGGGGGTGCAGGGGACACTACTGTGGGTGCAGGGGACAGAGGACACTACAGTGGGGGGTGCAGGGGACAGAGGACACTACGGTGGGTAGGGGTGCAGGGGACAGATGACACTACGGTGGGGAGGGGTGCAGGGGACAGAGGACACTACGGTGGGGAGGGGTGCAGGGGACAGAGGACATTACGGTGGGGAGGGGTGCAGGGGACAGAGGACACTATGGTGGGGAGGGGTGCAGGGGACAGCGGACACTACGGTGGGGAGGGGTGCAGGGGACAGAGGACACTATGGTGGGGAGGGGTGCATGGGGACAGAGGACACTATGGTGGGGAGGGGTGCATGGGGACAGAGGACACTATGGTGGGGAGGGGTGCAGGGGACAGAGGACACTATGGTGGGGAGGGGTGCAGGGGACAGAGGACACTATGGTGGGGAGGGGTGCAGGGGACAGAGGACACTATGGTGGGGAGGGGTGCAGGGGACAGAGGACACTATGGTGGGGAGGGGTGCAGGGGACAGAGGACACTATGGTGGGGAGGGGTGCAGGGGACAGAGGACACTATGGTGGGGAGGGGTGCAGGGGACAGAGGACACTATGGTGGAGAGGGGTGCAGGGGACAGAGGACACTACGGTGGGGGGGCAGGGGACAGAGGACACTACAGTGGGGGGGTGCAGGGGACAGAGGACACTACAGTGGGTGGGTGCAGGGGACACTACAGTGGGGGGGTGCAAGGGACAGAGGACACTATATTGGGGGGGGTGCAGGGGACAGAAGACACTATGGTGGGGAGTGGTGCAGGGGACAGAGGACACTATGGTGGGGAGGGGTGCAGGGGACAGAGGACACTACGGTGGGGGGGCAGGGGACAGAGGACACTACAGTGGGGGGGTGCAGGGGACAGAGGACACTACATTGGGGGGGTGCAGGGGAGAGAGGACACTACATTGGGGAGGTGCAGGGGACAGAGGACACTACATTGGGGAGGGATGCAGGGGAAAGAGGACACTACAGTGGGGGGGTTCAGGGGACAGAACACTCAAGTGGGGAGGGGTACAGAGGGCATTACAGTGGGGGGGTGCAGGGGACAAAGGGAACTACAGTAGGGGTGCAGGGGACAGAGGACACTAAAGTGGAGGGGTGCAGGGGACAGAGGACACTAAAGTGGAGGGGTGCAGGGGACAGAGGACACTACAGTGGGGGGGGGGATGCAGGGGACAGAGGACACTACAGTGGGGGGGGATGCACGGGACAGAGGACACTACAGTTGTGGGGGGTGTAGGCGACAGAGGAAACTGCAGTGGGGGGGGTTGCAGGAGACATTACTGTTGGGGGTGCAGGGGACACTACAGTGGAGGGGGTGCAGGGGACAGAGGACACTACAGTGGAGGGGGTGCAGGGGACAGAGGACACTACAGTGGGGGGGTGCAGGGGACAGAGGACACTACAGTGGGGGCTGCATTGCTGGGCACTGATGAGCCCTGCATTCTTTATGTAGCGCACTCCTGAGCCCTGGGGACCCTGATGTAAGAAAGGGGCTCTCTGGGGACCCTGGTGTAAGGAAGGGGCTCTTTGGGGACCCTGGTGTAAGGAAGGGGCTCTCTGGGGACCCTGGTGTAAGAAAGGGGCTCTCTGGGGACCCTGGTGTAAGGAAGGGGCTCTCTGGGGACCCTGGTGTAAGAAAGGGCTCTCTGGGGACCCTTATGTAAGTGGGGATCCACACTCAGATATGTAACTATTTTATTCATAATATATACAGTACACACACACATATATATTCTATACATGTGTATGCCCACCCAAGCTACATAGTTACATAGTAGATGAGGTTGAAAAAAAGACATAAGTCCATCAAGTCCAACATACAGTGGGGACGGAAAGTATTCAGACCCCCTTAAATTTTTCACTCTTTGTTATATTGCAGCCATTTGCTAAAATCATTTTTTTCCTCATTAATGTACACACAGCACCCCATATTGACAGAAAAACACAGAATTGTTGACATTTTTGCAGATTTATTAAAAAAGAAAAACTGAAATATCACATGGTCCTAAGTATTCAGACCTTTTGCTGTAAATGTAAGGGGGTCTGAATACTTTCCATTCCCACTGTATGTGTGTGATAATCACACATAGCGTATGACTTTCTTTACTTCGCTGCTATGGGCTCTAGCCTCAGATCTTTTGTAGACCTAGCAACGCCCCTGGGTTTCACATAATGTAACCCCAAAAAATAACCTTATAAATCAAGAACGTGTGGGTTTGCACCAAATCTAGAACTGTGTTGTTTTGGGCCAGATATGGTCTGGTGTGATCCTGCACACATATTTTATTGTTGTGTGCTGATGATGAATGACGAATGCGCTTTGTCACCAATTTGTGTGAAGCAGTCCTCACAAAGTTGTAATTTCCTGTTTTTGTACCCTCCAAATGCCCAACAATGTACAAGTTTAATTTGGAGATTTGAAAATGAAACCAAGGCATGGTTAGTTCATAATGCGCACGTACGAGATTACGGCCATCATCATAGAGAGAGGGAGAAAGCTGGACAAGGAAGAGGAGTCCCAATATGGCGCAGGCTCCGACTGAGATATGAGAAGTGAACGTAAGCAAAAATAAACTTGTAATATGAGATTTCTCAAAAAAAGAATATAGTGATGTGCATTGTAATCACTTCACGTATTGCCCTTATGTTTCTTTTCATTGTAGCTGAGTTTACTACCACTTTAATGGTGATTCTAACATATGGAAAAAAAATTCAGTGGCAGGGAGTTTAAAAAGACACACGGCCATTCACTGAAACCGAAAAAGAAGCGGTTTAACCTTAAACTGTGTAGAGGTTTCTTTACTGTCAGAGTGGTAAAGATGTGGAACTCCCTTCCAGAAGCAGAAGTGTCAGCAGGTGAGTGTTGATAGTTTAAATAAAAAAAAAACTATTAGATGAGAATCTTGACGATCTCAACTAACAGGGATATAGGAATTATTGACATGGAGACAGGCACACAGGGTGAACTAGATGGGCTGGTGTCTTTATTTAACCTTTTTTTGTGTATTATTTGTGCTGCATTCTGGAAACTTTCTTCTTGTTCCTGATCTGCAAACTGACCAAACACATCTGTTAAAATGTACAAAGTTACAGAGGCCACTAATCATGTGATCTGTAGTCATCCTTAGATGACATTGTAACAGAACATAGAGATTGGGAAATTAGGAAAGGATGACGGGGACACGGAAACGATGACGGGGATAGCCGCACTTAGCACACCTTGATCACACACTTGAAGGCTTTAGTCACTGTTGATTTAGAAAAAGCAGCTCTTGTCACTGATTGGTGGAGTTGTGTGAAGTTGTCCTTGTGACATCAGGGAAGGAGTAGCTGATGATCACTGTGAGTAGAGGAGCTCGGGAACAGCTGTGCTGGGTGGACGGCGGAGAATCTTGTGTGTAGAGACGATCTGTAGTGTCTGGGATAAAGTCGGGTGAGTTGTTACCGCCATATAATGATAACATTTCATAGATCAGCCTGACTTGGTTCTCAGGTTACTACTGTTTGTGGACTTTTGCTCTTTTTATTATCATTCTGCGGTACGGATGGTGGTGTGCTCAATGTGCTGCCCTCCGTCATTATTGGCTAATACTTTAATCCTTGTCTCAGATCCGCTCCTAGTAATAAAGAACGACAGCAGGTGTGGATCGGATATCCTATTTCTGGTGTAAATTATAATGGTTCGCTGTCCTGGGACATAACAGACTTGTATGTGTTAATAGCGCTGTCACATGCCTGCCCTATGTAGCGGAAAAGACATGAGTCATCAGAATCGAAAGTGAAAGTAACTGCTGTTGTTTATAGAGATCGCTAGACGTGTCGGCTCTGGTCGCCTCTTTCTCTGTACAGGGAATGATCTGGGAAGTTTAGACAAACTTCTACCTTCCCGATCAGGTTCTCTATGGTTTGTGTGTACTGTACTTGCTTTCATGTGCGTTTAGATGATTTCCGACTATTTCCAATCTTCCCGCTAGTGTGATTTCTCCTGTGTCCACCATCACACTTCCGTGGATGGCAATGGAAATTTACATTATTTGATTTGGATTTTTTTTTTAATTTTAAGTTTTTCATATGTGTGTGTGTGTGTGTGTGTTTGATATATATAATTTTTTTTGTTTTGTTTGTAATATGGCTCAATTACACCTGTTTTGTATATGAAGAGGGTTGTATTGGCTCCTCAACACCTGCTTTAACCTCCTAAATACTGGACAACAACCAGTTGCAGCGCTGCCCCATTTACCTGAATGGGTAGCACTCAGCGGGCGAAGCCGCCTTCCAAGGACAAGAGCGTATAATTCTTGTCGCGGGCGGTGCAAAGCACCCCAACATAACAGTGGGGTTTTGCCACCTTCCAATTGCAAGTGTAAATGAGCCCTTACAGCTATTTGTATAGCGCTGACAATATAAGCAGTACTACAATCTAAGGTCCCTAGCTCACATTCATACATACTAGGGACAATTTCGACAGTTGCCAATTAACCTATCAGCATGTCTTTGGAGATTGAGCCAAAACCTGAGTACCAGGAGGAAACCCTCATAGGCACAAGGCAAACTGCATGCGGGTAGTGCCATGGTTGGATTTCAAACCAAAGACACTAGTGCTAACCACTCATTTTCTATGGTGCCCTATCACATCAATGTAACATGGTGCAGCGCCATTTTTGAAAAGGTATAGTTGCTTTTTTGGTGCAGCATAGTGCATGTTTTTGCTCCTGTATTTTTCAATAGGAGCTAATCAAAAGCAAATGTTCATGTGTTTTTTGATAGGGTTTTGTGTTTAACACCAGTTACCTTCTACTAAAAAAACCCCCAAAAAACTGTGAAACATGAAAACGCATAAAAAATGCGTGTAAAAATCCCTGATTCCATGATAATGCAGCAGCGGTATCAACCTAGGCTAAGGGTTCATTCCCATGATGACTGGCGTTTTTCTTTACTGGATGAACCTTATTCATTGCTAGATCACATAGAAAATAATTGTTTTCAATGTGCTTTACCAGTCAATGATGCTTATCCATAAAAATAGTTTTCCATGTGCCCTCTTTCTGCTGCAGTGCCACCTGGAGGCTAGCACATGCAAAAGTGTAGCATTTTACCATAGTGCACTGGAACTAAAGCTATTCACTGCTGGGACACATAGCAAACAATTGTAAAGGTCGATGCAATAGAGTATTGGTGTTTTCATGAGTACAAGCGCATACAGGCATTCATTTCTATGGCTGGCTGTGTGAACCACGTGTGCGCATGTACCCTTTAATTGGAGGCACAGGTGCAGCCCACTGTTAGAATAAATGACAGACTGATATACAGTGGTTGGATGCTGTTCTGAGTGGTACTCGCACGCAGGTCTCTGAACATATATGGCCCTAAATGCGAGCACTGCTCAAAACAGCATCTAACTACCCATTTCAACAATTCATTGATTTTAACAAGCTGCATGCTGCACCTCTGCTTGCCCCCAAAAGCCAGGTTTTTACACTGTATCAGCCATATTGCCTGCCTGCATGTGGACATAAATGTGTATATAAAGGCATAGATGAAATCTCCTCTAAATACGTAACTGCAGATTTGTCAATGCCAGTGTGAGTGAGGCTTTGAAGAGGCACTTTGCATAAAAACGATTGTATTATGTTAAATGTGTGGTTAATACTTGTAGTGACAGTATTCAGTATAAGGATTCCTTTTTTTAAATTCTTTTATATTTTTATGCACATTGACATGCAGACCAAACTATCCAGCAAGTGACGAGTTGGGAAAACTATAAAACTTCATTCACACTGGTCAAACCTGCTTTTATATTTTGAAAACATTCTTAGAGAAGTCCAGCCTGAGCTTTTTGGGCTGAGCTTCTCCTATGGGTCACAGGAGTGCAATTCATTTTGCACTCCTGTGACCTGTTTTCAGCGGAGAGTGATCTGAAGTCTGCTCTCCGCTGACGTCACCAGGATCAGTCAAGGATCAAGTCTGGATCCACCAGCTGCCTTGACTGTTGGCAGTCTCAGCCAGCCACTGAGATGGCCGCTCCCCGCCCCTCCAAAGCTCAGCGCTCTAATGAGTGTGGAGGAACAGAGCAGGAGAGCTGCTGACTGACAGTCATCCTCTCTCCTCTCAGATCTGTGAGAACCGAGCCTTTGGTGGCTTGGTTCTCAGTGCAGAGATTGCGGGGGACAGCTGCAGCATCGGTCTGATGCTGCATTCACCTAGGTAAGTATAAATATCCAAGAACCCCCCCCCCCCCCACACTTCTTTTAGTACATATAAATTGGGTAATTCCAAAGTTCTCAGCCCAGCGCAGGAAAAAAAACACTCCTCTTTATTCAAAGCAAAAAGCAGAGATTACCCAATTTCCACTAGATATACTGTATAGAAATGAAAAATCCAATCTGCAGCACCTTTTTACATTTATTTAGAATGAAAGACTTACCAATACAACCGTTTCGGACCCATGAGGACCCTTCATCAGGTCTAACAAGAATGAGACATAAATTCAGTAGTATTCCTTTATAAAGCAGGGGTGTCCAGTCTTTTGACCTTCCTGGACCACATTGGAAGAAAAGCAATTGTCTTGGGCCACACATAAAATACACTAGCAATAAGGATAGCTGATGAGCAGAAGAAGTCAGGTAGATCACAAGTTAAAGATCACTGATAGATAATGTAACTGTCTGAGTAATAAAACTTCATTATATATATATATATATATATATATATATATATATATATATATATATATATATATATATATATTATAAAAGAGAGCATAAAACTAGCGCAATATTAGACACAGTTTGTGATAAACTAACCCATCAATATCTGGTTCAATGGATGTAGTAGCAATTCTCAAGGTGCTCATCAGATATTTTGGTTCTAATTTGGCCCTTCGCGTGCTTCTTCTTTGAAAGTAAGTTGCTCACAAATATAGGTGCCTAAAAATATTAAAATTTATAAGGGGTGATTGTGAAGAGTGGCATATTTTCCTTGAAGATAAAACTTGTAAAAGACCAGTAAAGAGATACTGTCATGTTTTTCTTGAACCATATGTGTTCATTAGGTATAGATGCATTTAAAAAAAAAAATCCAAACAAAATCAACATTTTTAAATACATTTCCGATTGTGTTGTGCTGCATTGATAGATGACTTGGGCCACACGTTGTACACCCCTGTTATAAAACATATCTCTTAGGAAACAAGCAACACCTGATCTTCTTCTTTACATAAGTCACTAGTCGGTTTATTTAACCAGCTTGTTGAATACAAAAAAGAAAAATAGCTTGTTGCATAAAAGAAACAAAGTAGTAATATCACTGGCCATTCCACCTATTATTTGTAATCGGAAAAGAAACACACATCGCTAATGCAATAAAGGAAACCTAACTGTAAGGTTTCATGCACACAAGATGTTTTGCAAACTCTTCTAGTAGCCTTTCTTCCTGGCAGAAAAAAAAGCCTGACCCTTGTAAACATTTTACAAGCTTTAAGGCCCCTTTCATACTATCAGCCCGCTTGGATCCGCTGAAAACAGATACGTTTGCCATCTGTCCAGCAGATGGGATCAGTTGAAAACAGACAGGCTGTCATTTTTCATCTGATCTCCCCATAGAGGACAGCGGGGCTCTGACAGGTCCATTCCTGCACTGTGAGCAGAGACAGACCTGTCATCCCCCTGCTCAGTGGGGATCAACAGAGCGATTTTCCCCCGCTAAGCTAGCAGAGTCCGTCCAGCGGTTCTGCCCCGTGTGAAAGGGGCCTTAGGCATGTTTACAGGTGTGAAGAGCTTGGGCATAATTTCATTTTATTGGCCAAAATAATAATTCATTGGCCCCAGTTCCATTGAAAAGAAGGAGAGGCTGCCGGCTCCCACAGCTAATTGCAGTTGCTCGCATGTAGTCGCTATGCAGTGATCACCCTGCAAGTGATCCTGCAGCTAATCGGTGGCAAAAAGTTTGATGCTTAGTAATCAGAGCATTGACCCTGTTTATTTCACAGAACACACCAGCAGCTGCATTTCAACATGGCTGTTGGTGTGAACAGGCCCTAAGGCTCTATTCACACTAATGTGTTTTTTGATGCATTTTGCAGAAATGCATGGGAATTTTTTAACATGAGTTCCTATGGAACATGTTCACATTAATGCATTTTTGTGCGTCTGCGTTTTTGGAAAGGGTCTGGGGCTTTTTTTCATGCAAAATGCAGCATTTTGCATGTAATAGAATTCAATGGACCCGCATCCAAAACGCAAGTACCGGGTTTTTTTTTACACTGTATACAGTATAAAAAAAACACTGTGTAAAAAAAACGCATGTTCAAAAAAGGCAGCAAGCACCGCAAAAAGCACTGCAGAAACGCTCAAAAGCAACATGCATAGATGTGAATCGAGCCTAAATGTAACCTGATGCTGCCAGGGCTACTTAAAACAGTCAGCATTAATTTACATGGTTTAAAGCCAAACTCCATAAGCACTGACCTTTTAAAGCTGGGTTCACACATGTGCGGTGCGAATTCCAGCTCCCTTTTTTCTGCGAAGAGAAAAAACAGCTGTTCAGCAGTTCCTCAACATTGTAGCTGCAGATCAGGGAGATTGGGGGGGTGTAGTGAGAAGGAGAGAATTCATGTTCAGAACGAATCAGATGCGTTCCCATAGAAGGTAATGTGCTTGTAATTCGCACCGCAATGCCCAGAAAACGCACACGTTTTTAGAGCCATGCGCAGTGCGATTGCAACGCACATATGTGAACCGGATGCATTCAAATGAATGCATTTTAAAATGTCCTGCAAATTGGATGCGGTGTATTTGCATAGGTGTGAACGGGGCCTTATTTTTACTACAGGAGCTTTTTAAGGCCAAGTTTTTTAGAGGTGCTGCACCGCTGAGAAGTGATCTGCATTCAGATCACTTTTCAGAGTCATTTGATAGGCAGCTGCCTATTTTAACCCTTTAAGAACCACCACTGCCAAAAGCACATGAATTGAATTGCTTGACTGGGTCACGTTCAACGGTGCTACTGGCTGCTGAATGTGACAGGGAAAATGTTTGCCCCTTGCTTAACTCCTGTGGCAAAACTTTCTCTCACTGCTTTGTGTGAGGACACCTTTGTCTGCAGCCTAAGGAAGGGGCAGTTAGGGGATATAAAAATACCCCCCCCCCCAAAGGGAGCCCCAAGACCTAAGTTACACAACAAATTCCTTTGCATTCTTGCAATTGGAATCACAGGTGATTCCAGACAGCTGCAGATTCAGTCTGTGTAAATGTACCTACCCAGTTATCCGCATTTAGGAACAGATAACCAACCCTTAAGGCAGTCTGTCAAATGTCGCTAGACACAGGTAACCCCTACATGTGTAGATACACACAAAAAATCAGTGGAAAGCTGATGTTCCTGTCAGCATTTCATCACTTTGTATAGTGACTGCATCTGTCCAGAACCACCTATGATTCCAGCCAAATGAACCCACAAATCTGCTGCTGGACCTAAAATCAGCACTGTGAATGAAGCCTAAGCTCTGCTGAGTGATTCTCATATGTACTGTGGGAAACCGCATTTCCACCTCTGTAGTGGAACAAGGTCTAAGATGAACACCAGCAGCAGCGCTGTGCTTCTACCCCCCTCACTTTTCTGTGCTGTTTACAAAGCACAGTGGCAGCATCATCATTCTGCTGTAAATGGCATATCACTGGCACTGCACAACAGAAGGAGGGACAGAGGCCCAACACCTTTAGGCCTCTTTCAAACAACCGTTCTGATCAGGTCTGCCTGTCAGTTTTTCAGGCGGACCTGATCAGACAGTCCATTCATTTCTATGGACAGGCAGGTGTAAACAGACTTTTGTGTCTGCGATTTTGTGCTTGAAGCTTGTAGCTCTAAAATGCTCAACAAGCCAAATCCCATTCATTTCAATGTCCCCTGTTCACATCTGAGCATTCTGTTGCCTGAAGCAAAATGCCTGTCGCTCAAAAAAATACATGAGCTTTTTTTTGACATATTACAAGCATTTTTGGCCACATAGACTTCAATAGAAACACCTGACTTGAGCGTTTTCTGCTCAAATAGCAGCTCTCCATCCTTAATTTCCCCTCACTCTCCTCCCCCTAGTGCTTTCTATTGGCTAAACAAAAACCTCCTGAAGCTGTAAAACACTTGTAAAAAGCTGCACAAACCACCAAAAAACGCCAGAAAAAACACCAGTAAATTTCTACGCTCAGGTGTGAATGGAGCCTTAGGCATTAAAGCCCAATTTCAGCTTTCTTGTCCATCCCACCTCCCTGTTCAGTCATCCACCCCCAGCATTTGTTTACAAAAAAAATCTTCATATATACACTTATTTTTTTTTTCCTGATCTCTTTAGTCCAGTCATGTGATGCTCATGGTCATTTCTCCTTCACTGTCCGTCATTATTGGGTTAGGCCTGAATACTGCAATAAACTGCACTCATGTAATTACTAGTATAGTTTGCTATAGCATATTCCTGTGAGCCCAGGGTGGCTTAAGTGTTGTTTAACCCAGAAAGGGACAGGCTCTGGGCCACAGAGGAAGACCAGGAGGGCTATGCTGGAGCATGGAGAAGTTTTTTTAGCATTCCCGCCATGGAAAGGTGGGAAAACACCAAAACAAAAACTAATTGGGCTTTTCATTTATTTATTTCCCTAAAGTGGAAAAAACTGCTGCTTAAAGTAAAAGCACTGGAATTTTTTTCCCATTTTTTTTTTGCATAGAGTAAGGGAGGTTTATAACCTGTCTGGGTATTTTTATGCCATCTGTGTCCCATTTTGGAGAATTCCCTTCACTTCCTTTCCATAACAGGAAGTGAGGGGAAATCCCTTTAATTGAGAGATGCTTGGGAGTCACCAGAATTTGTGTCTTCACTGGAAGTGTCCCTCTATTCCTTTTCTGTTGACCTCTCAAAATTTGGGGTTTTCTTTGACATTCGGCGGGAACAGTCACCAGGATAAATAGAGGGTAAATATCCCTAATGGGAACAACCATTAACATCTGAAGGGTATATAGTCCCTCGCTACTCAAAAATGTGGCCTTCAGTTCTATTTTAAACTGCTTAAAATTGCCAGCTATTCTTGAGCTTTATAACTTGTTTGTTGCTTACACCAAGTCCATCTAAAAATACATATCCACTGGGTGACCATGCTGCAATGATTTTACTGCAGAATGAACAGTGCTGTCATTTTGCTAAAGTTGAAAATCAATGCATTTACTTTACTGGCAGGTTTAACAGGCAAAACTGTTTCAGACTAACTTAAAGGGTAACTCCACTTTCATGAAGAAAAAAATAATATAGCACATATACAGTAATTGCGACAATAATCAAATTATAATTGAATGTTATTAAAAATTACCTTTCCTTTTCAATCTGCAGCCACTGCAATATGGCTACCTGGATTTGTTCTGTACACAGAGTGTGTACTGACCACTCCCCAGAAACATACTCCTGCTTGTGTGATTAGTTCACCAATTTTCCCAGAAGTCTGCCTAAGATACAAGTCAGATTTCAGGCATCCCCTGCAACAAAAATGTCATTTTTGGAAAGATAATTTCAATAGGAGCACATCTAAAGGGATGCAGGCCCAGCAGATGTCATCATTAGTGCCCTGCAGCTGCACACCTGACAGTTAATTATGAAACTACTCCCATTAGACCCACTCTGCACAGACAAACACACATGGATTTCTTCTTTAATAACAAAAAGTAGGAATCTGCAACAAAGGTTGTTCTAATCCTTGCATTGTACATAGATCACACAGAGGGGAATGTTTTTTTTGTCAACAAAAGTGGAATTGCTCTTTAAATGTTATTTTCTGTGTTATAGCATCGATAAACGTGTTGATCTCCCCATAATTTGGTGCAACATTGTGCATAGCCTGGCAGGGTTTACATAAAAGTGGCAACCATGCCAACCTATAACTAGCCTTTGCAGTAAGCTGCAACATTTTTCCTGCACACTTGGCAGCCTGCAAAACAACCAACCAAATTTACATTAAAAACAAAGGGAATGGTTTTGTTTGCACACATTTGCAAATATATGCATAAGCTGCAGTGCCCATGACAAGGCTCCTCTGTATACTGCAGTTCTATAACTCTATAATTTTCGGAGTCTCCTAAATAGGAGCACAGATAGCAGTGGATCGATTGAGGGCACATGTGCCTGGAGGGAGCCCACCCCTCCTTAACCACTTCCCGTCCTGCCTATAGCAGAATGATGGTTCAGTTATCCTGACTGGGCATCATATGATGTCCAGCAGGATAAGCTGGGGGGGTGCGCTGCGCTGCGATCGGTGGTGTGTCAGTCTGACACACTGCATCTCCGATTTAGGTAAAGAGCCTCTGATGGAGGCTCTTTACCATGTGATCAGCTGTGTCCAATCACAGCTGATCACAGTGTAAACAGGAAAAGCTGTGTATCGACTTTTCCTCTACTCGCGCTGACAGACACGTGTAGATGAGAGACGATCGACTGCTCTCCTGATGGGGGGTCTGCAGTGATTATCAGTGCACCCCCCCCCCCAGGCATTCCCAATAATTACCAGCAAGGATGGCCTCCAGGAATGCCCACCCATGACCACCAAGTAAGCCTACCAGGGATGGCAATCATTTGTCCATTTGGAAAGGCCCATGAGTGCCCATCAGGTTTTTTTTTTTTTTTTTTTTCTTCAAAATTTTCATTCTTTTTTTATTTGTAGCGCAAAAAATAAAAATCCCGGAGGTGATCAAATACCACCAAAAGAAAGTTCAATTTGTGGGAAAAAAAATTATAAAAATTTTGTTTGGGTACAGTGTCGCATGACTGTGCAATTGTCATTCAAAATGTGAGAGTGCTGAAAATTGGTCTGGGCTGAAAGGTGTATAAGTGCCCTGTATTGAAGTGGCTAAAGTCACATGGATGCACGTGACTCCCAGCAAGAGCACAATGGCGGTGAAGGCATCCAGTGTTTACATAGCTCAACAGTCTGGCAGCTCCATGCCAATTTATGTATTGTCCTGGCCATAGACCATATCGATGTGTGGGTGCACAATGTGGGCAGCCTTTATTCTGCATAGGTTGGACTTGATGGACTTGTGTCTTTTTTCAACCTCACCTACTATGTAACTATGTAACACCTGTACAACTATTTGACATAGAAGTGCCAAGATGTTGAGCTATAAAATCATTGATATGCTTTGTGCAGTACACAGCATTGGGAAAATGGCCCACGTAATGTTTGTGTTCATGTTACAGTTACCTTATCGTAAGAATGAGTAACTACGGTATTATACGTATTATTTCTGTTACTAAGGTTAATAATAGACTTGTGTAGGTAAAGTGAAGCTTCGAAAAACTTCTGCAGCGTTCATGCGGGAATGGCAAAACAAAACTCGCTCTTGGCAACTGTTGAGAATTTAGCCACATAGAAGAAAAACAGTTGCTTCCTAATCCCCACAAGGGCAGTCATATAAATTCTCTGGATCAAGATACTACTACTTTAGGCCCAGTTTACACCTGTGTACTTTAGGTGCAGTGATTGGACACAGCCGGTCACGTGGATCAGGGATGCGGATCACACGGATCGGGGATGGGCTGTGTCCGAGGGACACATCTCATCCACGATCGCCGCACTGCGGGGGCCCGCAGGAGCGGCGAGACACCGAGGACGTCATATGACGCCCACCCAGGATGGGAGATCCCATCTGTGGACGTCATTTAACAATGGCCCGGTATTGAAGTGGTTAAAACAACTCTGCATTTTCTCTTGGCCTACATTCCTAACAGTTTAACTGGTGGATAACTAAGGATTTATACAGGATAGGACATTTTCTAGATCATAAAGGAATGTGAGGAAATTTGTAGACCTACATTGAAAAACTGTTCATTAAATTCTTGTCCAGACACATCCCCCCCCACCACCATTTTTATTTTTGTGGGGTAAGATATGCCTTGTGTCAATGCAGTCTTGATTAACCACTTAAGGACCAGAAGGATTTGCCCCCTTAATGAACAGGCCATTTTTTGCGATACGGCACTGCGTAGCTTTAACTGACAATTGCCTGGTCGTGCAACGCTGTACCCAAACCAAATGGTTGTCCTTCTTTTTTTTAGTTTTTATTTTTTGCGCTATAAACAAACAAAGAGCGACAATTTTGAAAGGACAGGGCAGCGCAACCTCGTCTAGTTTCCATGCTGTAATATGTTGAAATCCCATTGCATTTTGCACACCCTGATCCTGTTTTATGATTCACTTATTACTAATATATGTTTTACTCAAACATTGAACCAAACAAATGCTTATAAAACCTTTTATTGTGCTTTAATAATAAAATGATTAAAACAGGAAAAAAGTCCTCCTTGCTGCATTTTAGTTTCAATGTTAACGCACCTAACATGCACCGCACAGATGTGAACCAAGCCCTAGGGCTCATTTACGCGAACTTTGAGAGCTTTTCTCTCTGTAGAGTGATCTAAATTTGATAGGTGATCAGGTGTTGTATTATCTCCTCACTGCTTGCTTTAACCCCTCAAACCCCACAATAGCTCACTGCTACTATGTGCAGAGCAGCCCCATTTATTTGAATGGGTTGAATTTGGCGTGCACTATGCCTGCTGAAAGCAACGGGAGGTATAATTGCTGCTGTGGCCATGAAGCAAAGCCTAGCAGCTGCTGCATGTGTACACCCCTGCCTGCTGCCTCTGCACCTAAAGGGAGTAGAGGTTAGGAGGCAGTAAAAGCGTGGCCCAACCACAGTGTTTTTCTGCCCTCAACTGCTAGTGTGAATGAGCCCTTTTGCCTTTTATAATTCTAACTCTGGATATAATTAGTTACAAGAAAAGAATCCTATTTTTTATACCATTATTGGAATTGAAGTAATGTACAAAGAAATACAGCATTAGCTTCACAAGTTTTTATGCTTTTGGTGTATTTTCCATAATGAGAGTTGGCTTGAGTCATGTAGTCCATTTTGCAGCTGTCAATGGCTGTGATAGCTGAAAGCAATGGCCATTGTGGTAAATAACAACTGTTTATAGAAAAATATATACTGGGTGGGTGTGGCCAGGAGAGCTAAGGGCACTACATACAAAGAATAGTCAGAAAATTCCAAATAAGATTACATGGACTTTTTAGGTGCCCCAAAGAGTAACACACAAATATACATAGGTTTAAAATTAAGTGGGAGGATAACGCCTATAATTTTCTCTCTCTCTATCTATCCAATCATTAGATCCACATATTGCAAGACATTTTGTATGCAAAAGTAGAGCCTGTATAAAGTACATCACTCAAAAAGCATAATAGAGACAGAGGTAGTATATCGAGCCACAAACAGGTGGAGAAAAGGGATATGGGGAGGGGACAGGGAAAGCAATAGGACAGTATCAGCCGTGGGGACCTAGCCCCGGGGGCAAAACTTTCTATCACACTCAAAGGCATCAATCCAGCTTTTTCACACCTTATCAATTTAGCTGGGCAATATTTATTCGCGTAAGTAAGTTTGTAAAGTGGGAGGGCTTGATTGACCGTCTCTTTCCATCTGGACACCGTGGGCAGAGCTGGGGATTTCCAACTAAGTTAAATTTCCCTTCTGGTGTAATACGCAGCAAATAATACAAACAACGTAATATGCTTAGTAGTTTCAGTCAGATCTACCAGGCCCAAATGCAATATTTGAGGGTCTCTGGGCACAGACAGATTTGTGACTTTGTTAATAGTAAACACTATGCCAGTCTAGTAGGACCCCAGTCTGGGACACGACTAAAACAAATGGTCACATGAGCCTTTGGGTAAAGCGCACCGTACATATGTTGCGTCCCTATCTGGATAAATGGCAGCTAGCCATTGGGAAGTATAGTAAACCCCATTTACAAATTTCAATTGAAGGAGCCGATCTTTCGCAGAGATCATAGTGGGTACAAACTTCAGTAGACCGTCCTCTCTGTCAGTCATCCTCAGAGAAAGTTGGAATATCTATATACCAATTCTCATAAAGTGAGACAATCCTAGGAGCTGGTAATAGGGACAACTGAGCATAGATAGCAGAGAGGGGCTTGTGAAGGTCTTCCTGTATTAACAGGTACTCCAGTGTGTCTGAGCTCCGCGTAGGAGGAGAGGAAAATTGAGCTGCCACAGTTGTAGGTATCTAAAAAAAATCTTGCAATTTGGCAAGGAGAGGAGGGAGCCTTGTAGCAGAATAGCAGAAAAGCAGTTTCAGTAACTTGATACCGTAATGGGCCCAAAGGGCCAGGTCAGGGACTGAGGAAATGGGAAAGTGAGGGATAAGCCCCAGAGTGTAGTGCTCAGGGAATAACTAGTTGACTCATATTGAGCCCTGGCCTGCTGCCAAACCCATAAGGTAGTCTGCATTGGGGCAGTAATAGTAAGACTAGAGGTGGGTCCCCGATACACCAGGTTGTGGAGTTCCGCATAGGAGCCAAGCAGTGCTGCCTCCAATATTACCATAGCATCATCTCTGGGCTTGGAGAACCACCACCGTATGGTGACCAGTAACGTTGCCCAATAATATAACATAATTGGAAATTTTGGGAGCGCCAGGCCTCCTCGATTATTAGGAAGGTGCAGGGTCAACAATGAAAGTCTAAGGGTGCCCCCTCCCAGATGAAAGAAGTGACGATGCTGTCCAAGCGTCGAAAGAAGGACTGTTTGAAGAAATAAACAAATTTATGCAGGAAGATCATTTTTAGTAAGTTGACTCGGCCTATAGTACTAAGGAGTAACGCAGACCAAGTAGTGCACTTGGCTTGCAGGGAAGACAGTAGTGGAAGAAGGTTATATGTAATGCGTCTGAGGAATCGCGCCACACTATAACGCCCAAACATTTAAACTGTAAAACTGTACGTACCGGAGCAGAGAGGACTGGTAGGGTGGTACCCAGAGACAGGGAATATGTCCCAATTGATACGGATACCCAAGTAGAGGCCGAAGGTTTCTCTAACTCGGAGATGTGGTACAGTCCCCAAGGTACAAAAGGAGTGTCGCCTGCATACGTGGAAATGCGTTCCTCCCACCGGGCGGCCCCCTGATGGGGCCCATATTAAACTTTATTCGTACCAAAAGTTAAAAACAACATTTGGCTAAAATACATTGCAAAAAATTTTTTGTTTGCAGTGAAAACCACCGTGTGGCACATTTAAGTTAAACCTCACAATACTAGAGAATGTAGGAGCAATAACTGAATATAAAGTCCATTTCAAAGATGACTGTAGTTCCTCAACATGTTTCGCAGAAAACTATGCCTGCTTCTTAAAGTGATTGTAAAGTCCCGTGTGTTTTTTATTTATTTTAATTTTTTAAAATTAAAAATAACAAATATGTTATACTTACAAACGTGTTATACTTGCCTCCTCTGTGCAGTTGGTTTTGCACAGAGCAACCTGGATCCTCCTCTTCCTGGGTCCCTCTTCGGCTCTTCCGGCCCCTCCCTCCTGTTGGGTGCCTCCATAGCAAGCAGCTTGCTATGGGGGGCACTCGAGCTGAGTCACAGCTCCCTCTGTCCAGTTCTGGCCGCTACCCCTTTCTTATCTTATTGGCTGACTGACTTTGACAGCAGCGGGAGCCAATGGCGCCGCGTTGCTGTTTCAGCTAATGAGGAGGAGAGTCCTGGATTACCGAGACATTCCTACAACATTGCTGAAGCTAGAGGGATCTCAGGTAAGTGTTAGGGGGGCTGCTGCACACAGAAGGCTTTTTATCTTAATGCATAGAATGCCTTTAAGGAGGACAGTATCTGCTAGAATGTATGGAGATGGATATCTCTCCAAAAGGCTCTGTGTGGTTAGAATGGATCATGCAAAAAAAAAAGGGAGTAGGGGGCTAGTAGATCGCTTAGGAGGGCCAGACACAGGTATCCCTCACGTGCGGATGCAGGGAACATAGGAGACACCGAAAACTAGACCTAATGTGGTTCACGAGACGCACGTACAACCAAAGGAGGAGGAAGTTTAGTGGACTATAAGGTACATAGTTGAAAGGGGCTGATTAATCCATAACCAATGCTCTTGTGAATCCAAGGAAAAAAACTTAATGAGTCTATTCCTCCAAAAGAATGCTGGAAGCCACCAGGTGTGGACTTCAACAGGCGTACAGAACCACCATGTCGCCACCTCTAGATAAAAGAGAAAATATTGCCACATCTGTCTAGAGCACAAGCAATCACAAAACAATTGTTACTACTTAACATTTTGGGCACATGTGATATTGAATTTTTTTTAATTCTTTTTTTTTTTCAATCAGTAAATTGTCGTGGTCGTCCATCATCATGTTTCCTCAAAAGAACGTTGCAAGAGACCACTGGGGTTTTCTACTTCTATGCCTTTCAGCCTTCATAGCTGCTAGTTATGGTAAGTTGTTGAATGTATGTGTTTGTTTTGTTTTTTCTGCTGTCACCGAATTACAGTTATTTGTAAAGGTTTAATTTTTTTCTAAAATAACATGTCATACTTGCCTGCTTTCTGCAGTGGTTTTGCACAGAGCAGCCCCGATCCTCCTTTTCTGGGGGTCCCCCCGCTGGCAGTCTTGGCTCTTTCTCCGAGTGCCCCCATAGCAAGCTGCTTGCTGTGGGGGCACTCGTGTTGACTTGATCCCAAACCTGCTCTGTATATGTCTATTGACACACACAGACTGACTCAGCGACCACCCCCCCTGTTCTCTGCCCCCAGGGTTTAGTGCAATGTATTACCATTTTAGAGCGTTATCCATCATGCAAAACAAACAAACAAAATTTCAGATTACCGGTAATCTAATCAGAATCAGTGTATGTGTAATTTATTATATATTACACAGTATCTCACATTTTTGTAAATATTTTATTATATCTTTTCATGTGACAACACTGAAGAAATTACACTTTACTGCAATGTAAAGTAGTTAGTGTAAAGCTTGTAAAACAGTGTAAGTTTGCTGTTCCCTCAAAATTATTTAACACACAGCCATTAATGTCTTAACTGCTGGCAACAAAAGTGAGTACATCCCTAAGTGAAAATGTCCAAATTGGGCCCAATTAGCCATTTTCCCTCCCAGTGTCATGTAACTCCTTAGTGTTACAAGGTCTCCGGTATGAATGGGCAGAAGGTGTGTTAAATTTGGTGTTATCGCCCTCACTCTCTTAATGGTCACTGGAAGTTCAACATGGCAGCTCATGGCAAAGAACTCTCTGAGGATCTATAAAAAAAAAAATTGTTGCTCTACATAAAGATGGCATAGGCTACATAAAGAGGGCATAGGCTATAAGAAGATTACCAAGACTCTGAAACTGAGCTGCAGCACGGTGGCCAAGACCATACAGCGGTTTAACAGGACAGGTTCCACTCAGAACAGGCCTTGCCATGGTCGACCAAAGAAGTTGAGTACACATGCTTAGCGTCATACCCAGAGGTTGTCTTTGGGAAATAGACGTATGAGTGCTTCCAGCATTGCTACAGAGGTTGAAGGGGTGAGGGGGCCTGTCAGTGCTCAGACCATACAACGCACACTGCATCAAATTGGTCTGCATGGCTGCCATCCCAGAAGGAAGCCTCTTCTAAAGATGATGCACAAGAAAGCCAAACAGTTTGCTGAAGACGAGCAGACTAAGGACATGGATTACTGGGACCATGTCCTGTGGTCTGATGAGACCAAGATAAACTTATTTGGTTCAGATGGTGTCTAGCGTGTGTGGCGACAACCAGGCGAGGAGTACAAAGACAAGTGTGTCTTGCTACAGTCAAGCATGGAGGTGGGAGTGTCATGGTCTGGGGCTGCATGAGTGCTGCCGGCACTGGGGAGCTACAGTTCATTGAGGGAACCATAAATGCCAACATGTACTGTGACATACTGAAGCATAGTATGATCCCCTCCCTTCGAAGACTGGGCCGCAGGGCAGTATTCCAACATAACGACCCCAAACACACCTCCAAGACAACCAGTGGTTTGCTAAAGAAACTGAGGGTAAAGGTGATGGACTTATAAAGTTAAAAACAAAGAGCTGCGCTTAGAACAATGAGTTAGGTATGCTGCCTTCCTTAAAAGAGCTTCCCTAGGGATTCTCTACTGACTAAGAATATATATACCAAGGGTTGTGGCGCTTCCTATGGGGTAATAAATGGGAAGGGCGGTTTGTGGTGTACACAGGTGGTTTCCCTCAGTAAATCCTAATGGAGGTACCTGGTGCCTACCAGGGAAAACTTAATTACCGTAAGGGTATATATGTCTGTGCCTGCACATACACACACATATATCCACATACACCCGCATGTATCAGCAGAGATACATAATATCTTCAGTGGTGGTTCATTCAGAACCTTATTTTAAGGGGTGTGGGCTGAGGCCCCTACAACTGTGATAAGTCTGCACCATATGCCACCACTAGGTGAGATACCTATACCATATATGTGTAAACCTTATGTGTACTCTACTGATCCAAAATAATCCAAACCATCAAAATAAAACTTTACTACCCGTGCAAAATAAGCATCCATAGAAATATGTTACCAAAACATTACATATTATAGTCAAAGTTAGTGCAAATAAACGTATTGTAATCAAGATAAGTGCAAAGAAAACCAATGTTAACAGTTTTTCAGTGATTATAGTCCTTAAAGTAAAAACTTGTTCAGATCCAGTGTTCCAAACAATTTCGTGACTTGAGTGCTCTCGGATAATTCCTGTGACTTTTGTGCACCCCCTTGCGGATCCCCACTCACCAGATCCAACAGCCCCAAAGAGGGGCGACCAGCATAAGATGTCTCAATCACGGTCTCCTCTCCACGCCAATTAAGCGGGCTATTCAGGGTGATTTCCGTGCCGTTGGTTTTCCCAATGGATTCCCGGATCCTCCGGTCTCAGATGGAACAGGTTACATGGGGTATTTCAATCACAATTTTCTCTCCCCCACCGTCCTACCGAGCATCCAGGTAACTTCCTACTATTGGGTTCAATGTTCACAGTGGCTCCCTATTTTGGCCACTTGCTTCCATAAAACTGAACTCTCTGGATCTAGATGGCTAGATGGCTAGATCTCATTACATCAGAGAGACTGGACCTGAACAGATTGCAGATTGTTTGGAACACTGGATCTGAACAAGTTTTTACTTTAAGGACTATAATCACTGAAAAACTGTTAACATTGGTTTTCTTTGCACTTATCTTGATTACAATACGTTTATTTGCACTAACTTTGACTATAATATGTAATGTTTTGGTAACATATTTCTATGGATGCTTATTTTGCACGGGTAGTAGAGTTTTATTTTGATGGTTTGGATTATTTTGGATCAGTAGAGTACACATAAGGTTTACACATATATGGTATAGGTATCTCACCTAGTGGTGGCATATGGTGCAGACTTATCACAGTTGTAGGGGCCTCAGCCCACACCCCTTAAAATAAGGTTCTGAATGAACCACCACTGAAGATATTATGTATCTCTGCTGATACATGCGGGTGTATGTGGATATATGTGTGTGTATGTGCAGGCACAGACATATATACCCTTACGGTAATTAAGTTTTCCCTGGTAGGCACCAGGTACCTCCATTAGGATTTACTGAGGGAAACCACCTGTGTACACCACAAACCGCCCTTCCCATTTATTACCCCATAGGAAGCGCCACAACCCTTGGTATATATATTCAAAGGTGATGGACTTTCCAAGCATGTCTCCAGACCTAAACCCTATTGAGCATCTGTGGGGCATCCTCAAACGGTAGGTGGAGGAGCGCAAGGTCTCTAACATCCACCAGCTCCGTAATGTCATCATGGAGGAGTGGAAGAGGACTCCAGTTGCAACCTGTGAAGCTCTGGTGAACTCCATGCCCAAGAGGGTTAAGGCAGTGCTAACAGACCAGTTAGCCTACAATACTATTGATGTTAGGCTAACTGGTCTGTAATTCCCAGGGATGTATTTTGGGCCCTTTTTAAATATTGGTGCTACATTGGCTTTTCTCCAATCAGCTTGTACCATTCCAGTCAGTAGACTGTCAGTAAAAAATTAGGAACAATGGTCTGGCAATTACTTGACTGAGTTCCCTAAGTACCCTCGGGTGCAATCTGGTTAACCATGGAGGTGCTTCTTGTGATGTGTCATGAGGATAAACACTGCAGTTTTGGTTACTGAAGCCCCCTGATTCCCTCGTGAAGACTGAGAAGAATAAATTCAACACCCTCGCCATCTCCCCATCCTTTGTAACCAGATGTCCTTCCTCATTCTTTATGGGGCCAATATGGTCTGTCCTCCCTTTTTTACTGTTTACATACTTAAAGAATTTCTTGGGATCATTTTTGCTCTCCTCCGCTATGTGTCTTGTATGTTCTATCTTATCCGTATTTATTGCCCCCTACATTTCTTGTTGCATTCTTTATAAAGTCTAAATGCTGATGATGATCCCTCAACCTTGTATTTTTTGAAGGCCTTCTCCTTTGCTTTTATATGCATTTTTACATTGGAGTTAAGCCACCCAGGACTTTTGTTCGCTCTTTTAAATTTATTACCCAATGGGATGCATTGGCTAATGCCCTTATTTAATATGCTCTTAAAGCAAACCCATCTCTCCTCCGTGTTCTTTGTTCCTAAGATTTTATCCCAATTTATGCCTTCTAGCAAGGCTCGTAGTTTAGGGAAGTTTGTTTAACACCACTACTTGTTAATAATAAATAATTTATACGTGATATCAGTGATTGATTGATTTTTTTTTTTTATATAAGATAAATGGTATTACATTTGTCATCTGCTTCCATTCTTGTTAAATGGGACTTGTCCAGTCTCTATACCATTATCCCTCATGAGCTAGGTATTGAAGCATGCTGGCAGCTGTTGTTACAATCACATCATTATAGAGATCGACAGATTGCTTTTCTCCTGGAACTACTAAATATTGTTTTTGAAGAGAATTATTTTCTCTTCAAGGAAACTCATTACTTACAGCCTAAAGGGACAGTGATGGATTCCAATGTCACACCCCCATACGCAAAATTATTCATGAATATGATAGAAACATAATTTATATAATAACATAATTTTTGCTAAACATTGCCAAGGATGGTATAGATTTATAGATGATGTGTTTGCTGTGTGGGGGGGTTGCGAAATTAGAAACCCTATTATTATTTGATCAGTATCTCAATTATCTTATTCATGGTTTGAAGTTCAACATTGTGTATAGCAGGGATTAAATTCCCTTCCTGGATACAATGTTGAAAATAAATAAAACTTGGATTGAAAGTGATTTGTATGTCAAAAGCATGGACTGTAATCAATTATTACATGATGACAGTTTTCATCCCCAAGAAGTCTTTAACTCTATCCCCAGGAGTCAATTAACTAGAGTTCAAAGGATAGTCAGTGATCCACATTGTCGGGAAGAGGTATTAAATGAAATGGAAACTAAACTAATCAGAAGAAATTATCCAGCAGCATTAGTGAATAGACAACGTACCATTCTAAACAGTAGTAGGACTAATAATAGACATATAAAAATAATTCCTTTCGTAACACAATTCCACCCGTTTTCTTATCGTATTTTTAACATTGTTAAAAAACATTGGAGTTTTTTTGAGAGAAAATTATCCTACCATAGATGAATTTTCAAACCCGCCATTACCCTCATATAGGAAAGGTAGAACATTGAGGGATCGTTTGGTGAGATCAGATCAATATTTCCTTCCAATCCTAAAATAACCTTTTTGGGACCACGTAATACAGGATCATTTCACTGTTTTATCATGTATACAGTGTAATTCTATGATTAAAGGAAATAGTATATTATGCCCTCATAAAGGTTTTGATAGCCCAATTAAAGGCCACTATACTTGTCAATCCTGATATGTGATATATGCTATAAAGTTTCCATGAGGGTTTCTTTATATTGGGGAAACAACTCAAAAGGTCAAGGACCGTATAGCTAGGCATAAATATTTGATCAGAGATAATTTAACACAACTACCTTTGGCTAGACATTTTTTCTTTTTAGGGAAGGGACATTCAATCTCCCAATTAAAATATATGGTTTTGGAGGGTATTAGTAAAAATAGGAGAGGGGTGATCAGGAGTTAATTTTAAGAAAATGTGAAGTTTATTGAATAAATTTCCTTAATACTGTTGCCCCGAAAGGATTAAACACAGATTTAGATCTGTATTTGTTCGTTTGGGTAAAAATGACTTCTTTGCTTTAAATTTTTCTATAATATTATTTTTTGATGTTTGGATTACGATAAACATATTTTTCTCTTGACAGATTAGCAATGTGAAGAGATAATGAGATGTCTGTTTAACTATTTTCTATATCAGTGGCTTTGAAAAATCAATCAATCATGGAATACAATTATAATAATAAGCTATTAACCTCAAAATTGATTCCATATGTGATTATTTGGAAATGTTCAAATTCTCACAAATGTGTTTGAAATGTTAGATGTGTTCGGATCTGACGAAGGGCGTAAGCATGTGAGCCCGAAATGGAAATGTTTTTGAACACTTTATTATGTAAACTATTTTGCATTTATCGAACAAATAAATCTTCAAGTGCTTTGTGTGTGTGTGTGTGTGCGTGTATATGTATATATACGTATGTGTATATATATATACCGTATATACTCGAGTATAAGTTGTTCCGAGTATAAGTCGAGGCCCTAATTTACTACAAAAAAAATGGGAAAAACTTATTGACCCGAGTATAAGACGAGGGTGAGAAATGCACAGCTACTGTAAGTGGAAAAGAGGGTCAACAATGCCCATTTGCAGGATCACTGTGCCCATTTGCATGCCTCACTGTGCCCATTTGCAGCCATAGGTCCCCTGAACTTCAAACTCCGTAGTTAAGTGTTCCTAGATGCCCCCTAGCTGCAGCCAAAATTTGGGGTCTCTGAACCCAAAGGGTCCCGAAATGACATTGCTGCAGATGGACACAGTTGACCGAATTTGGGGCCCCGTATCTCAGGGCCACTTAGTGCTAGGAACCCCAAATTAGGTGTGCAAACCCAGTGGAACTAGCACCATAAAATTTCCAAAGCTGGGGTTTCTAGCACCAAGTGGCCCCGAGATACAGGGCCCCAAAAATCAGTTCAGAAAATGTCAAGCACTTTTCTGCAGCAGAGAATGACATTTTCCGAACCGGTTTTGGGGCCCCGTATCTCAGGGCCACTTGGTGCTAGGAACCCCACCTTTGGATATGTTATGGTACCAGTTCCACTGGGTTTGCACACCATATTTGGGGTTCCTAGCACCAAGTGGCCCTGAGATATGGGGCCACAAAGTCGGTTCAGAAAATGTCAAGCACTTTTCTTCAGCAGAGAATGACATTTTCCGAACCGATTTTGGGGCCCCGTACCTCGGGGCCACTTAGAGCTAGGAACTTCAGCTTTGGATATGTTGTGGTACCAGTTCCACTGGGTTTGCACACCAAATTTCTAGCACCAAGTGGCCTTGAGATACGGGGCCCCAAATTCGGTTCGGAAAATTTTTTGCTGCAGAAAAGTGCTTGACTCAAATATAAGTCGAGGGGGGCACTTTCAGCACAAAAAAATGTGCTGAAAAATTCGACTTATACTCGAGTATATACGGTATATATATATATATATATATATATATATATATATATATATATATGTATGTATGTATGTATGTATGTATGTGTGTGTGTGTAAAATATATATTTATAATGTATGAACTATGACAACTTCACTGTAATAATCAGTGGGGGGCACTAGATTCTCCTTTGCGAGAGCATGTGTACTGTGTGGCTGTCACATTCAAAATGGCTGAGCGAGTAGAGCAATGAATCTGCATCAAATTTTGAACTGAGCTTGAACATTCCTTCATGGAAACTATTCGGATAATTTAGAAGGCTGTTAGGGACAGCAATGAGTGGATGCAATGAGTTCAGTGCAAGTAAGTGTGGCATAAATGCTTCAAAGCGGGTCGAGAATCCTGTTGAAAGTGATCCACGTTCTGGAAGGCCTGCAACAAGCAGGACACCTGAGAATGTTGAATGTGTATAGGCTGCAATCCGACAAGGATTGAGGACTGTCAGTGCGAGAACTAGAAGCTGATCTGGGGATTACAAAACCTACTGTGTTTGAGATTTTGATGTCCCAAGGTGCCCACTTTGAAGGGGACTGAGGTGTCATTATCCTATTCATTGTGCTGTCTCTTGGTTTGTTTGTATACCTCCCTAAAGCTTGGTACACAGCTCGGCCGTCTTCTGTCAAAGGCTCAAGGGGGCAGTCCCCCTGTCAGAACGCAATAGCTCAGCAAGGGAGAATGCTGTACTAACATTGGATTGTTAGTACAGCGGCTCCGACCTGAGCTGTCAGGTTTTTTTTTTTTTTTTTCAGCTGGGTTGAACCAAAAATAAACTATTTAGCGTGTACAAGGCTTTAGGCTTAGGAAGATTTGGTTAAGCAGGAAGTCCAACAGACAAGTTCGGTTTTTAGCTGACTCAAACCCAACAAACCATAAAAGCTGGTTGGAAGTCCAAAAACTGTAGAAATCCATAATTATGAACGTCTCTGAAAAGACCCACTATTTTCCACGACCAAAATATTTAGAGGAAGGTGAGAGCACCGGGCATCACTTTGCAATGGTCGTGAATGCGCAACAGGAGATTTCTTCTATTGATGCTGTCCAAGATAACACTGATATGTTACAGATCTGACATTCGGCTATAGGGTGCTGACATCGCAATGTTAATTTATTAGCAAGACAAAGACCAGCTGACAAACTAGCCAGCTGATTCATAGATGGGTGGGAGACCAGGTATGAAGCTATAGTAATGGTGTGCAAGTCACTCAACATTCCTTGGGCATTTTATTTTTTACATCTTTTCATACATCCAGAGGACTTGGGCTCACCCGGTTCTCTCCTCCATTCTGAGCAGAGAGCTGTACCTGTCAGTCACCAATAAGGATGAGCTCTGGCGTGTTTGCACACTCCACATGCAGAGCCAGCCAGGAAGTCGGCACGCGCTGCGCTAATCACAGGCAGTGAGACATTTCCTGATCTCTGCAGCCGCACATCGGGAAAAATGTCTCACTGCCTGTGATTAGTGCAGCCCCGTGCTGACTTCCTGGCGGGACTTGGAGTGTGCGAACATGCCGGAACTCCTCCTTAGTCACCAACTCTCTGCTCTGCCCCTCCAGCGCTGGGCTGGGGAGGGGAGGGAATGGCTGACTCAGTCTACCAGCGATGCAGGTGAATGAGGTTCAAGCCCTGTAAAGTCAGGGTCTCTCACCAGCCTGGATCAGCTTGTAGTGATGTAGTGTAGTGGGTAGATAATGACTTAGTTGTTATTAGTAAGATGTAAATCATTTCCAGCAGCAACCCAATTGTTCCAGAGAGATGCATTTATTGAAACTTCAGACAGAATAAAGTCCATAAGATACTTGCAACAGGTGACAAAATCCAACAGAGTAAATATGACAGCAAACCGTAGCCTTCAGAGTCCCATTTGTCCTAGACTAGATCTAGACCTGTGACCATCATCTTCATGGAGAATGAAAAGACTGACTGCCAGCTTGAATCGTCCCCCTGAAATACTAATTATTACACAGAAATTACACAGAAAGAGCAGCATAGATTTCCTTATAAAGCCCCACCTAGCAGGTGACACTAATCATTGAATTTCATGCTTCCTGTTAAATGATACACGTAGAAACCAAGGAAACCGAAAAACCTACAGCAACGCACACACATATAAATATGTATCGCATCGCATATAGATTAATGTAAAGTAAAACAATCGTGTATATTGAAAAGGTATTTCTAAAAATGTGTACATATATTAGTAAATAGAGATAAACATACTCAATAACACATACCTCCCAACATTTTGAGATGGGAAAGAGGGACACCTACTAACAAACGTATGTAGGCATAGGACATGCCCCCTGGCACACCCCCTTAACCTCTTCAGATCGGTGCTATTGCCAAATGACTGCAACAGCGCGGACCTACATTGCCGGGACTACGTCTGTTGACATCGTCCCGTGCATGAGCGGCCTGCGTGCCCCCTGCAGGGCGCGCTCGGTGATCAGCGAGTCTATGAGACTCGCCAGATCACAGATCAGAGTAAGGGGTCGGTCCCGACCCCTTACCACATGATCAGCTGTCAGCCAATTACAGCTGATCATGTGATGTAAACAGAGCAGGTAATCGGCTATTTTTTTTCTCCTCGCGCTGACAGTGTGAGGAGGAAAAAAAAAAGCCGATCACTGGCGGCCGTGAGAGAGACATCAGTCCTGATCACGGCGATCATCTGTGCCCCCTGCCAGTGACACCTAGCAATAGGCAGCAGTGCTGCCTTACAGTGCCCACCAGTGTCACCCATCAGTGCCCACAGTGCCACCCATCAGTGCCACAACAGTGCTGCACATCAGTGTCACCTACCAGTGCCCATGAGTGCCCCCCATCAGTGCTGCCTTAACTGTGCCTATCTGTTCCCATCGGTGCAGCCTATCAGTGCCCACCAGTGCCGCCTCATCAGCGCATATCAATGAAGGAGAAAAATTACCTGTTTGCAAAATTTTATAACAAACTATGAAACATGATTTTTTTTTTTTTTTCAAAATTTTCCATTTTTTGTTTGTTTAGCAAAAAATAAAAATCCCAGCTGTGATTAAATACCACCAAAAGAAAGCTCTATTTGTGGGAAAAAAAATTATAAAAATTTCATTTGGGTACAGTGCTGTATGACCGCGTAATTGTCATTCAAAGTGCGACAGCGCTGAAAGCTGAAAATTGGTCTGGGCAGGAGGGGGGTTTAAGTGGTTAAAGGAGAATTAACCAAAAAAAAAGGTTATTTTTTTTTACCACTACTATCCCTTTATATTCGCTTTTAAAATGTACAGATGCAGCAATTTAGAAATTGGATGAAAGGTTTAGCACTGGGAAACACTTTTTGAAAGATAAAAAGTGCATTTTATATACAACTATATAGATCAGACCAAAATGAGGGACAGAGGAACATTGCTCCAAATCAGGGACAGTCCCTCGAAATCAGGAACAGTTGGGAGCTATGAATAACATACACCATAAAACCATTGTAATCACCATATTGGATTAAAACAAATCTGTGTAACCCAACATATACCATCCCTTAACAGAAATATGTGTATGTGTATCACACACATGTACATCACACACATATATATGTATATGTGTAAACGCATAGACACCCACCCATAGGATATCTCCCTCCATTATAAAAACGTTAAACAATATATATCACTATGTATGGTATAGTACTCTAGGGAGATAATTGAAGGAATCTTTCGCCATATATAATATATGTGTATCGGTTTTTACTGACTATATATAGATCGATACATTGACAATTTTAATACAGTCCCATATCTCTTGCTGCTCAACCTGTTTTGTATCTTTTTGTGTCTTTCTGTTTCTCCCTCTTTACTCTGCCCTCTATTGGCCACCTTTTCTCTGTTGTTCCTTTTGGGGGACTATGGAGAAAGATTCCTTGAATCTTTACATTTACTCTATATGCAATACATATTTATATGTGTGTGCGTTGCTGTAGGTTTTTCTGTTTCCTTGGTTTCTACTTACCGGTATATCATATAATAGGAAGCATTCATTTCAATGATTAGTGTCACCTGCTGTGCAACTAGGTGGGGCTTTATAAGGAAATCTATGCTGCTCTTCCTGTGTAATGACTAAGCACACTTGGAGTGTGTGAAATGTATCTACCAGCTTTCTGTCAACACTTTGGAATCTTCTGAATAAAAGAATTTTGATTGCATACAGAGTGCGGCCATTTCTTCTTTTGATTCTATGCGGAGGCGAGCCATCCAGATCATCAGGCTTTCAAAACCTCACCTGATGCAGCGAGTCTTCTTGTTTGTTTTATGATCCTACTATCTGAGCTTTTGTTTCTTTTAATGCGAGCTGCCTGGGTGCCCATTAAAGCCTGGTTCCCACCTATGCAGTTTGCTTTTCATCCGTTTCTACAGTGCGTTTTGCGTTTTTGTTTTTGATGCATTTTGCTTTTTTTTTTTTGTGGCCAGTTATTTGTTGGGTAGATAAAAAAACACAAATCGTGGCAAAAATGCACCGCTTGCTTTTCTGCAGCTTCTCCATTGAAGTCTTTTTAACCAAAAACGCATTAAAAAAAGTCCCTGACCCTTTCCAAAAGTGCAGCAGCTGAAAACAGCATAGATGTGAACATGTCCCGTAGGAAACCATGTTAAATGGACTATAGTGTGTTTTTGCAAAAAGCATTAAAAACCGTATAGGTGTGGACAAGGTCTAAAGGAGAAGGAAAAGTGGAGGTTGGAGTGACCTAGAAGTCCCACCTCTGGCTCCTATGATGGATGTCGCAGTGGTCCAATATCGGGACATGACATGTCCATCATAGGAGCCGTCGGTCCAGGAGGCGAGACTCAGTGGACACTGCAGCGGAAGATCCCGCTCTGTGTAAACCTGCGGGCTGCAGCTCTCCTCTCCCCATGGCGGCGCTGATGGGCACTGGTGACTTGCAGGGCTATGATGGGCACAGGTAAGGCTGAGCTAATGGGCACTGATCAGGCTGTATTGATGGGCACAGGTAAAGCTGCACTGATCAGGCTCCATTGATGGGCACTGATCAGGCTGAATTGATGTGTAAGGGAGCTCTAATGGACACTGGTGACTGGCGAGGCTGCGCTGATGTGCACAGGTAAGGATGCACTGATCAGGCTGCATTGATGGGCACTGGCGAGGCTGTGCTGATGGGCACAGGTAAGGATGCACTGATCAGGCTGCATTGAGGGGCACTGGTGAGGCTGCATTGATGAGCGCTGGTGAGGCTGAGCTGATGGGCACTGGCGTGTGTATCTGTCATTGTAGCATACACATATACAATGATCTTGCAAACTAACAAAAAGTAACACAAACACACAATGACACCCAAACAATAGACATTACTTTCTCGAGACGGGTAATTATGAAATTTTTTTTCAGTCTTGCAGGGGTTGTACTTTACCGTAAAAGGTTGAGAAACTGGTGTAGATTATTCACATTTTTTTTTCTAAGGTAGCAGCAGTGGATCTTTTAAAACTTGAAACTTTCTTTATACACATGGCTTGAAGGAAGAGTTTGTGATACATTTTATGGGTGTTGATTGCAACTGTGTCTGGAGCACAAAGAAAAGATTGTTTGCATATATTTTTATAGTAGTGCAGTAATATGTTATGCTCTGCCCTATGAACTCCTATTGGATATCATTTTAAAGTATACATTCTGAGTGTATTTTGTCACTGCAAGAATGTGGTTACTCCTTGAGATTATGGGATTGATTTACTAAAACTGGAAAGTGCAAAATCTGGTGCAGCTGTGCACAGAAACTAATCCCCTTCCAGGTGTGTTTTTTTTTTTTTTTTTTTTTTTTTTTTTTGTGAAAGCTTAATTGAATCAGCTGAAGCTAGGAACTGATTGGTTGCTGTGCACAGCTGCACCAGATTTTCCATTCCCCAATTTTAGTAAATCAACCCCAATGTAATTATACTTTATAGGAACTGGTAATTTTGTTTAGTAATTAAATCTTGTGCTTTTTTTCTATAGGGAACTGTGGAGCGCCTTTGAGGTTGGACTTTGCCATTGTGGGAGATCAGTTTATTGGCCAAGACAATTTTCCTGTTGGTGCTAATGTAACTTATACCTGCATAGCCGGATACATCCGTATTCCTGAAAGCAAAAATGTTATATACTGCTTGAGTAACTCAAAATGGTCAACTCCTGAAACATTCTGCCAGCGTAAGTACTGTTTTTTATTTCTTTTCTTTCTTTTTATTTCTCTCTGTCTGATAGTAGTTTGAGGCTGGGTTCACACATGTGCGGTGTGAATTTCAGCTCTGTTTTCTCTGCGAAGAGAAAAAAACAACTGTTCAGCAGTTTCTCTCCATTGTAGCTGCAGATCAGCTGAGCAGGGAGAGGGGAGAGGTGTAGTGAGGAGAGGGAGAGAATGCATGTTCACAACAGAACGCATCTGAGAATCAGATGCGTTCCCATAGAAGATAATGTGCTTGCAATTCGCACCGCAGTGCCCAGAAAACACACACTTTTTTGGGCAATGCGCATGCGAATGCAACGCACAGATGTGAACCAGCCTCATCAAATGAATGCATTTTAAATGACATGCGAACCCAGCGAACCCAGCCTTACTCTTGACCGCATTGTTTTTTTTTTTGTTTTTTTTTACATACATACATACATACATACTCACTCTATATATCCCCTTTTTTTAAGATTATTTATTTTTTTTCATTGCATAATAATGGATTTTTTTTTTTTTTTTGCTCCTCCATTTTGCTATTGCCCCCCCCCCCCTTCTTCCTGTGGTTGTAGTAGTTGGCTTCCTATGTTTGCATTTATTTAAAAAATAAAAAATTGTGTCCTTCCTCATGTCCGTATAGGAGTTTATCCTTGTTTTATGTCTGTGATGTCTTGTGATCTTGATCTTCATACCCCAGATTCAATTCATATTGACATACTGTACATTTGCTTATTGCTGATCTCAAATTTGTATTATGCATATGTTTGGTCAGCTCGTGGGACTGGGGCGACCAGGAATGTTAATTGCAGATGTTGCTACGGTACTGTATGGCTATACGGCTGGATTCAGTAAAAACTTTTAATTAAAATAAATAACCCAATACTTTATTATATTTCACCTAACAAGTCAGTGTTTAGCAGATGTAGTCTACAGCCTTGAGTTGGGAAAGGTTTTTATCAACTTTGCACATCTGAACACTGCTATATTTCCCAGTTCTTCATTGCAAAACTCTTCAAGCTCTGTGACATTGCATGAGGTGCGTGAGTGAACAGTCTTTACAAGTTCAGCTACAAAATCTCTATAGGGATGAGATCTGAACTGTAACAGCCATTCATGAACATTATTATTTCAAAGGAATATTTGTATAGTTCTGGCTTGGGGTTATTATGTTACTAGAAAACCATTCTTCTTCCAGGGTTCGAGTTTTTTTTGCTGCCTGCATTAGATTTTCTTTAATTTCTTCTCTCCCTCTATCCTGCTGAAGAAACAATCCCGCTGCCATGTTGATGGTACATTTACGATGAGGTCCAACGTTCAGCTTACACCAGACATCATATTTAGTATGATGCTCAAGGCCTAATTTTAGTCTCATCAGATCATAAAACTTTAGCTTACTCCAGCTATTTTTTGTATTTTTCCTCTCTCCTCTCTTTTTTTTGTAAATATTTTATTATATCTTTTCATGTGAGAACACTGAAGAAATGTTACAATGTACAGTTTGTATGACAGTGTAAATTTGCTGTCCCCTCAATATAACTCAACACACAGCCATTAACCCCTTCAGATCCACGCTATAGCTGAATGATGGCTACAGCACAGACCTACTTTGCTACAGTTTGCAAAAGTTAATAACAAAATGTAAAACAGTTTTGTTTTTTTGTTTTTTTTGTTTTTGTTTTTTTTTAAATTTTGGTCTTTTTCAATTTTTTTTAACAAAGCATAAAAAACCCAGAGGTGATCAAATACCACCAAAAGAAAGCACTATTTTTGGGGAAAAAAAAGATAAAAAATTTATTTTGGATACAGTGTTGTATGACCACGTAATTGTCATTCAAAGAGTGACAGTGCTAAAAGCTAAAATTTGGTCTGGGCGGGAGGGGAGGGTTTAAGTGCCCAGTAAGCAAGTGGTTAATGTATAAACCGCTGGCAACAAAAGTGAGTACACCCCTAAGTGAAAAAGTCCAAATTGGGCCCAATTAGCCATTTTCCCTCCCCAGTGTCATGTGACTTGTTAGTGTTACAAGGTCTCAGGTGTGAATGGGGAGCAGGTGTGTTAAATTTGGTGTTATCGCTCTCACTCTCTCATACCAGTCACTAGAAGTTCAAATGATCATCACCTCATGGCAAAGAACTCTGAGGATATGAAAAAATAATTGTTGCTCTACATAAAGATGGCCTATGCTAAAAGAAGATTGCCTAGACCCTACAGCGGTTTAACAGGACAGGTTACACTCAGAATATACCTCGCCATGGTTGACCAAAGAAGTTGAGTGCACATGTTCAGCGTCCTATCCAGAGGCAACGACCCCAAACACACCTCAAGATGACTACTGCCTTGCTAAAGAAGCTGAGGTTAAAGGTAATGGACTGGCCAAGCATGTCTCCAGACCTAAATCCTATTGAGCATCTGGGGCAGGAGTGGAAGAGGAGTCCAGTAGCCACCTGTGAAGCTCTGGTGAACTCCATGCCCAAGAGGGTTAAGGCAGTGCTGGAAAATAATGGTGGCCACTTTCACTTAGAGCCCTTGCACACTGGGGCGGGGGCGGCGTCGGCGGTAAAACGCCGCTATTATTAGCGGCGTTTTACCGTCGGTATTCGGCCGCTAGCGGGGCGGTTTTACCCCCGCTAGCGGCCGAGAAAGGGTTAAATACCACTGCAAAGCGCCTCTGCAGAGGCGCTTTGCCGGCGGTATAGCTGCGCCGTCCCATTGATTGCAATGGGCAGGAGCGGTGAAGGAGCGGTATACACTCCGCTCCTTCATAGCTCCGAAGATGCTGCTGGCAGGACTTTTTTTACCGTCCTGCCAGCGCACCGCTCCAGTGTGAAAGCCCTCGGGGCTTTCACACTGGATACACAGCAGCGGCACTTTCAGGTCGGTTTGCAGGCGCTATTATTAGCGCAATAGCGCCTGCAAACCGCCCCAGTGTGCAAGGGCTCTTAGGGTTTACTCACTTTTGTTGCCAGCGGTTTAGACATTAATGGCTGTGTGCAGAGTTATTTTGAGGGGATAGCAAATTTACTATGTAGCAACATGTAATTTCTTCAGTGTTGTCACATGAAATGAGATAATAAAATATTTACAAAAATGTGAGGGGTGTAATCACTTTTGTGAGATACTGTGTATATATATATACACACACACTATATTACCAAAAGTATTGGGACACCTGCCCTTACACGCACATGAACTTTACATGCGTCTTACTCCAAAGGTTTAATGTTAAGTTGTCCCACCCTTTATAGCTTCAATTCTTCTGGGAAGGCTGTCCACAAGGTTTAGGAGTGTGTCTATTGAAATGTTTGATCATTTTTCCAGAAGCGCATTTGTGAGGTTAGGCACTGATGTGGACAAGAAGGCCTGGCTCGCAGTCTCCGCTCTAATTCATCCCAAAGGTGTTCTATTGGGTTGAAGTCAGGACTCTCTGCAGGCCAGTCAAGTTCCTCCACCCCAGACTCACTCATCCATGTCTTTATGGACCTTGCTTTGTGCATTGGTCCAAATCATTTAAAGGGGGATTATGGTGTGTGGTGCTTTTTCATGGGTTGCGCTTGTCCCCTTAGTTCCAGTGAAGGGAACTCTTAAGGCTTCAGCATACCAAGACATTTTGAATAATTTCATGCTCCCAACTTTGTGTGAATAGTTTGGGGATGAACCCTTTCTGTTCCAACATGACTGCACACCAGTGCACAAACGAGGTCCATAAAGACCTAATTTTTTTAAACAGATGGAGTTTTCTTTTGATGGTATTTAATCACCACTGGGGTTTTTATTGTTTGCTAAACAAATGAATGAAGACCAACTTAAAAAAAAAAGATTTTTTTCCGTAGTTTTCTGTTATAGAATTTTGCAAACAAGTAATTTTTCTTCACTGATGGACATTAGTGAGGCTGTACTGATGAGGAGGCACTGATGAGGAGGCACTGGTGGGTACTGATAGACAGCACTGATAAGGTTGCACTGATAATCAGGGCAAATGTACCCTGTCAGCCTTGCCGCTAATCGGCTCTCCTTTCCTCACACAGTGACAGCCCCTGAGGAAAAGCCTGCCGATATCTGGCAAGTTTGTTTACATCTAATATCATTTGTTTACATCTAATATTTGTTTATTTAGCATACATCACGGGACACAGAGCTATAGTAGTTACTATGTGGGTTATAGGCCACCTTTTAGGTGATGGACACTGGCACACTATAAGACAGGAAGTTCACTCTCTATATAACCCCTCCCACTACTGGGAGTACCTCGGTTTTTTTTGCCAGGGTCTTAGGTGTTGGTCCGGGGTGCTTTACGGGTCCAGGGGAGTGGAACCCCCGATTAAAAAGGGGCCCCAGTCCCTGAAGGTTTTTTAACGGAGCCAACAGTGAGGGGTGAAGATTGGGTCTGTTGGTTTTACCACTGAATCCCTGCGGCGGGATAAGGTAAATGGAAATTCCTAAGGAATTTTAAATTTTCTTATGGATTGTCTCCTTTAAAAGTAAATGTTGTCATGCGTAAAGTCACCACTGGGGGCTGAAAAGAGCACGTACCTTGTTCATGCTTTCCATAGATCGCTCTGTGTCAGCAGATGCTGCAGGCTTCCTCCGGCAAAGTAGTCACAGGCCTCCGGTAAGATGTTGGGGGGGGGGGGATTTTTTTTCTCCCTCCTTCTCCTCCTCGCGGCCACCACCCCCCCTCCTTTTTGCCACCACCACCCCACCCACCCCACACACACACACACACACTGATCCCATCAGATCGGAGGCCCGCGTGGGAAAACGCTCTTTTGAAAAGAGGGGGGGCACGGTGGGAAGAAGACGGAGGGGGTTTGGCTTGGCGCAGCATTAGCGTGCATCAACGTCCAGCGCAGGAGTGCATTATAAAAAGCTCCATTTGGCTGACTGCAGCTGTCGGAGGGACACGAGCAGAAGGGGGCATGTAAGTGGTGACACAGGCATTCCCTTGGCACATTTACTGAGCATTAATAGCAGCGGCAGTTGCTGGACTCAAGCAGTGGGTGCAATTTCTTCTGGTAGTACCTCTGCATTTGTGCATCGGGCCATGGTCAGAAGGGGAGGTAGAAACACCCCAAAAAAGGGCTCAAAAGAGTCTCCCTCAAGCTCTAAGAATCTTAGTCTCCTCTCTATAATGGCATCCTCCCCTGAGAGATCTGGGGTGGCTGGTCAGAGTGGGCCATCGGGGCCGTCAAATGTTGCAACTGTTTCCAACACTGCAGCCCCTGTCTATATTACTGAGGTTTTTTTCCTCAGCTATGATAGGATTGGAAGAAAGGTTAGCGGCTTTAATTGTATCTTTCCAGATTGGGACAAAACGTGACAGGTCCCCTTCTACTACCTGGGACTCTCAAACAGGAACTGGAGGTGGAAGAAGATGAATTTCCCTCAGGGAACTGTGAAGAGGCTGATGATGGATCTCCTTCAGCTTTACAATCTGAAAGATTGATGGTGCAATCTCTTACTTAGTTGGTCTGCTCCACTTTTATGCTACGCTTAACTTTGTCGGTTGATAAGCCTCTTTTGTCGGTTCGCTAAAGCCTCCTCAAGCTGTGCGTGCTTTTCCTGACTATTCATTGCTGGAACAGCTTATGTATTCTGAGTGGGATCACCCAAATAAGCATTTTTTTCCTCCTAAAAGGTTTTGAACACTTTATCCTATGCTGGAAAAATTCACTAAAAGGTGGGAGATACCAGCAATTGACGCTGCTATATCCTCTGTGAATAAAAGTTTGACTTGTCCGGTAGACAAATGCTTAGGGATCCAACGGATAAGAAATTGGAATTCCTGTTAAACACATTTTCTCTGGCAGGTTCAGTGACTCAACCTGCAGTGGCAAAAATTGGTGTCAATCCTTGAAAGACCAGTTTAAACAGGTGCTTAAGGTTATCCCTGATCAGCAGGCCCAGGATTTAGCTGAGCTACCAGGGGCTTTGTTTTTCAATAGACGCTATGAGAGATTCTATTCTTAAGGCCTCGCGTCTTACGCTTGGGCTGGTGCATAAGCGTAGAATACTATGCTTGAAAAATTGGTCAGCCGAAGGGCCATGCAAAAAGATCCTGGCTAGTTTTCCTTTTCTCGGTGAACGGCTGTTGGGGGATAATTTGGATAAATACATCCCAAAAATTTCTAGTGGAAAAAATAGGATTTTTATAACGGTTTACCTGTAAAATCCTCTTCTTGGAGTACATCATGGGACACAGAGCCTTAAGTAATTACTTAATGGGTTATGGGCCACCTTCAGGTGTTGACACTGGTATACCCAATACAGGAAGTTGACTCCCCTATATAACCCCTCCTCCTTCCAGGAGTAACTGTTTTTGTAGCCAAGCAATATACTTAAACCCCATAAAAAGAGGGGAGGGACCTCTGTGTCTCATGATGTAGTCCAAGAAAAGGATTTTACAGGTAAGCCGTTATAAAAATCCTATTTTCTTTATCATACATCATGGGACACAGAGCCTTAAGTAATTTACTTAATGGGAAGTCCCATAGCAATGCTACTTGAGGGGAGGGAGACACAACCCGTAGGGCACCCCCAGAGCTGAAGACTTATACCTCTGCCTACAGCACACTGCGCCGGAAGGCGATATCCTCATTCCACCTTACATCCACTTGATAAAATTTGGTGAATGTATGCATTAAAGACCAAGTTGCAGCCTTGCAGATCTAAGCCATGGAGGCCTGGTGACTCGCTGCCCAAGAAGCACTAACCGCTCTGGTAGAGTGCGCCTTGACTTTAAAAGGGGGAATCTTACCATTTAAATCATAAGTTTGAATAATAACCTGCCAAATTCTCTTAGTGACAGTGGATTTCGACACTGCCTGTCCCTTAAGACCTTCTGGCAGAATAAATAAGACCTCGGTCTTACGAATCTGAGCAGTTGCCTTTAAATAGATTTTCACTGCTCTCACCACATCAAGAGAATGTAGTGACCTTTCTTCCCTGGAACATGGTTTTGGAAAAAACGATGGCAGGAAAATATCTTGGTTCAGGTAAAAACCTGAAACTACTTTTGGCAAAAAGCCTGGACGAGGGCGTAACACCACTCTGTCCTCATGAAAAATCAAATACGGCTCTTTACAAGAAAGAGCAGCCAATTCCGAAACCCTCCTTGCTGAGGATATAGCAACCAAAAATACCAGCTTCCTTGTCAGAAGGACTAAGGGAATATGCTGTATCGGTTCAAATGGCTGTTTTTGTAACAGACAAAACTAAATTTAAGTCCCAAGGGCTCAAGGGTGATCTAACTGGCGGATTAATCCACATCACCCCTTGCATAAAACCCCCGGACTAAAGAATGCATAGCAAGCGGTCTTTGAAATAAAATTGATAAGGCTGATACTTGGCCCTTAATAGTACTCAGGGCCAACTTCATCTCTATGCCTAATTGTAGAAAGGAAAGAATTCTGCCTATGATATATCTCCGAGGGTGCCAACCCTTGGATTCACACCAGGAAACGGAAGTCTTCCAAACTCTATAATATATAGTTTTGGAAGCTGGTTTCCTTGCATTAATCAAAGTTGAAATAACTGACCCGGAAAGCCCACGTTTCTTCAGAATGTGGGTTTCAATAGCCAGGCCGTTAAATTTAGTGTTCGTAAAGTAGGATGGAATATCGGCCCCTGTGAAAGCAGGTCTTGCCTTAGTGGGAGGGGCCATGGGCCCTCCACTGCCATCTTTACGATCTCTGGGTATCATGACCTTGTGGGCCATGCTGGTGCTACCAGAATTACCGGCTTTCTTTCCAGCTTGATCTGGCAAAAGTCGTGGTAGCAACTAAATAGGTGGGAATGCATAGATTAGTGAGAATTGATCCCACGGGGTCACCAACGCATCTGTTCCGCATGCAAATGGATCCCTTGTCCTGGACACAAAGTTGACTAACTTCACGTTGAATCTGGATGCTAGAAGATCTACGTCCAGAGTCCTCCATCTTTGGCAAACGGTCCGAAAGACGTTGGGGTGAAGAGACCATTCCCCTGGGAATAACTGCTGGTGACCTAAGTAGTCCGCCTGCCAATTCTCTACTCCTGGTATGAAAACTGCCGATAGGCATGGAACATTCTTTTCTGCCCAAGTTAGAATAATAGTTACCTCTCTCTCTGAGCTGAGACTCTTGGTGCCCCCCTGGTGATTGATATAGGCCACAGCCGTGGCATTGTCGGATTGGATCCTAACAGGACAATTCTTTAACCTGGAGGTCCAGGTTTTCAAAGCCAGACACGCTGCCCGAATCTCTAGGATGTTGATGGGCAGGGTTATTTGGGATCCCGACCACTGTCCCTGGACAGTTTTCTCTATTACTGCTCCCCAGCCTGAGAGGCTGGCATCTGTTGTTACCACTTTCCAGATAATTGGTCTGAAGGATTTTCCTTTCAGCAGATTCTGGGTTAATAACCACCAGCTGAGGCTTTGGGACACACTTGGATAGTCGCATTGGCAAGTCCAAAGCTTGCGTCGTTTTGTTCCAAGCAGACAAGATACTGTTTTGCAATAGTCTCGAATGGAACTGTGCATAGGGAACTGCTTCGAAGGAAAGATGGTAGCTTCATAACAACCTCATGCAAAAGCGAATTGAGGGATTTCTTTTTTACCTGACCATCTGTACCAGCTCTTGTATGGAGCTGATCTTTGTCAGAGGCAAAAACACCCTTTTCTTCGCTGTGTCTATGATCGGGCCCAAATACTCCAGCTTTCTTACCCATTTTTAAGATAGATTTCTCTAGGTTGAGAATGCAACCCAGACTTTCCAGGCAACTGGTTGTAATGCGTACTCTGCTCCAAGCGAGCCACTGACAGGTCTATTAACAATAGATTGTCTAGGTACGCCAAGACTGTTATGCCCTGTGCCCTCAGCCTGGCTAGAGTTTGAGCCAATACTTTTGTGAACACCTGTGGTGCTGTGGCTAGCCCGAAGGGCAAGGCTACAAACTGAAAGTGTTTTTGTTCTACTCCGAATCGCAGAAATTTCTGGTGAGCAGGAAATATAGGGACATGCAGATATGCATTTGTGATGTCGATGGATGCCATAAGTTCTTTTCCTTGTAGGATGGAAACTACTGACTTTAATGACTCCATGCAAAAGGAGCGGATGTTCAGGTACTGATTTAGATTCCTTATATCTAGAATGGGTCTGACATCCCCATTTGGTTTTGGTTCCGAAAACAGGTTTGAATAGAACCCCAAACCTTGCTCTTCTGTGGGCATCTGTATGATTACCCCCTGAGCCAATAATCGGTCTAATGCTTGAAACAGGGATTGCTTTTACCCTGCATCCTTGGGAATGTTTGATCTCAGGAAACGAGGCGGTGGGAACTCCCAAAATTCTAGTTTGTATCTAAGAGGTACTGTGGCAATTACCCATCTGTCCTGAATTTCCCTTTGCCAGACTTCTGAGTATTTCAGAAGTCCTCCCCCCACTCTGGTGAGGGGGGACGCCTCTTCATGATGAGGCTTTAGTATTCTGCTTTGCAGATTTGAGGCCCCAGGTCTTCTTTTGTGCCTGGGTCTGACCCTGAGGTTTTTCTCTAGAGTGACGGTAGAGGCCGTCGCCACTGCCTAGAGGCGGATGCCCCTGGTGTAGGAGAAAAAGTCTGTTTAAATGAGAAGTTTATACTTTCTTTTGACTGGCAAAAGAGTACTCTAGAAATCGTCTGGATGTATTTATCCAAATCGTCGCCAAATAGTCGCTCCCCAAGAAAAGGGAAACTAGTCAGAAGCTTTTTACATGGTGCTTCGGCAGACCTATCCTTTAACCGAAGGGTCCTACGCATGTGTACTAGTACAAGCGCAAGGCGGGACGCCTGGTGAATAGAATCTTTCTTTCACAGCATCTATGGCAAAACCTAATGCTTTTGGTAACTCGGCTAATTGACGGGCCTGTTGTGCAGGGAGCTCTTTAAGAGCATCTGTGAATTGGTCCTTTTAAGGACTGCAGATACCTATTGCTGCAACTGCAGGCTGATTAATGGTCCCTGCTAAAGAAAGAGGATTTTAAGAGGAATTCCAACACTTTTTATCTGTTGAATCCTTAAGCATTTGTGCATTGTCTACTGGACAAGTTAGACTTTTATTCACGCTGGAAATCGCAGCATCAACTGCTTGAACTTTCCACCTTTTTGTGAATTTTTCCTCCATGGAATGGAGAACTGAGAATCTCTTTGGAGGGAGAAAATGCTTATCCGGATGATCCCATTCAGCATAAATTAGCTTTTCTAGTAATGCATGGACTGGAAACGCATGCAAAGGTTGTAATAGTTTCAAAGAACCCAAAGAGGAAACCGGACCTTCAGCTAGATCTGTTAGGGGTAGCATGAAGGTGGAACAAACCATTTCTGTAAGGGTTTGTACCTCAGATTGAGAAGCTGATTCATCAGCTGTTTCCACAGCAGAGGAATAATCGGCTTGCTTTTCCTCTAGATCATCTGAGGGTAACTCCTCATCTTGTCCTCATTGTTCCCTTAATAAAGGGTTTGGAGTGAGAGAGAGGGATCTAGCACACTTCCTATCACCTTGGATGGAGGATGCGGTAAAGCCACTAATCTTCCTTCTAAGCCCTGTAGGGCAGAGGAAAATGCATCTTCAGTCACGTATACAGGGGCTAAAACAGTTGCCACCAATTGGTTCCAAAGACTTACCCTGGATTGCCATATCTGGTATCTCCGGAGAGGATGACAGTGTGGAGGCATGGCTGGAGTACCCAGCGCCTGGGGGTGGAACCTTGGGTGTCTTAGTAGTAGCCTTAGAAGCCATAGTGTGAAGCACAAAGTAGAGGTACTCTAATCTGTTCTTACTTGCTGAACAATAGTAGGAAAAACACTAACATAGATTAAACTAAAGCTAAACAATGATGCCTTTTCCTGTACTGAAAATGCCTGTGTAAACCCCCTCACGTGCTCCAGCGTTCCTGTGTCCTTTAGCAGCCTTGCTTCAGCTGCTCTGGTAGACAACTTTGTGTCTCAGAGCATTGGTGAAAACCTGATTGATAGTGCGCTGTGTGCTTTCTAAGGACACAGAGTCCACACACGGCGCCATTGTTTAGGCCACGCCCCTTCCCCACCCTCCCTCCTCCTTCTCATGAATCTCATGAGCGCGAACGGCTTTGGACACAGCCAGAAGGTGGAGGGGAGGCTGCAGCCACCATGTGGCGTGTCTTCCCTCTAAGGAAGTGCTTTACATGGCAAGTAAATCTTTCCTTTTTAAAAAAACGCCCTACACCCCACAAGGAGGGGGGGTGTGCGGGTGCGGACGGGTGGAGGGGGTACTGAGTAGTTTAATTTTTAGTATATAACACACTGTTTACAAAATGTACTGTATCTAGTACCTGTACCCCCTGGCACTTTGTTTCCCCAATTGGGGGGAGAAGAGAACCGCCCTCCAGCTGTACGCTTGTCGGTAGCACAGATTCAACAGGGTACACAAATTCTTACTCCCTCTAGAGGAGTATTAAGGCATTACAACATATATGTTAAAAAGAAAAGTCATAGGTGGACTTTGCAGTTCCTAAGCTCTTCTCCTACCTTTTCCTTGCTGCAGGATTCTGCTGTAAACAGACAGATCCAAATTTCACCCATCACGGCGGGCAGCGTAGTTAAACCTTCAAAGACTGGGTCCCTTTTTAATAGGGGTTCCACTACTTTGGACCTGTATAGCACCCCTCAGGACAACTTTAGGTAATGTAGCAAGACCAAAAAGGGTCCTGGTTCCTAGGGTCCAGCTCTCAAAACGAAGCGTTACAGGCAAAACCTTGTTCTTTTATGCGAGGCCCGGGTACCATTCTGTGGCCGCAGTGGCATGGATGGAACCTGTTGTGGAGGCTTTTTAAATCCAGCAGATCCCTCCAGGAGCTCCTCAGACCACATCTTCTTCACTCGTGACCAACACCTTAGACACTGGCGAAAAAACTGAGGTACTCCTGGAAGGAGGAGGGGTTATATAGGGGAGTCAACTTCCTGTATTGGGTATACCAGTGTCAACACCTGAAGGTGGCCCATAACCCATTAAGTAATTACTTAAGGCTCTGTGTCCCATGATGTATGATAAAGAAAGTACCCTTTTGCCAGTTTGGAAAAAGAGTCAATGTATTGCATTTAAACAAGCTCCTTCTCCAGTTCCATTGGCATCAGCCTCCAGGCAGTCACGACAGCCTCTGCCATCAAGTTCAAGAGGTAAACCTCAAGGTCAACCCCAGGGAAAAAAGTCCTGGGGGAGGAAACCTACAAAACAAAATACTAAAGCTCCTTATGAAGGGGCCCCCCTGCTCGCTCCAGTGGGGGGGAAGACGTCTGCAGTTTTTAGGGGTCTGGCAGGAAGAGTGTCGAGACAGATGCGTGACTTCCTCAATAGCTCTAGGGTACAAACTAGAGTTTCGAGAGTCCCCGTTTCTTTGTTTTATCAGATCAAATGTTCCCAAGGATCCAGAGAAAAAAGTCTTTTTCAAGCATTGGATCGTCTTTTGTCTCAAAAAGTAATCTGTCAGAGCGCTTACCTGATTGGGCGTCGTCGCGCGCCGGGGCGCGTTGGTGCGCGCGTTGCTGCGGGTGCTCGGGCGCCTGCTTCTATGGGCATTGGTGTTGGCATGCTGGCTGGCCGTGGCGGACGCGGTGGTGCCCGGGCGCGCACGCACGTTAGCGCGCGTTCGCCTATGGGCGCTGCTATGCGTCTGCCTGGTGGCGCTAGTGTGCACGCCGCTGTCCAGGGGCACGCTCGGTCGCGTGCGCGGGCGCCTGTGCGTAACGGCGCGCGCACAAACGCGCCGTTTGGCGCCAATCAGCCTATTTAGGCTTGCTTCTCCCTCTGATCAGTGCTGCCTGATCAACAGCTCCGTGCCTAGTTCCTGTTTCCTGTTCCTAGTTCCTGTGATTCCTGTGTTCCTGATCTGTTGACAACCCGGCTTGCCTTCTGGATTCTCCTGACCTCCGCCTGCATTTGACCCCGGCCTGTTTTTGACCTCGCTTCTGCCTGCTCCTTCTGTACCTCTGCTGCCCACCTGTTGCCAAACCCAGCCTGTGCATTAACCTGTCTCCAGCTTCTGCTCAGCATCTGTTGCCTGTACCGCTGACTATCATCTGCTGTTTGAAGACTGCTAGCCTCCGGATCACGGACTCCTGCACAGGCTCTCATACCACTCCGCACTCGTGGGCCTCCTGTCTGCTCTAACAGGGGTCGCGAGTCGGATACATAAGGGAGCCTACCCTCTGCCCAAGTGGACTCTCCGGTCTGGTAAGTCAGAGACCTGACATGATCTCTGTGGTCCCCATGGAAGAGCAGGGATTGGGGGTTTTATTCAAACCGTTTCACGGTTCCAAAACCATATGGAGATGTCAGACCCATTCTAGTTCTCAAAGATCTAAACTGGTTCCTGAATATCCGCTCTTTTCACATGGAGTCAATCCAATCAGTAGTCTCCATCTTACAAGGAGGAGAACTTCTGGCGTCAATCGACATCAAGGATGCATCCCTCCATGTGCCTATTTTCCCCGCTCACCACAAATATCGTATTTATTGGCGTATAACAGGCACCCCAAGTTTAGGAGGGAATTTTAAGGAAAAAAACTTTCATTTAAATGCCCATCAATGCAGCCTTATCAGTGTCCATCTGCAGCCTTGTAGTGTCATCTGCAGCCTTGTAGTGTCATCTGCAGCCTTGTAGTGTCATCTGCAGCCTTGTAGTGTCATTTGCAGCCTTGTAGTGTCATTTGCAGCCTTGTAGTGTCATTTGCAGCCTTGCCCAGTGACACTGCAGACTTGTCAGTGTCACTGCAGTTTTTAAATATGGCGCTGCCGAGAGAGCCGGTCCTGTGTCTCTCTGCGGCTCTCGGCTGCTTTCGGCTCCTCTCGTAGTCCTGTGAGCCGAGCGCCGCTGATATACATACATAGCTGAGTGTACTCGGCTAGGTTCGGCTAGCTCCGCTCACAGTAACGCATAGGGCGGGACTGGGCGTGACTGTGAGCGGAGCTAGCCGAACCTAGCCGAGTACACTTGGCTATGTATGTCGGCGGCGCTCGCTCCTCTGCTCAGTCAGCGGGGGATCCGCGTGTAACACGCACCCGCGATTTTCCCCGATTTTAAGGGAAAAAATGTGCGTGTTATACGCCGATAAATACGGTATCTGTCTTGATTAGGAAAAAGAGAAATCCCCCTTCTTTGCGACTTTGAAGGCAACGTACACTTAGTACAAAAAAGTAAATTTTATTGAATATACATTAAAATATTCAATCAAAAAAATAATAATGTATGTGTGGGTCCCAGAGAATGGCGTCTCCCCGCTCTGCAGTGCTCGTCAGACTGTCAAAGCGGGGATCTATTTATATCCTGGCACCGAATGCCAGCGCACTGAACCGCCGCGCCCACGCGGGAAGATGACGGCAGAGCGCATGCACGAGCTGTGCCACGATCCCAAAAGGGAGCTGGAATGCAAGCCATGCCCTCCCACAATGGAGGAGGCAGCGATGTGCGCTCCAAGCATTGGAAATACCCACAGAGGCAGCGGCTGAAATAGACAAGCCGCAAGCACAGAAAATTATTATAGAATCTCTAGAGGTAAAAAAAATCCGCTAGTAAGGCGCACAGGTATGTCCCCATAGTCACAGTGTCACCTAGAGGAAAATGTATATAAATGTAAAACACATATCAAATATGAAATCCTTACAAAAAGAGGCATGTATACAGCCTAGTTGCTGATTGTGTGTAACACCTTATTGGTGAGATATAAAGGGGGAATTCTACATGATGGTATGTAGATTAAACAAAGCAGACTACCCATAAACGGAGATAGATCCCATAATATTACCAAACCAGTGTTGCAATACTAACCAAAAAACATGGTCTTATAATATCTACCCCATTCTGTCCCAAACACCAGGTGAGAATTCTTCCAGGAAGGGGCGATAACTGATACAGTCATTGAGACCTGGTGGTAAGGTGGCTCATAAGGCCGCTTGTTTCTCTCTGTAAAAGGGTTTTATCCCAGTCACCCCCTCTATTGTTGGGATGAACACGGTCCAATATTAAAAATGTTCTATTGGAGAGATGCCCCTGGATCACATCCCGGGTGTGTCTGCCCAGTGGGAGATCTGGGTTGCATGTACGTATACCATGTATATGCCTGTACATTCTTTTGTGTAACTCTAGCTTGGTTTTCCCAAGGTAAAAGCACCCACAGGGGCAAGTTAGAAGATAAACTACCCCAGGTGTGCGACAGTTGGCATAATGGGAAGGTTTAAACCTGAGGCCGTTAGTAGGTAGTCAGTCTCGATGTTAATGAATTGGCAGTAAGAGCATCCCCCACATCTAAATGTGCCCCGCCTCTTACAGAGGTCACTCCTGAATTCCCCAGTGTACTCACTGGCAACTAATCTGTCTTTCAGTGATCCAGTACATGATCAGGGGGTTGGGAGGGGGTATAAATTGGTTCAGCATAGGGTCAATACGGAGAATATGCCAATGTCTTTCTAAGATTCTTTTAAAACATTTATGTTGTTTATTAAATGTAGTAATAACTCCTATTTGAGAATTATTGGATTACGCCCCCTTTTAGAGGTGTCAAATAGCAAGTCATGTTGAGTTTTTTTTTCTTTGGCTCTTTTTATAGGCCTTTTTCAGGCCTGTGGGGGAATATCCCAGTTGTAAGAGTTTGGTTTGTAATTTATTTGCTTCTATTTGGAAAGTGCTCTCTTCAGATCAATTCCGGCAAATCCCCAAGTATTGTGTATTGTGTACAGGGAATAGACTTGATAAGTGATGCAGGATGAAAGCTATGAAAGCTAGTGGCATGTAAGATTGTATTGCCCGCCATCTCCTTGCGGAGCAACACACTTGAAAGATGCAATCTGTTTTTTTTTTTTTATATCTATACCAGATATCTTCTCAGTAAATGCACTGAACCTCTCATCAGACAAGGAGTTCTCCCACACCCCCAGATACAGATTAGCGTACGATGGGGCACAGCATGTCCCCATCGCTACCCCCTGTATCTGGAGGAAGTGGGAGCCGTCAAAAGAAAATGCATTGTGTAGCAAAATAAAATCCAAAGCTGACAAGATAAACTGGTGTAATGGCTTGTCATCTCTGTGTGATTGGGAGATAAAGTGTTTTATTGCCTCAATCTCCTTGGTTCGTAGAATCGAGCTGTATAAGGCCTCAACGTCCACAGTGACCAAAATTGAGTCAGGTGGAATACATAAATCTTCCAGATTCTGTAACAGATGGGCTGTGTCCCTGGTGTATGAGCTAAGGTTAGTAACGGACGCAATTGTTGATCTGTATTTACTGAGATGTTCAGCAATGCTCCCCCTCCCAGAGACGATTGGTCTCCCTGGTGGATTTTTGAGGTCCTTGTGGACCTTGGGAAAACTATAGAAGGTAGAGATCTTTGAGTGACTTGTGCGTAATGAAATCCCATGTCTACGTTTTGAGGTAGAGATTCTTCATTTTCAGTTTGTAGCTCTGCCTTTCGGTCTAGCTACTGCACCTTGAGTGTTTACAAAGGTCCTGGCCCCTCCTCTAGCCAGATTAAGGGCCCAAGGTATAACGCTTATAGCTTACCTAGACGATCTGCTCTTGATAAACCAGTCGGTAGCCCACTTAAACCAAAGTATGGTCACCACAGTCAACTACCTGGAATACTTAGGTTGGATTCTCAATCTAAAGAAATCTTCCTTAAAACCATCAAGGAGATTAGAATACTTGGGTCTGATCATAGATACAGCCCAGAAAAGGGTATTCTTGCCCCAGGCAAAGATCAGTGCCATAAAGGAACTGTTTCAGGTGGTCAAGGCAAAAAAGAATCCTTCTATTCGGCTTTGCATGAGGTTGTTGGGAAAGATGGTGACTTCATTTGAGGCCGTTCCGTATGCTCAGTTTAATTCAAGGCTGCTGCAAAACAGTATCCTATTAGCTTGGAACAAGAAGGTTCAAGTTCTAGATTTCTCAATGTGTCTGTCTCTGAAGGTGCGCCGGAGCCTCAATTGGTGGTTGATAACCAAGAATCTGCAAAAGGGAAATTCCATCCTACCAGTTACCTGGAAGGTGGTAACAGATGTCAGCCTTTCGGGTTGGGGAGCAGTCCTGGAAGAGGTGACTGCCCAAGGGAAATGGTTCAAATCATAAATGGCCTTGACCATCAACATTCTAGAGATTCGGGAAGCGATTGGTCCTGAGGGCCTGGACGTTCAGGTTATGGAATTGTCCTGTCAGGATCCAATCCGACAATGACACAGCCATGGCTTATATCAATCACCAAGGGGGCACAAGAAGTTGTGCGACCCAGAGAGAGGTGAATGATATCTTAACTTGGGCAGAAAACAATGTACCTTTGAGTCTCAGCAGTCTTCATTCCAGGAATAGAAAATTGGCAGGCGGACTATTTGAGTTGCCAGCAGTTGTTCCCCGGAGAATGGTCCCTTCACCCCGAGATCTACCTGGCAGTATACCGAAGATCCTGGACGCAGATCTGTTTGCATCCAGGTTCAACACAAAGATCGACAACTTTGTGTCAAGAACAAGGGATCCGCTAGCATGCGAAACAGATGCCTTGGTGGTCCCGTGGAATCTGTTCTCACTGATTTATGCATTCCCTCCTATTCTGCTGCTTCCACGACTTCTTCGCAGGATCAAGCAGGAAGGGAAGTCGGTGATTCTTGTGGCCCAGAAGATCTTGGTATGCAGAGATCATAAGGATGGTGGTAGGCTATTGAGACCCACATTCAGAAGAAGCATGGGCTGTCAGGTTCAGTGGTATCTACCTTGATTAATGCAAGGAAGCCAGCCTCTAGAATAATTTTATTATAGAGTCTGGAAGGCATATGTTTCCTGTTGTGAATCCAGGGGTTGGCACCCCAGTAAGTATGTCATAGGTAGAATCCTTGACTGTCTGCAAATGGGGTTAGTGGTGAAGCTGGCCTTGATTACTATCATAGGCCAGGTCTCGGCCTTATTGGTATTATTTCAACAACCACTTGCTTCGCATTCGTTGGTCCGTAGTTTTATACAGGGGGTAACGCGGTTTAATCCACCGGTTAGGTCACCCCTGAAACCTTGGGACTTGAATTTAGTTTACAGAAACAGCCTTTTGAGCCGATACGACATATTCCCTTGGTCCTTTTGGCGAGGAAACTAGTTTTTCTGGTAGCCATGTCTTCTGCAAGAAGGGTATCAGAGTTAGCTGCTCTTTCTTGTAAAGAGCCATATTTAATTATTCACAAGGATAAGGTAGTATTGCATCCTCATCCTAACTTTCTACCGAAGGTAGTGTCAGGTTTTCATCTAAACCAGGATATTCTGCTTTTGTTTTTTCCAGAACCCAGTTCTACGGAAGAAAAGTCACTACATTCTCTTGATGTGGTGAGAGCAGTCAAAGACTACTTGAAGGCGACTGTTTAGATTCAAAAAACGGATGTTTTGTTTGTGTTGCCTGAAGGTCGTAAAAGAGGACCGGCAGCATCAAAATCTACTATTTCTCAATGTATTTGGCAAGTAATTGTTCAAGCTTATGGTTTGAAGAGGAAGATTCCACCCTCTCAAATCAAAGTGCACTCCACCAGGGCTGTTAGTGCTTCGTGGGCAGTGCATCACCAAGCCTCCATGGCTCAAAGCTGCAAGGCCGCAACTTGGTCTTCACTCCATACATTTACCAGATTCTATCAGGTGGATGTAAAAAGACATGAGGATATTGCCATTGGGCGCAGTGTGCTGCAGGCAGCAATATAAGTTCTCTGGTCTCATGGTTCCCCCACTTTTGTTGTCTCCCTCCCCTCAGTTGGCATTGCTCTGGGACATCCCACATAGTAACTACTATGGCTGTGTCCCGTGATGTACGATAAAGAAAATAGGATTTTTATAACAGCTTACCTGTAAAATCCTTTTCTTGGAGTACATCACGGGACACAGAGGTCCCTCCTTACTTTTAATACACGTATATTTCTTTGCTACAAAAACTGAAGTACTCCCAGTAGTGGGAGGGGTTATATAGGGAGTGAACTTCCTGTCTTGGGTGTGCCAGTGTCCATTGCCTAAAGGTGGCCTATAACCCACATAGTAACTACTATGGCTCCGTGTCCCTTGATGTACTCCAAGAAAAGGATTTTACAGGTAAGCTGTTAAAAAAAAAAATCCTATTTTATCTAAAAAGTAAGCAAATTCAAATTTTGACATACATTTGCCATATCAGGCTTTAGGGGAGCTGTGGTCAGTGGGAGTAGGTAATGCCCCAGCATTTTAATTCCCCCATCATTGGTTTTGATTAAAGGAATAGTGCCCCATTGTTGAACTTAATATTAATTAATAGAATAGTGCTCCATTGATGGTGTCAGACGGGGGAATGGTGCTCCATCATTGATGTCAGTGGAATAGTGCCCCAAGGGCCAGATAAAGGAAAGCAAAGGGCTAATTCTGGCCCCGGGCCGGCCACTTTGGAGACCACTGCTGTTGAGTAACAGGTTTGGGGAGGGACCAGCCCCCTGAGTGTTGCTCAACTGCAGTAGAGAAAAATCAAGTCTACTACCCTGCCAAACAGGGTTGTGTTGTGTGGCAGAGTTTGTATAAATCTTTGGACTGAATGGATAAAATATAAATTCTTTGGCAGGTATTAAAAGCCACCAAATATGTAATCGTATATCTTTTTACCTGCATCTAATGCTCTTCTCCTTGCAACATTTGTTAAATGTTTATGTTGAAGTTTAGTTTTTTTGAACCTATGTTACAGAATTTTGATACGTTTAATATGGCTCATCCTCCAACATGTATTGATTGTCTTGTTAACAGATTTAATATCCTTGTTTACCTTTTTTATATCGTATGCAGGGATAGATTGTCGGGGCCCTGGAGATACAGAAAATGGAGATGTACACATTGATAATACACTCTTTGGATCTAGAGTAAATTATACATGTCATACTGGGTGAGTGTTTTTTTTATAGTGTATTCGATTCACTAAGCCAGTGTTTTTTTTTTTTGTTTTTTTTTCAGTCAAGATGCCCTTTAAAATTATGTTGAGGCACCCCATTCTAAAATGTAAAAATCTAAACTAATAATTTTACATAACGCAGCAACATCTACACTTGGAGGACACCCAACATTAGAGGTGACTTATGCCCTGTACACACGGTCGGATTTTTTGACAGAAAAAGTGCGATCGGATTGTGTGGTCGGAAATTCCGATCGTGTGTGGGCTCCATCGGACTTTTTCTGTCGAAATTTCTGATGCACAAAGTTTGAGAGCAGGCTATAAAATTTTCCGACAACAAAATCCGATTGGTCAAATTCCGATCGTGTGTACACAAATCCGACGCACAAAGTGCCACTCGTGCTCAGAATAAATTAAGAGACGAAAGCTATTGGCTACTGCCACGTTTAGAGTCCCGACGTACGTGTTTTACGTCACCGCGTTCAGAACGATCGGATTTTCCGACAACTTTGTGCGACCGTGTGTATGCAAGACAAGTTTGAGCCAACATCCGTCGGAAAAAATCCAATGGATTTTGTTGTCGGAATGTCCGATCAATGTCCGATCGTGTGTACAGGGCATTATTCTTACAAAGCAAACACACTTATGCACACTGGTACTGCCTAGTATTCAAATGATTCTCTACTCCCTCAGTTTCTCTCCCTCACTCTGTGAATGTGACCCCATTGCTGACAGATGGGCAGGAGAGGAGCAAACAAGGATGCTGTGCACATGCCCAACGTACTCCCTTATAAACTGATGTCACTAGTGGCTAGAAGGTTGCAATGGTGCACAATGAAACCTGTGGCTTTGTGTAACTAAAAGGCAGGCTTAATCCACCTGCTGGCTTGTATACAGATTTTGGGCAATTTTAGGCATTTTGCCAAGGCACCCCTGAAGAACCGTGAAGGCACCCCAGGGTGCCTGGGCATCCTGGTTGAAAAAGCCTGCTATTAACTATAATGCATGTGTGTGTGTTTTTTTGCTTTTTTTTTTGCAACAATTGTTACAGTACATTCAACGATGTCAGAGTTATCTCTGTCAAATAGCAATCATCCTCCAGCTGGCACTGTCCGCACCTCTAATTCTTTTCTGAGTGCTCTCATAGCAAGCCGTGTGCTATGTGTGGTGGCACCCATATGGGGACATTACCGAGGCGGGCTGTGTGCGTCCATAGATGCCCACATTGTGGCTTGGCCATGCCCCCTGCTCCCTCCTCACCTGATTTGACTGACAGCAGTAGGAGCCAATGGCTCCTGCTGCCCTGTCTGTCCTGTGAGAGCAGGAAGAGACCAGCGCTACTGCAGACAGGCACAGCACTGGATTGAGAGGACTCTGTTAAGTATTTGGGGGTGGTGGTATCAGAAACCATGAATCAGACTCACAGAAAATGCAGTAAAATTCACACCTTTTAATGTAATGGTAAAAATGGTACAGATCAGGAAACTTGGTCAAAACAAAAATCAAATAACTCTGTAATCAGTGGAATCGGATAAGCGTTCTTAATCATTATGCGATTGAGACCCCTATAATCGATACATGGTCTCAGTTCACTACTCTTCTTTTTCACAAAGAAGAAACCAGCACCGGCAGGAGACGAGGATTTGCGTATAAACCCGCGAGAAAGTGAAGTGGCAACAGAGTCCTCCATGGCTTTATCCTCTGGGACTGACAAAGGGTTGACCCACCCGGCCAAGAGGAGGCATGGCACTAGGTTAAAGGTCAATTGCGCAATCATTCGACCGGTGTGGAGGCAAAATACCAGCTTGACCTTTTGTCAAAGACATCGCTAAATTTGCGGTACTCCTCTGGCAAAGAGGAGAGTGAAGACATGCACAGGACCTTGACCACTTTCTGAAAACATGTTTTGCTGCATTGTGGCGACCAGGAAAGAACCTCCAGCAGGATGCTACTCAAAAGAGAGATTGTGCGTCTAACCAAGGTTAATGAATTATCACTGAATAATGAGGTGAAGAAAGTCACATGGGAAGGCTGTAAAGGTCTCCCATCAATGGCCTCAATGGCAAGTGGAGTGGCATGAAGCTGCAGCGGAATCAAGTGCTTAGACACAAAGGCACTATCTATGAACAGACCTGCAGCCCCAGAGTCAATTTAGAGCCTGTGTATTGATTGACGACTCAGACCAAGAAAGGGTAACCGGAACTAGAGGCTTATCCTTTTAGGATAACTGGGGATGTAACCACGCCACCTAAGGTCTGTCCTCTACAGGACCTAAGGTGCTGACATTTCCCAGACGGGTAGGACAAGACTTCAAAAAGTGCCCTGCCTGGCCACAATAAATGCACAATCTCTCCCTCCTCCTAAAGGCCCTTTCCTCCGCAGAGAGACGTGTGAAGCCCAACTGCATGGGTTCTACTTCACTTGCAGACTCGGTACCAGGAGGTGAGAGAGGCAATTGTGGGACTGCAAAGCTCAGAGCCAAACGTACAGAAGGCATCCGCAAGCGCTCCTTAAAGGAAGGTCTCTCTGAGTCTGGAGTCAATGAAAATGACAAACCTGATTAACTTCTGCAGATTCGTAGGTATGTCTTGTTGCTATCTCCTCTTTAATGTTATCTGAGAGACCATTAAAAAAAGCAGCCACGAGGGCCTCATTGTTCCAAGCAACCTCTGCTGCCAGAGTACGGAATTCAATGGCGTAATCAGCAACAGTTCTCATACTCTGATGGACTTGAGGCTCTTGGCAGCATAAGTGGAGCGAGCGGGAACATCAAATACCCTTTTAATGGATGCCACAAACTTAGGGTAACTCAGGACAATGGGTTTTTGCATCTCCCATAGAGGGTTTGCCCAGGCCAAGGCTCTATCAGAAAGCAAGGAAATAACAAGGCCTACTTTGCTTCTGCCTGTGGGGAACACCTGGGGCAGCATCTCCAAAGTATATCCCAACCTGGTTGAGAAACACTCTGCTTTGAACTGGATCGCCCCCAAAATGCTGGGGAAGCAGGGCAGTACCAGACATACCCCTTACAGAGGTAATATTCGAGGCGGTACCTGCACAGAGACTGGAACAGCATCAGGGACAGCCTGCAACACTGGTTGTACCGGAACAGCCGCAGTGGGAGGATCCAGGTGAGCAGTATGAATCAGGAGTGTCTGTAACGCTATGGCAAACTGATCCATGCAGTCAGTGGTCCTCATTCAATCTGGAAAAAATATTACCACTAGATTGCCTGCATCCTCTGAATTCATGGCCTTCGTCTACTATCAGGAACCATGAATCAGACTGAGACAGAAAATGCAGTAAAAATCAAACCTGTTAATGTAATGGTAAAAATGGTACAAATAAGTAAACGTAGTGAGTCAAAACCTAAGCCAGAGATCGGAAGCCAAAGCGGATAGTTAGGCAAGCCAGTAATGGTGAAACCAGAGATCAGCATAGTCGGAGGCAGAAGAACAGGATCAGGAACCAGAAGGGACGTCAACCGAGCAAAGTCTTTCACAGGAACACAGCAGAGAATATCCAGATATGTTGATCAGGCAAAGGCACGAAAGGAATGAACAAGGCAGTTTAAATAGCCAGACGGGGCTGGCTGTAGGCGGGACTGATGAGCAGGAAATGATCACTAGGTGAGCCTCTGTGGAACAATGAGTGCTGACAATTATCTGACAGCTGAGCAGCCTGACCACAGAGAAGAGAGCTGCTGAGAGCTCAGCCCTGACGGGAAGGTTTTTTTTTACCTTAATGCAGGTAATGCATTAACCATTTCCGGACCTCCGCACGCCGATATACGTCCTAACTTTGAAGAGGAATATTGTTGTTATGGCAGCAGCTAGCTGCCATAACCCCGGTATTCTCTTCTTCAGTGGGTGGTCCGGTTTCCAATAAAAGTGGTCTCTGCAGCGGATTCGCCGCAAGATCACTTTTAACGGCAGCAGGAGAGGGCCCCCCCTTCCCTCCGCCGCTTACCGGAGCCGTCGGTAGCGGCAGAGGCGATCGGATGCTTCTCCTTCCTGGGTATGGAGATGAGTGAGGGAAAGATGGCCCCAACCCGTCTCCATACCATTGCAGGGCGGAAGCGACTTCAAAACGTCACTTCCGCCCATAGCTCTTAAAGGCCCTTTTTTTAAAATTTATATTGCATTTTAGTGTAAATATGAGATCTCATATTTAAGAGGTCCTGTCATGCTTTTTTTCTATTGCAAGGGATGTTTACATTCCTTGTAATAGGAATAAAAGTGACACCATTTTTTTTTTTTAAAGAACAGTGTAAAAATAAAAGGTAAAATAAATAAGGAAAAAAAAATTTCTTTTTAAACGCGTGAGTAGCGCCCGCATATGAAAACTGTGTTGAAACCACACACGTGAGGTATTGCCGCGATCGGTAGAGCGAGAGCAATAATTCTAGCCCTAGACCTTCTTTAACTCAAAACATGCAACCTGTGGAATTTTTAAAACGTCGGCTATGGAGATTTTTAACGGCTTGCTGACCACCGCACGAACATTTACGTCCACAGAATGGCACGGACAGGCAAATGGGCGTACAGGTACGTCCCTTTAAATTTGCCGCCGTGTGCTTCCGCGAGCTCCGTGAATGTGATGTCCGCGGGGTACCCGCGATCGTCTCATGGAGAGGAAGAACGGGGAAATGCTGATGTAAACAAGCATTTCACTGTTCTGCCTAGTGACACTGATCACAGCTCCCTGTGATCGGGAGCGGTGATCAGTGTCGTATCACACGTAGCCCCTCCTCCCCAGTTAGAATCACTCCCTAGGACACACTTAACCCCTGCAATTCCCCCTAGTGATCAACCCCTTCACTGCCAGTCACATTTACACAGTAATCAATGCATTTTTAATCGCACTGATCGCTGTATAAATGTGAATGGTCCCAAAAAAGTGCCAAAAGTGTCCGATCTGTCCGCCATAATGTTACAGTCGCTATTAAAAATTGTTGATCGCCGCTATTACTAGTAAAAAAAAATTAATAAAAATGCCATAAAACTATCCCCTATTTTGTAGATGCTATAACTTTTGCGCAAACCAATCAAACGCTTATTGCGTTTTTTTGTTTTGTTTTTTTTTAACAAAAATATGTAGAAGAATACGGCCTAAACTAAGGAAAATAAATGTTTTTTATATATTTTTTGGGAATATTTATTATAGCAAAAAGTAAAAAATATTGCGTGTTTTTTTTCAAAATTATCGCTCTTTTTTTGTTTATAGTGCAAAAAATAAAAACCGTAGAGGTGATCAAATACCACCAAAAGAAAGTTCTATTTGTGGGGAAAAAAGGACGTCAATTTTGTTTGGGAGCGCATGACCGCGCAATTTTCAGTTAAAGTGACAGTGTCGAATCGCAAAAAACGCTCTGGTCTTTGGCCAGCCAAATCGTCCGGGGCTTAAGTGGTTAAGGGTAAAAGTTTGTCGCCAATCCGCGAGCGGGCGCACTTTTGAAGCGTGACATGTTGGGTATCGGTTTACTCGGTGTAACATTATCTTTCACAATATAAAAAAAAAACTGTTGTCTTATTTTTTTTTATCCAAAAAAGGTTTTTTTCCATAAAAAGTGCGCTTGTAAGACCCCTGCACTAATACGGTGTGACAAAGTATTGCAACGACTGCCATTTTATTCTCTAGGGTGTTAGAAAAAAAATGTATAATGTTTGGGGGTCCTGAGTAATTTTCTAGCAAAAAAAACTGTTTTAACTTGTAAACAACAGATCTCAGAAAGAGGCTCGGTCTTTAAGTGGTTAAGGCAAAAACCTTTTGACTTTAGAAACACTTTAAAATCAAAAAGCCTGGAATAAGAAAACAAATGTAACTACTACATCTAAGGACCAGTAAGCTAATTACTGTACAGTGCCTTGAAAAAGTATTCATACTGAACAAAAAGATCTTTTCGTGCTCAGGCCTCAATCCAAAATCTTCAACAGGCGCCTCTTATTAAGACTGTTAACATTTAGTAGCAAGTTAGCATTAAAACACTCACATGTTTTTCTGTTAAACAAAAAAAAAAACACTAAACTGCTTTACGGCAGTACAGCCATACCCTGATCTCTGCCCCCCAGCCCTCCATGTGACTGGCCGCACTGCAAGCCTCATTGTGGATCGCGACCGAATCCCGGAAATGCGCTGTGGACCAGTAAGCCGACAGCACAGATGAATAGAGCTATTTTTCCATCCAGACTGCAGAAATCACTCATGGCTAATACTGGACTCCCCTGCGCTGGACAATCATGTCTTTACATGTGAGTGTTTTAATACTAACTTGCTACTAAATATTAACAGTCTTACTAAGAGGCGCCTGTTGCTGTCTTTTTTTTCTTTTACATATTGGAGTGGCTTCAGCTCCCCCCCACAAGGCTGCCCTGCTAAATAGACTGTATATTCTCACAAGGACCTTCATTGGCTCAAAGGACTATCTGATGAACTTGCATTGTGTTCTGTGTTTCCCATACTGTGACCTGCGCTGCTATTTGTTATTGTGTTTCCCAATCCAAAATCAGCTGCTAGCCCTATACTCTGGTGAAGTAGATCAAGATTGTATAGAAAAAACTTGCAGCTCTATAAATTATAATAAAGTGCATACAAATAAAAAAAATAAAGTGCTGTACAATACAGTGAGAAATTCATCTGGTACAAAAATTCCTATACATTATTTCATAAAGGTTCCGCATATACAGTGTTAATAACAAGAAATCCCAAAGAGTCCTAAAAAACTAGTCCTTCAAATGAGTGAAAAAGGTGGTTGCAATCAGACAGTACGCAATGGAAAACCGCAGTCCATACATACAGTATCTCACAAAAGTGAGTACACACCTCACATTTTCGTAAATATTTTATTATATCTTTTCATGTGACAGCACTGAACAAATTACACTGTGCTACAATGTAAAGTGGTGAGTGTACAGCTTGTATAACAGTGTAAATTTGCTGTCACCTCTAAATAACTCCACACACAGCCATTAATGTCTAAACCGCTGACAACAAAAGTGAGTACACACCTAAGTGAAAATGTCCAAATTAGGCCCAAAGTGTCAATATATTGTGACCACCATTATTTTCCAGCACTGCCTTTACCCTCTTGGGCATGGAGTTCACCAGAGCTTCACAGGTTGCCCCTGGAGTCCTCTTCCACTCCTCCATGACGACATTACGGAGCTGGTGGATGTTAGAGACCTTGCGCTCCTCCACCTTTCATTTGAGGATGCCCCACAGATGCTCAATAGGGTTTAGGTCTGGAGACATGCTTGGCCAGTCCATCACCTTTACCCTCAGCTTTTTTAGCAGTGGTCATCTTGGAGGTGTGTTTGGGGTCATTATCATGGTGGAGAACTGCCCTGCGGCCCAGTCTTCGAAGGGAGGGGATCATGTTCTGCTTCAATATGTCTCAATACATGGATTGGAAAAAGCTGCGCTAAAAATAAAGTCCAAAACGGTTGACATCAAAACAAATGAGTGTTCTTAAAAGTATGAAGGGTCATGATAACACCACAGTGTGCATCCACAAATAAAGTGCCCGATCACCGTAGCTGTAGATTAAGCTTACCGAATGGCAAGCTTTAAAGGGCAGGTGGCTTTAGCCCAGCCTAGGCCTTTAAGCTTGCTGATGACCACAATAGGAGCCGTATTCAGATGATCACTCCCCTGGACTCACGTCCGGCATCTCCTCTGCTGCCACTTCCAGCAACGTCTTCTCTCTACTTCTTCCCGGTTTTTTGCATTTTCTATGTCTCAGTACATGTTGGCATTCATGGTTCCCTCAATGAACTGTAGCTCCCCAGTCCCAGCAGCACTCATACAGCCCCAGACCATGACACTCCCACCACCATGCTTGACTGTAGGCAAGACACACTTATCTTTGTACTACTCACCTGATTGCTGCCACACACGCTTGACACCATCTGAACTAAATAAGTTTATCTTGGACTCATCAGACCACAGGACATGGTTCCAGTAATTCATGTCCTTAGTCTGCTTGTCTTCAGCAAACAGTTTGCAGGCTTTCTTGTGCATCATCTTTAGAAGAGGTTTCCTTCTGGGACGACAGCCATACAGACCAATTTGATGCAGTGTGTGGCGTATGGTCTGAGCACTGACAGGGTGACCCCCACACCCCTTCAACTTCTGCGGCAATGCTGGCAGCACTCATACGTCTATTTGCCAAAGACAACCTCCTGGATATGACGCTGAGCATGTGCACTCAACTGCTTTGGTCGACCATGGCGAGGCCTGTTTTGAGTGGAACCTGTCCTCTTAAACTGCTGTATGGTCTTGGCTACTGTGCTGCAGCTCAGTTTCAAGGTCTTGGAAATCTTCTTATAGCCTAGGCCAGGATATACAATTAGTGGACCTCCAGCTGTTGCAAAAACTACAATGCCTCTGCCTCTGGGTGTCATGCTTGTGGCTGTCAGAGTGTTTCTATGCCTCATGGGACTTGTAGTTCTGCAACAGCTGGAGGTCCGCTAATTGTATATCCCTGGCCATGGCCATCTTTCTGTAGAACAACAATTCTTTTTTTCAGATCCTCAGAGTTCTTTGCCATGAGGTACCATGTTAAACTTACAGTGACCAGTATGAGAGAGTGAGAGAGAACCCCAAATTTAACACACCTACTCCCCATTCACACCTGAGACCTTGTGACACTAACGAGTCACATGGCACCAGGGAGGGAAAATGGCTAACTGGGCCCAATTTTGACATTTTAGCGGTGTACTCGCTTTTGTTGCCAGCGGTTTAGACATTAATGGCTGTGTGTTGAGTCATCGGGGATGCGCGTCCTCCACCTGACATCCAGCACAATCAAGCAGTTGAAGCAGTTTCGAATGTTTAATAAAGTCTAAAATACTGCACTTGCATAGTAAAACATACCCCTAATTTCCATATCAGACCCAAAGGGCCTGGTATGGATTTTAGGGGGAACCCCACGCAATTGGGACATCCTCCCAGAATTCCACTCTCGCGCGCCCCCTGGGGCTCGCACCCGAGAACATCCGTGACCGCCGGGTCCAGAGGACCTGGCGCATCACGGTAAACGGCCGCTGATAGTGGCTGTTTACCACGCGATCGCTCCGTCAAATGACGGAGCGATCACTAGTAAACAAACTGGCATCACGTCCGGTTCCTCTCTCCCCTCCCCGTACTTATTGGTACAGTGCAAAGGGACGGGGGAAATCGGTGGCAGCAGCACTGTGGGCTGGATGTGTAGTGCCCACAGCGCTGCTCAGTACCCATTCCAGCCTCACCCATACCCATCCATGCTCAGCATACCCATCCATACTCATCCATCCATGCCCACCCATCCATACTCAGAATACTCATCCATCCATCCATGCTCACCCATCCATGCTCAGCATACTCATCCATCTATACTCAGCCATCCATTCATGCTCAACCATCCATACTCATCCATCCATACTCATCCATACTGAGCATACTCATCCATCCATGCTCAGCCATCCATACTCATCCTTCCATTCATCCATGCTCATCCATCCATACTCATCAGTCATACTCAGCCGTACCCAGCCATACTCAGCCGTACTCAATCATACCCTGCTGTACTCAGTCGTACTCAGCCGTACCCAGCCATCCCATCTATACCCAGCCATACTCAGCCATACCTTTTCATGCTCAGCCATCCCCATCCATGGCTCATCCATTCCCATTCGTGCTCATCAATGCCACTACAGTGCCTCACAAAAGTGTAATAGGTAGTATTTTGGGGTGTAATTTTTGGTATGTACATGCTATGTGTTAGAAATATTGTGTAAATGGACAACGTCGTGTAAAAAAATGCGTTTTCATTTTCTTTACACATTTTCCAAAAACTTGTAGAAAAAAATGACATGTTCAAAAGACTTGATATGCCTCATAGTTTATACATTGGGTTGTTTTCTTTCCAAAATGGGGTCATTTTTTGGGGCGTTTCCATTGTCCTGGTTCTTCAGGGCCTTCAAAAGTGTAAGAGAAAAGGGGAAGGAGTGGAGACCAACCAGAGATATATGGGGAACCCAACCCCCTGTATCACATCCTATACAATATTGTCTGGAAAAAAGAAAAAAGCCCCAAGGATATTGCGGATTCAGGGAAAGGTAAGTAAAGGTATACCCATGAATAATAAAAAAAAATAAAAAATATGTATATTTTATTGGTACAAAAATAGTGGTAAACAATACATAAATTATCCTGTACAAAAATCACCTAAAAACAATATACAATAGAAACTGTAGGAAATGAAACAGCCACTGAGCTGGAAAAGCACCACAGATCAAAAACACGAAGTTCGACTAGTGGGAGATGTATGCCAGAAAACCCAACATGTTTCGGAGGGCAATTTTTATGTACATTTCCTTCTTCAGGGGTAAAAAATAGACATGCTGTCTCATTTCTATTAGAAAAAAAGACATATATAATCAAAGTGTATATTAATGTATATTCATAACAAGCCAGTTGGTTTATGGCAACAAAGTGGTACATGTAACGTAAATAAGGTTGTCTATACTTACATAACAGTATTTGTATTTTTATTTTACACACCAACAGACATAGCGTCGGGACTTGGATCTTGCTTGACCCCATTTTCAAAGTATATTCATGTTTAGAGAAAAGCACTCTCATATAATTGACAATGAAAGCTGAAAAGTCCGAGCTAAGTCGGTACAATTGGGGTTGGTAGGTGCACCCAGGCGGTCCAACAATGCTCACGGGGATATCCCTAATGAATGGGGACTAACACCTAATGAGAAGATAGTGAATAGCAATAAGCCTACATGCTCTGAAAGTATGGGGTTAAGTGAGCAAAACAGCATCACTGCCCCAAGGTAAAAATAGCGGTGCTGGGAAAGATAGCAAATACGTATAGTGTACAATACCCTCGATAAGCATAACAGTCAGTTACCACAAAGATCCTGGCTGTGTAGCAATAATTGCTCACACAGTCTGGCATATATACACCCAAGGATCAAAAAAAGTGGGGTCATTTTTTGGGGGCGTTTCCATTGTCCTGGTTCTTCAGGGCCTTCAAAAGTGTAAGAGGTAGTCAAGAAATTTATATGTGTAATTTATGCTCCAAGAACGCCTGATGGCGCTCCCTGCGTGTTGGGCCTCTGTATGTGGCCACATTGTGTAAAAGTCTCACACATGTGGTATCGCCATACTCAGGAGGAATAGTACAATGTGTTTCGGGGTGTAATTGTGCTATGCATATGCTGTGTGTGAGAAATAACCTTCTAATATAAAAATTTGTGAAAAAGAAAAAAAAAATCTTGATTTTGCAAAGAATTGTGGGCAAAAATTACAACTTCAAAAAACTCACCATGCCTCTTACTAAATACCTTGGAATGTCTACTTTCCAAAAAGGGGGCATTTGGGGGGTATTTGTACTTTCCTGGCTTGTCAGGGTCTCAAGAAATGAGGCCGTCAGTACTTCTTAAAGTGTGATCAACTTTCCGAGATTGGCACCGTAGCTTGTGGACTCTATAACTTTCCCAAAGACCAAATAATATACACCGATTTGGGTTATTTTTACCAAAGATATGTAGCGGTATAAATTTTGGCCAAAATATATGAAGAAAAAATACTAATTTGCAAAATTTTATAACAGAAACGAAGAAAAATGCATTTTTTTACTGAATTTTCGGTCTTTATTCTTTTATAGCGCAAAAAATAAAAAAACCCAGTGGTGATTCAATACCACCAAAAGAAAGCTCTATTTGTGTAGAAAATAAGGACAAAAATTTCATAAAGGTACAGTGTTGCATGACTGAGTGAGTAATTGTCATTCAAAATGTGAGAGCACCGAAAGCTGAAATTGTGAATTGGTCTAGTTAGGAAGGGGTTTTAAGTGCCCAGTGGGTAAGTAGTTAAAGGAATATTTCATTTTTATTGTTTCACTTTAATCATTAAAAAAATCACTGCTCCCGAAAAAACGGCCGTTTAAAAAATAAAAAAAAAAAATGTTTGCATTGATACATTTCCCCTGGGGCAGGATCCAGGTCCCCAAACACTATTTATGACAATAACTTGCATATAAGCCTTTAAAATGAGCACTTTTTGATTTTTCATGTTAGTGTCCGATAGACTTTAAGTGTTCTGGCGGCTTTCGAATTTGCCCCGAACACCGCATATTGTTCGGTGTTCAGGGAACATCCGAACAACCAAAGTTCGGCCCGAATCTCTAGTGAGAACCTCCTTCCCTCAGCCAGGGCTTTGAACATGGTTCGTGGATGGGTATTCCAGCATAACAATGACCTAAAACACGCAGCCAAGGCAACAAAGGAGTGGCTTAGGAAGAAGCACATCAACCACTTGCCGACCGCCGCACGACGATGTACGTCGGCACAATGGCAGGGGCAGGCATAAGGACTTATATATAAGTCCTTGCCTACTCGCGGGCGGGGGGTATATACTGCCATATAGTAAACAGAGGCAGAGGAAATTATGTCATCTCTCCTCGGCTCAGTATTTTCCGTTCCGGCGCCGAGGAGAGAAGACATCGATGTGACTGCACAAACACAACACACAGTAGAACACGCCAGGCATACATTACACCCCCCCATCACCCTCCAATCACCCCCCCGTCACACTGAAACCAAGCAGGTTTTTTTTTCTGATTACTGCATTCGTGTCAGTTTGTGACAGTTATTGTGGTAGGGCAGTTAGTATTAGCCCCCTTTAGGTCTAGGGTACGTCCCTAACCCCCCCTAATAAAGTTTTAACCCCTTGATCCCCCCCGTCGCCAGTGTCACTAAGCGATCATTTTTCTGATCGCTGTATTAGTGTCACTGGTGACGCTAGTTAGGGAGGTAAATATATAGGTTCGCCATCAGCGTTTTATAGCGTCAGGGACCCCCATATACTACCTAATAAAGGTTTTAACCCCTTGATTGCCTCCTAGTTAACCCTTTCACCAGTGATCTCTGTATAACTGTTACGGGTGACGCTGGTTAGTAAGTTTATTTTTTATAGTGTCCGGGCACCCTCCGTTTATTACCTAATAAAGGTTTAGCCCCCTGATCACCCGGAGGTGATATAACTTAGGTTTTAGGGTCAGATAGGGTCTGTGTCGCCCCAGGCAGTGTCAGGTTAGCGCCAGTACCGCTAACACCCACGCACGCAGCATACACCTCCATTAGTGGTATAGTATCTGAACGGATCAATATCTGATCCGATCAGATCTATACTAGCGTCCCCAGCAGTTTAGGGTTCCCAAAAACGCAGTGTTAGTGGGATCAGCCCAGATACCTGCTAGCACCTGCGTTTTGCCCCTCCGCCCGGCCCGGCCCAGCCCACCCAAGTGCAGTATCGATCGATCACTGTCACTTACAAAACACTAAACACATAACTGCAGCGTTCGCAGAGTCAGGCCTGATCCCTGTGATCGCTAACCGTTTTTTTGGTAGCGTTTTGGTGAACTGGCAAGCACCAGCGGCCTAGTACACCCCGGTCGTAGTCAAACCAGCACTGCAGTAACACTTGGTGATGTGGCGAGTCCCATAAGTGCAGTTCAAGCTGGCGAGGTGGCAAGCACAAGTAGTGTCCCGCTGCCACCAAGAAGAAGACCAACACAGGCCTGTCGTGCCCATAGTGCCCTTCCTGCTGCATTCGCCAATCCTAATTGGGAACCCACCACTTCTGCAGCACCCGGACTTCCCCCATTCACATCCCCAACCAAATGCAGTCGGCTGCATGAGAGGCATTTTCTTTATGTCCTCCCGAGTACCACTACCCGACGAACCCCCCCCCCAAAAAAGATGTCGTGTCTGCAACAAGCGTGGATATAGGCGTGACACCCGCTATTATTGTCCCTCCTGTCCTGACAATCCTGGTCTTTGCATTGGTGAATGTTTTGAATGCTACCATACACTAGTTGAGTATTAGCGTAGGGTACAGCATTGCACAGACTAGGCACACTTTCACAGGGTCTCCCAAGATGCCATCGCATTTTGAGAGACCCGAACCTGGAACCGGTTACAGTTACAAAAGTTACAGGTGATATATGCCGAAGCATGGGGGCAGCAGGGGCGGAGGAGCGATTTGCTCCTACCTTTTGCGGGAGGATGCCCACCCTGCTTCGGCATATATAAATGGTGCATGTATGCCCATAATTAGAAGTGGGTGGATGAAGGGAGGTATTCTAATGGTGGGCATACCCACCGATCAATCTCTTTTTTTCGTTCAGCCCACAGGCTGCATGAAAAAAAAAGGATTACAATATATGCCCAACAAGGACCAGCAACGTACTGGTATGTTGCTGGACTTTGAGTGGTTATACCAGAATGATGCCTGCAGGTTTAGGTATCATCTTGGTATCATTCTTTTCAGCCAGCGGTCGGCCTCTAGACTGCTTTTGCCAGCAGTGGGAGGGAATGCCCCCCCACCGTATTCCATGTTTTTCTCTGGCTCTCCTGTCCCAACAGGGAACCTGAGAATGAAGCCGGTGATTCAGCCAGCTGACCATAGAGCTGATCAGAGACCAGAGTGGCTCCAAACATCTCTATGGCCTAAGCTACGAGCATTTCATGACTTAGATTTCGCCGGATGTAAACAGCGCCATTGGGAAGACATTTTATCACACCGATCTTGGTGTGGTCAGATGCTTTGAGGGCAGAAGAGAGATCTAGGGTCTAATAGACCCCAAGTTTTTCAAAAAAGAGTACCTGTCACTACCTATTGCTATCATAGGGGATATTTACATTCCCTGAGATAACAATAAAAATGATAAAAATAAATAAATAAAAGGAACAGTTTTTAAAAATAAGATAAAAAAGCAAAAAAAAATAAAGAAAAAGGAAAACAAAAAACAAAACAAAACACCCCTGTCCCCCCCTGCTCTCGCGCAAAGGCAAACGCAAGCGTCAGTCTGGCGTCAAATGTAAACAGCAATAGCACCATGCATGTGAGATATCACCGCGAAGGTCAGATCGAGGGCAGTAATTTTAGCAGTAGACCTCCTCTGTAAATCTAAAGTGGTAACCTGTAAAACAGGGGTCTCAATAGGTAGTGAGGAGTGAAATCAAAAATTTACGCCCTTAGAAATCCTGAAGGCGGTGATTGGTTTTCGGGGCCCAGTACGCGGCTAGGCTCCCAAAAAGTCCCACACATGTGGTATCCCCGTACTCAGGAGAAGCAGCTGAATATATTTTGGGGTGCAATTCCACATATGCCCATGGCCTGTGTCAGCAATATATCATTTAGTGACAACTGTTCGTAAATTTTTTGTTGTTGTCATTATTCAATCACTTGGGACAAAAAAAATAATATTCAATGGGCTCAACATGCCTCTCAGCAATTTCCTTGGGGTGTCTACTTTCCAAATTGGGGTCATTTGGGGGGGGGGGGGTTATACTGCCCTGCCATTTTAGCACCTCAAGAAATGACATAGGCAGTCATAAATTAAAGGCTGTGTAAATTCCAGAAAATGTACCCTAGTTTGTAGGCGCTATAACTTTTGCGCAAACCAATAAATATACACTTATTGACATTTTTTTTACCAAAGACACGTGGCCGATTACATTTTGGTCTAAATGTATGACTAAAATTGAGCTTATTGGATTTTTTTTTTATAAAAAAAAGTTATTTTTTCTGTCTTTTTCCGTTTATAGCGCAAACAATAAAAACGGCAGAGGTAATCAAATACCATCAAAAGAGAGCTCTATTTGTGGGAAGAAAAGGACGCAAATTTCGTTGCATGACCGCGCAATTAGCAGTTAAAGCGACGCAGTGCCAAATTGTAAAAAGTGCTCTGGTCAGGAAGGGGGTAAATCCTTCCGGGGCTGAAGTTGTTAAGGTCCTGTGGAAGACACGAGGGGCCTAGCCAGTCTCCAGATCTTAATCACAAAAATATGTGGAGGGAGCTGAAGGTTCCAGTTACCAAACGTCAGCCTCGAAACCTTAATGACTTGGAGAGGATCTGCAAAGAGGAGTGGGACAAAATCCCTCTTTGTGTGTAAACCTGGTGGTCAACTACAAGAAACATCTGACCTCTGTGATTGCCAACAAGGGTTTTGCCACCAATTACGAAGTCGTGTTTTGCGAAGGGGTCAAATACTTATTTCACTCATTAAAAAAGCAAATCCATTTATAACTTTTTTGAAATGCGTTTTTCTGGATTTTTTTGTTGTTATTCTGTCTCTCACTGTTAAAATAAACCTACTATTAAATTCATAGACTGATTGATTGTTTCTTTGTCAGCGGCCAAACGTACAGAATCAGCGGGGGATCAAATACTCACCTCATGACGCTTTTTTCTAACTTGTAATTTAGGCACTTTTCAAGTAATTTAAGCAACTGTAGGTGTCTGCAGTGCCGTACACGTATCACTTGTCTGTGGCCAGAGCAGCTGCATGCACATGGTATATCTTTAGTGGTCATCCAATGAAAAGAAGATTGCCATGGTAGCTAAAGTAGGGAGAGATAGTGCTGAACTGTCAGTGCTTGTGAAGGGCAAACAATGAAGTCTACCATAATGTGTAAGGATGCTCTCCATAATTGCACATTAGGGCAGGGAACTCCCCCTGCAGATGGTGGTACAGTTCTGCTTTTAATAAGAATAGTGTTACATCAGAATCATGTGAGTGTATGTTTGTTCTGTCTGTATATAGGGGTTGTATGAGGCTGACCTGAAAAGAGATCCTTGTATTTTGCCAGCTTATGAAAAAATACATTTCGTAAATGCATTGCGCATACTTCGACGCCTGTAGTGTGGCTTTAACCTTAGTGGCTTCAATAATGCTTTCTTTTATTTTTATCACAAGTACCTTACATTTAATATATTTCAGATACAATATGATATCCAGAACGAATTACAGAGACTGCCAAGCAGATGGAACTTGGAGTAATGAAGTTCCTGTATGTGAAGGTAAAACCAGGCATTCTGGGGTAATTAATACTCTTCAATTTACAATCTGACTTAAGTCAGATATAAAATACATTTTTTTTAAAAATTATATATTAGAGGTCGGCATTTTTTAATTAATCGGCATCGGCAGATTGTGCTGATAAAAAAGGCTGATTTAAAACTTCAGCACGACTTCTGGTCAATGCAAGTTGCCTGAAGTCTTCCCATGGAGCGACTTCTCCTATAAGCAAAGTGATACAATGTTTATACTTATCAATGGACTGAACTCTGTGTGTAGGAGTTCTCAGTTTAACCATTTAAATCTTTTCTGACACTTATTGCTTATAAGTAAAAATCCTGTATTTTCTGCTAGAAAATCACTTCAAACCCCCCATTATTTATATATTTATATATATTTTTAGCAGAGACCCTAGGAAATAAAATAGCGGTTGTTGCAATATTTTATGTCACACGGCATTTGCGCAGCGTTTTTTTTAAACAGAATTTTTTTGGTAAAAATACACTAATGAATTAAAAAAAAAAAAAAAAAACTTAAACCGTAAAGTTAGTCTATTTTTTTCGTCCAAAAGTTTTGATTACCGTATATACTCGAGTATAAGTCGTTCCGAGTATAAGTCGAGGCCCTAATTTACCACAAGAAAAATGGGAAAAACGTATTGACCCGAGTATAAGACGAGGGTGAGAAATGCACAGCTATTGTAAGTGGAAAAGAGGGTCGACAATGCCCATTTGCAGCATCACTGTGCCCATTTGCATGCCTCACTGTGCCCATTTGCAGCCATAGGTCCCCTGAACTTCAAACTCAGTAGTTAAGGGTTCCTAGATGCCCCCTAGCTGCAGCCAAAATTTGGGGTCTCTGAACCCAAAGGGTCCCGAAATGACATTGCTGCAGATGGACACAGTTGACCGAATTTGGGGCCTGTATCTCAGGGCCACTTAGTGCTAAGAACCCCAAATTTGGTGTGCAAACCCAGGGGAACAAGCACCATAAAATTTACAAAGCTGGGGTTTCTAGCACCAAGTGGCCCCGAGATAAAGGGCCCCAAGAATCAGTTCAGAAAATGTCAAGCACTTTTCTGCAGCAGAGAATGACATTTTCCGAACCGATTTTGGGGCCCCATATCTCGGGGCCACTTAGTGCTAGGAACCCGAGCTTTGGATATGTTATGGTACCAGTTCCACTGGGTTTGCACACCAAACTTGGGGTTCCTAGCATCAAGTGGCCCTGAGATACGGGGACCCAAAATCAGTTCGGAAAATGAAATTTTTTGCTGCAGAAAAGTGCTTGACTCGAGTATAAGTCGAGGGGGGCACTTTCAGCACAAAAAAATGTGCTGAAAAATTCGACTTATACTCGAGTATATACGGTACCTGTTTTTGTGCATTTAATATTTAACATATAGTTTTTTTTAATCTAAATTATACATACAAGTGAACTGATTTGAGGTTTGTTTTGTTTAATAAATGTTTAAATGTAAGAAATTTTCTGTATCACTTACAGTGGGGACGGAAAGTATTCAGACCCCCTTAAATTTTTCACTCTTTGTTATATTGCAGCCATTTGCTTAAATCATTTAAGTTAATTTTTTTTCCTCATTATTGTACACACAGCACCCCATATTGACAGAAAAACACAGAATTGTTGACATTTTTGGAGATTTATTAAAAAAGAAAAACTGAAATATCACATGGTCCTAAGTATTCAGACCCTTTGCTCAATATTTAGTAGAATCACCCTTTTGATCTAATACAGCCATGAGTCTTTTTGGGAAAGATGCAACAAGTTTTTCACACCTGGATTTGGGGATCCTCTGCCATTCCTCCTTGCAGATCCTCTCCAGTTCTGTCAGGTTGGATGGTAAACGTTGGTAGACAGCCATTTTTAAGGTCTCTCCAGAGATGCTCAATTGGGTTTAAGTCAGGGCTCTGGCTGGGCCATTCAAGAACAGTCACGGAGTTGTTGTGAAGCCACTCCTTTGTTATTTTAGCTGTGTGCTTAGGGTCATTGTCTTGTTGGAAGGTAAACCATCGGCCCAGTCTGAGGTCCTGAGTACTCTGGAGAAGGTTTTCATCCAGGATATCCCTGTACTTGGCCGCATTCATCTTTCCCTCAATTGCAACCAGTCGTCCTGTCCCTGCAGCTGAAAAACACCCCCACAGCATGATGCTGCCACCACCATGCTTCACTGTTGGGACTGTATTGGACAGGTGATGAGCAGTGCCTGGTTTTCTCCACACATACCCCTTAAAATTAAGATCAAAAAGTTCTATCTTGGTCTCATCAGACCAAAGAATCTTATTTCTCACCATCTTGGAGTCCTTCAGGTGTTTTTTTAGCAAACTCCATGCAGGCTTTCATGTGTCTTGCACTGAGGAGAGGCTTCCGTCGGGCCACTCTGCCATTAAGCCTCGACTGGTGGAGGGCTGCAGTGATGGTTGACTTTCTACAACTTTCTCCCATCTCCCGACTGCATCTCTAGAGCTCAGCCACAGCGATCTTTGGGTTCTTCTTTACCTCTCTCACCAAGGCTCTTCTCCCCCGATAGCTCAGTTTGTCCGGACGGCCAGCTCTTGGAAGTGTTCTGGTCATCCCAAACATCTTCCATTAAGGATTATGGAGGTCACTGTGCTCTTAGGAACCTTAAGTGCAGCAGAAATTTTTTTGCAACCTTGGCCAGATCTGTGCCTTGCCACAATTCTGTTATTGAGCTCTTCATGCAGTTCCTTTGACCTCATGATTCTGTGAGCTGTAAGGTCTTATATAGACAGGTGTGTGGCTTTCCTAATGAAGTCCAATCAGTATAATCAAACACAGCTGGACTCAAATGAAGGTGTAGAACCATCTCAAGGATGATCAGAAGAAATTAACAGCACCTGAGTTAAATATGAGTGTCACAGCAAAGGGTCTGAATACTTAGGACCATGTGATAATTCAGTTTTTCTTTTTAATAAATCTGCAAAAATGTCAACAATTCTGTGTTTTTCAATATGGGGTGCTGTGTGTACATTAATGAGGGGAAAAATTAACCTAAATGATTTTAGCAAATGGCTGCAATATAACAAAGAGTGAAAAATTTAAGGGGGTCTGAATACTTTCTGTCCCCACTGTATTACTTAAGGCTGCTTTCACACTGGAGCGGGCAGGCGTTGATGGTAAAACTCTGCTAGTTTTAGCGGCGCTTTACCATCATTTTAGTGGCGCTATTCGGCTGCTAGCGGAGCGCATATAACCCCGCTAGCGGCCGATGAAAGGGTTAAATGCGCCCGTGTAGCGCTGCTGCTGAAGTGCTTTTGCAGGTGCTTCGGCAGCAGTGCCCATTCATTTCAATGGGCAGGAGTGGTGGAGGAGTGGTATACACCGCTCCAAAGATGCTGCTTGCAGGACTTTTTTTTCAACATCCTGCCAGCGCATCGCCTCAGTGTAAAAGCACTAGGGCTTTCACACTGAGTATGCAGGGGAGCCGTCACTTTTACAGGCGCTATTTTTGGCCCAAAAGCGCCTGAAAAAGGCCCCAGTGTGAAAGGGGTCTAACTGTTAGATTTTATGAGATGAGGGAAAAAAAAAGAAAAAAAAAAAACATATCGGCCCTAAAAAATTGGCATCATATATAGCGGCTGCCGCGATTTCTAAATATCGGCATCGGCCAGAGAAAAACCCATATTGGTCGACCTCTAATATATATATATATATATATATATATATATATATATATATATATATATATATATATATATATATATATATATATATATATATATATATATATATATATTAGACCAGCGGAGTTCCTCCTTACACCAGGTGCCCCCAGGCAGCGGAGTTCCTCCTTACACCAGGTGCCCCCAGGCAGCGGAGTTCCTCCTTACACCAGGTGCCCCCAGGCAGCGGAGTTCCTCCTTACACCAGGTGCCCCCAGGCAGCGGAGTTCCTCCTTACACCAGGTGCCCCCAGGCAGCGGAGTTCCTCCTTACACCAGGTGCCCCCAGGCAGCGGAGTTCCTCCTTACACCAGGTGCCCCCAGGCAGCGAAGTTCCTCCTTACACCAGGTGCCCCCAGGCAGCGGAGTCCCTCCTTACACCAGGTGCCCCCAGGCAGCGGAGTCCCTCCTTACACCAGGTGCCCCCAGGCAGCGGAGTCCCTCCTTGCACCAGGTGCCCCCAGGCAGCGGAGTCCCTCCTTGCACCAGGTGCCCCCAGGCAGCGGTGTCCCTCCTTGCACCAGGTGCCCCCAGGCAGCGGAGTCCCTCCTTACACCAGGTGCCCCCAGGCAGCGGAGTCCCTCCTTACACCAGGTGCCCCCAGGCAGCGGAGTCCCTCCTTACATCAAACTCTGAGGCAACAGCATATACCCGACATTTATCTAAAACCTGGGACACCAAACTGATGAGTACTGTGTAGAGAATTTTGAGGGGATAGTTCTCAAAAGAAAAACAAATCCCCCAAGCAAAAGAGAGCATAAAACTCTTTACTTTTCACACTGGGGCCGCCAGTGCGTTAGTGCTAAAACGCTGTTCGTTTTGGCATCGCTTTAGTGCTGTTTAAGCGGCACTTTTCGGCCGCTAGTGGGGTGCTTTAAGCAGCCAAAGAAGGGGTTAAAAGTGCCCGTGCTGCGGCAATTCCAAAGCGCTTTTCAGGCGGAAACACTGCCCATTCATTTCAATGGGCAGGGTGTTTTGGGAGCTCTGTATACAGCACTCCCAAACTGCCCTAAATATGCTGCTTGCATGAATTTTAATAAGGTCCTGGAAGTGCAGCGCCCCAGTGTGAAAGCACCCAGGCTTTCACATTTGGGCAGCATGGGAGGCAGTTTTCAGGCGCTATTTCTAGCACTAAAATGCCTGAAAACTGCCTCTGTGTGAAAGGGGTCTTATAGAGGATGGTTAGTTCACCTGTAGCTAAAAAACAAACTGTGCAGCTTTGAATGTAGCTGAATAATGCCCTTGCTATAGGTGTAGGTCATTTGCGTACCTCCCGAAGCCTGGCTAAAAAACTCTCAGATGGCATCATCCCATCTTGCCTTGTTGCTAGAACACTCAGCTGTTACTGGTCACTCCTATTATCACATGTGTGGTCCACTATCTCTTCTCGCTGAGCTCAGGGTTCCTGCATCAGGGGAGAGAGAGCACAAGGTTTTGAAATGGCTGAGAGTGTCTTAGCCACATTCTAGTAACAAGGCGGGATGGGATGATGCCATTTCTGGATATTTTTTGGCCAGACTTCAGGAGGTACAGTGTGTAAATGGCCTACACTTATGGCAGTATTTTTCTTGGTTCAGAGCTCCGTTTGTTTTTTATCTACAGGTGACCCTTCTCTGCATAGGCAGGTTTTTGGTAAAGGTATACTATCCCTTTTAATTAGCACTTTTTTTTTTTTTTACACTCATTTGCAAAAAATGAAGGTTCAAAATAAAAGTACTTACATAGTACTTACATAGTTAGTCAGGTTGAAAAAAGACACAAGTCCATCCAGTCCAACCATAAAAAAAAAAAAAAAAAACGTACAATCCAATATATCCAATACTATACCCACAGTTGATCCAGAGGAAGGCAAAAAACCCCAGCAGAGCATGCTCCAATTTGCTACAGCAGGGGAAAAAATTCCTTCCTGATCCCAGAGAGGCAATCGGATTTTCCCTGGATCAACTTTACCTATAAATGTCAGTACCCAGTTATATTGTGTACATTTAGGAAAGTATCCAGGCCTTTCTTAAAGCAATCTACTGAGCTGGCCAGAACCACCTCTGGAGGGAGTCTATTCCACATTTTCACAGCTCTTACTGTGAAGAAACCTTTCCGTATTTGGAGATGAAATCTCTTTTCCTCCAGTCGTAAAGAGTGCCCCCTTGTCCTCTGTGTTGACCGTAAAGTGAATAACTCAACACCAAGTTCACTATATGGACCCCTTATATATTTAAACATGTTGATCATATCCCCCTTATTCTCCTCTTCTCAAGAGTGAACAAATTCAGTTCCTCTAATCTTTCCTCATAGCTGAGCTCCCCCATGCCTCTTATCAGTTTGGTTGCCCTTCTCTGCACTTTCTCCAGTTCCCCGATATCCTTTTTGAGAACTGGTGTCCAAAACTGAACTGCATATTCCAGATGAGGTCTTACTAATGATTTGAACAGTGATTTAATAAAAAAAAAAAAAAATTGATCTGAGTTACCAGTTCTCAGTTCAGAGTAATCCAATATATAAAAGATACAATAGATTTTTATATGCACTTGAGTAAAAACACTTTTTTTTTTTTTGTCTCGGTGGGGGAGATTCACCCTCTTTGTACCAGTGGCAATTGCCACCAGATCAGAAAGGCGGGGAAGTCCAAAACAGAACTGTTGTCGCTAGAACAGGATTTAAGGATGTGGATAGAAGAATCCTCCCCCCTGAGACTTTGTATTCTGCCAGCGGAGACTCTGCTGTCCGAATACGCTGATCTGCGGCTGCTGATCATGAAAATCTTCCAATAAGCCCATTTGACAGAAGTGGATGGTTAGGCCTATTTCTGTTGAGCGGGAGCAGCCACAAACGGATTGAAATTTGGCTGGTCCCTGCTAAACCAGCTCAATTTTGATCCATTTATGACCATCTTTAGTCTCATTTTAGATGAATTTCCTCTCAGTTCCTGTTTTTTGTCTCCAGAACCAGGTAATGATTCTTTCCTGTGGGATGCACACAACCTAAAAAAATGACTGGTTACACCCTTCCAAAATGGCAAAAGCTCATTTAAAACAAAACTTTGGTTTCAGATGAAAAATCATTATTTTGCAGACATCTCATTTTTCAAATTTTCTTTTTTCTGCAGTTCAGATTTGTGAGCCTCCATACGCTATTATAGATGGATTGTTTAGCCCTGAAAAGGAAGATTATGTATACCAAGACGTTGTAACATACCAGTGCAATGAAGCAAAATTTGCACTTATAGGAGAACCTTCTATAGTTTGCACCTCTTATGGAAATTGGAGTTCTGATGGCCCTAAGTGTGTTGGTAAGTACATGTCATTATTTTACATGGTATTTTCATTTCCACAAAACGTTTTAAGTTTACCAGTTAATCATAAATTTTCAGATCTCACTAAGTACTTTAGTTACTACATTTTACAACATAATTGTGTGTTCTCTGATCATTAAAGGGGATTGGTTATGAATGTACATATTTGACTTAGGAACATTTTAAAGCCTAACTTGCACAGTTGTACAGGCTTCTGTCTCTGTACTAAAATTGATTTCACTGCACATCAAACTTCTCACAGTTGCAAATAGAGCTTCAGCAAGTCAGAACCTGCTTCATTTACTGGCTGGAGGACATCCATCATCATCTATTTCCTCCCTACCCTCTCTGTCCCTGGCCTGCCCCTTTCATTTATTCATGAAGGCTCAGCATCCCATTTGGGCATTACAGTCTGCCTGTTCAAGAATGCCCACTCCTGTTGGCTGACACCCACCCATCAAGGCATTTTAATATTTCTATATTTCCCCCCCCCCAAGAACCAGGTCAATACTTTCATCAGGGCTGTGGGCTCTTGAGAGGAGTAGAAAGGTAAGGTGCTGTGATAGTTTAGGTAAGCTATGCAATCCTGATGGACCTTCCTACCAGCTGTGCTCTGCCTGCATTACATATGGAACCACAGGGACCCAGTGATTTTCATTGGGTCTAAATTTTAAGAGGAACTGCAGTCTGCTCATATAATTTGTAATAAAAACATCTTTGTCATTCTGAAGCTTCCCTCCAACCACCTTGCATGTTGTTTTATATATACTGTGATTCTGTACTTGCCAAATATGCTGCAGAAATCTCCATCCACTAAGTCTGGCGGTAGCCATTTTAACTATGGGCAGCTGAAGCTGCTGCTTGTTCACTTCCTGGATTTACACAGAGGCACACCTCCAGCTCTGCAGCTCTCATTGGCCCTTTTATGACTCACCCCCCTCCTGGCAAACTCTCCCAGGGGTGGGGGGGGGAAGGGGACAGAGAGCTGTACATGTCATAAGCCTAGGCTTTTTACCAGAAAAGAAACAGGAAGTGGGCTGTATGAGGTGTTTACTGGCAGAAAAAAAAAAGTTTTACTATCCAAGATAAAACAACACGGGCAGAAGATTTAATAGATGGAAAGTTGAAAAAATGACTGAAGGTCCACTTTAACCACTTACGGACCGCCGCACGCCGATATACATCCTAAGTTTGAAGAGGAATATCGCTGTTATGGCAGCAGCTAGTGGTCCGCTTTCCGATAAGAGTGGTCTCTGCGGCAGATTCGTCACAAGATCACTTTTATCGGCAGGAGAGGATGCGATCGGATGTTACCCCTTGCTGGATATGGAGACGAGTGAGGGGAAGATGGCACCCACCCGTCTCCATAACATTGCAGTTTTTCAAAGAGACATTTTTTTTATTTTATTTTTTTTAAATGGCAAAATATTTTTTTTATTGCATTTTAGTGTAAATATGAGATCTGAGGTTTTTTTGTACCCAGATCTGATGTTTAAGAGGTCCTGTCATGCTTTTTTTTCTATTACAAGTGATGTTAACATTCCTTGTAATGGGAATAAAAGTGACACAATTTTTTTTTTTCAAAAACTTGTAAAAATAAAAAATAAAAGGTAAAATAAGAAGAAAAAATATTTTTTTTTTAAACGCGCCCCGTCCTGCCGAGTTTGTGTGCAAAAGCGAACGCATACGTGAGTAGCGCCTGCATATGAAAACTGTGTTCAAACCACACGTGAGGTATCGCCACGATCGGTAGAACTAATTCTAGCCCTAGAACTCCTCTGTAACTCAAAACATGCAGGGCTGTAGAATTTTTTAAAGTCCGCCTATGAAGATTTTTAAGGATAAAAGTTTGTCGCCAGTCCACGAGTGGGCGCAATTTTGAAGCGTGACATATTGGGTATCAATTTACTCGGCGTAACATTATCTTTCACAATATAAAAAAATTGGGCCAACTTTACTGTTGTCTTATTTTTTAATTCAAAAAAGTATATTTTTTCCAAAAAAAGTGCGCTTGTAAGACCGCTGTGCAAATACGGTGTGACAGAAAATATTGCAACAACCGCCATTTTATTCTCTAACGCAGGGATATGCAATTAGCGCACCTCCAGCTGTTTCAGAATTACAACTCCCATGAGGCATAGCAAGACTCTGACAGCCACAAGCATGACCCCCAGAGGCAGAGGCATGATGGGACTTGTAGTTTTGCAACAGCTGGAGGTCCACTAATTGCATATCCCTGCTCTAGAGTGTTAGAAAAAAAATGTATAATGTTTGGGGGTTCTAAGTAATTTTTCTAGCAAAAAAAAACCTGTTTTTACCTTGTAAACAAGGACTCTTTTTGAGATGTGTTAAGTGGTTAAGGTATGTAATGAAAAAGATGCGGTTTTACAAATATCATAAGCATTGTTGATAAAGGGGGGGGGAAAGGAGGTACCGAGGAAGGTGAAATATGAACAGAATCATTTTCTTTATTCTTTTTTCAGCAGAAAGTGACCCTGGGGACCCTCATGTCTTCTAAAGAGAAGGTGTAATCACTGGTATATACTGTCACCAGGCAATGTGTCACCCCCTGGTGATTAGTAATTACTGTAAGTGAAGTGGGAAAAAAGATCTGTCTGCCGCAAATTTTAGCCCACTCAAATTAATCGCACCGCACCCGGATCACATAATTCCACAGGAAAGCACAACGCATTCCTCTGCACTGCCCCCTACTACACACACTATGTATCTCCACATACATTAGAGTATTAATAATTTGGGAGCCACGTCACACCTTTCTGGTCTCTTGTAGTGCATTACTACACATGCAAAAAAGTGGAATATTTCATGTGTTGCATCAAAGCCCAGTGTCATTTATTCCCCTACCTGTAAGTCCTGGTTGCAGGAAAGGAAATTGCATTATCCATGAACTGCCTTTACAGGTGAAGGCTAGCAAACTGCCGCTCCCTGCAGCATTTAGGATCCACCCACTGCTGGAGGAAGAGGAAGGTAAAAAGAGGTGACATCATTGGACTAGAAGTCAGGGGTCTCCAAACTATGGCCCTCCAGTTGTTCAGGAACTACAATTCCCATCATGCCTAGTCATGTCTGTCAATGCCTCATTGGATGTGTAGTTCCACAACAGCTGGAGGGCCGTAGTTTGGAGATCCCTGGGTTAGATGAAAGACACCTGAAAAAGGTATGTTTTCTGAGGGGAGAAGGGGACCTGAGCCCAGATCTGGGCTTAAAGTGATTTGTAAGGCTTTGGGTTTTTTTTTTTTTTTAAATAACAGGTATGTCATACTTACCTCCACTGTGCAGTTCGTTTTGCACAGAGTGTCTCCCGATCCTCGACTTCTGGGGTCCCCGGGCAGCGCTGATAGCTCCTCCCCGCATTAGATAACCCCTAGGAAAAGCGCTGTCCCGGGGGGGGGGGGTTGGGGGGTTACCTTGCGGACGTGCTCCCAAGTACATCATTTGTGTCCATAGACACAGAATACCGGACTCCACCCCGCCCCCCACGTCATTGGATTTGATTGACAGCAGCGGGAGCCAATGGCTGCGCTGCCGTCAATCTATCCAATCAAGAGCCGAGTCAACGGGCAGAGGGGAAGAGCGCCTCTCCGGCGTGGGAATTACAGGACTTAGGTGAGTAAAATAGGGGACGGTCCGTTACAAGTTTTTTCACCTTAAAGGGGAGTTCCGGCCGGGAAAAAAAAAATTTAAAAGTCAGCAGCTAAATAAGCACACTTACCTGTCCTGGGTGCCCGCGATGTCGGCCGCCCGAGGCTCTCGGGTCCTGGCGCCGCCATCCTAACTAAGGGAAACCGGCAGTGGAGCCTTACGGCTTCACTGCCTGTTTCCTACTGCGCATGTGCGATTTGTGAATGGGACGCGATGTGTTGTGGGACACACACACAGTTCCCATAACACACCGAACCCCATTCCCCAGAAGACAACGTGGGGAGGAGAAGACAGAACATCACCGCTGCGTAGGAAGAGGCAGATTAGGAAGACTGCCTAGCAACAGCCATTTCAGGTGAGTTAAATTTTTTTTTTCTCCCTCCATTTTTTTAGGAATTTTTTGGTGCAATTTTTTTTTTTTTGGTGGACCTCCACTTTAATGCATAGGCTGCATTAAGGTGAAAAAAACATGAGAGTACAACCCCTTTAAACGAGTGCCAGTGTAGTGTGCAAAGGACATAAAGGGTACTTGCACTTTTTTTTTTTTTTTCAAACCAGACACCCACCCAGGCATATGGTGCAATTCATTGAGTTGTCAATCACAAAAAGAATCTCCATATACACAAATTCTATATCTGTCTCCTCCTTCACACTTCAAGTTCCTACTGACACAAAAAATAAGATTCCCTTCCCAGAAAAACAGGCTCAGTCTCTATACATTTTTTCTTTTACCATTCAGTAGAGATGTGCGCAACGGAAAAATTTTGCTTCATTTCAGTTTCATTTGTTCAGTAAATCAGTTAGTTTTGTCATTATTGTTATGTTATAATGATTCGTTTTCTAAACGATTCCTTATTTTGGGAGGGTTTATTCGTTGTAGATTTGTATTTTCAGAAGTTCTGTTATTTAGTTCTTTCAGAAGATTGGCTGAACTTGTTTTTATGGTAATTCATTTTTTTTTCGGGAGTTCTACCTGCGTCATCCTTGCTAGTCCTGTCCACAAAGAAAAATGAAATGAGCTGATTGGACAACATTGACTGGAGTCGTGTGCATTCGAAAGTAATGAATGGAACAAAATTTCGTTTTGATTTTGTTATGTTATAATTCTGAGATTCTGATGGATCCACCTCCATCCACCCCCAAGCACAATAAATAGGAATCCTCTTCTTTCACTTTTATACCTTACTGTATTTAATGCAGTTTGTTTCTATTTCATATGTAGTGCATTTTTATAAAAATTTAAAAATGTTAATACAAAAAGAATAGGCTGGTTATCCAAGAGTCAAAGACTACCCTGATGCACTCATCTGAATAAAATGGATTAATCCAAATTAATACATATTAATTCCTTCAGTTATTAAGTTGAATTCGATTCCCCATACCCAACTGACTTTGTTTGTTGTGCCATGCCCATAGAATTAAACAAATGGTCTCCCAAGTTCAACAAGAATATTCATGCTTACTAGAATAAAAACGGATCCGAATCAATTCAGATGATTCATTATGTTACATTATTTTGGATGCTTCAAACATTAACAAAAGTCCTAAACTATTGCATCATGTCATCCGAATGAATGAATACAAATGAATTATTTTTCTTTTCAATATAAATTATTTGGGATAAGTTGAAGTTCATTACTGCTGTGGTTCAGATACATGCAATTCTTTGAATCATGGAAATTTCTAAAGAATATAGTACGTCTACCAGGCAGTAGTGATACTCCGTCTTTGTGACCTCAGGCAAAGCACATACCAAATCCGCTGTGGAGATCACAGAAGATACATCCAGTAAAATTAACATCTGTTGCTGCAAACCTAGCTCACGTGTCCCATGCATGGTTTAGAGTTAGGGATGGGCGAATGGTTCGGCCCGAGCATAAGTTCGAGCCGAACTTTGGTTGTTCAGATGTTCTGCGGACACCAAACAATATGCGGTGTTCGGGGCAAATTCGAAAGCCGCTGGAACACCGTTAAAGTCTATGGGACACTAACATGAAAAATCAAAAGTGTTAATTTTAAAGGCTTATATGCAAGTTTTTGTCATAAAAAGTGTTCAATAAACATGAAATATTCCTTTAAATATTGTGCCGGGGGGGGGGGGGGGGGGAGGGGTGTGGTGGTGTCTATAGTATGCCTGTAAAGTGGCACATTTTTCCCGTGTTTAGAACAGTACCATAGCAAAATGACGTTTCTAAAGGAAAAATTGTCATTTAAAACTCATCACGGCTGTAATCTGTCGGGTCTCGGCAATATAGATAAAACTAATTGAAAAAAAGAGCATGGGATTCCCCCCCCCCAGTCCATTACCAGGCCCTTTGGGTCTGGTATGAATATTAGGCTGAGCCCTGAACCAAAATTAAAAAAAAAAAATTGCGTGGGGCCCCTTCAGGTCTGGTATGGATTTTAAGGGGAACCCTGCGCCAAAATTTAAAAAAAATGGCGTGGGGTCCCCCCAAAATCCATACCAGACCCTTATCCGAGCACGCAACCTGGCAGGGCGCAGGAAAAGAGGGGGTGAGAGAGCGCCCCTCCCTTCTGATCCGTACCAGGCCACATTCCCTCAACATGGGGAGGGTGCTTTGAGTTAGCCCCCCAAAGCACCTTGTCCCCATGTTGATGGGGATCCCCACATCATCCCCACAGCCCTTGCCCGGTGACTGTGGGGGTCTGCGGGCGGGGAGGCTTATCGTAATCTGGAAGCCCCCTTTAAAAAGGGGACCCCCAGATCCTGGCCGGCTGCCCCCCCCCATGTGAAATGGTAACGGGATAAAAAAAGTGTCAAAATGTCCCATGATGTCCATTCATCTTCTATCTCGCTGCGACGGACCGAAAAAGAAAATAAAATCCGCAACTGATCCTCCTCTATGGGAGGCTCCCACCATGTGACGCTTCTTCGCTGATGACACCCTCTGATGCCACGGAGACTTCCCTTTGGCTTTCCCGTGGTGTCAGAGGGGGCGGGGTCACCCATGTACGTCACCGGGTGGCCCCATCCTCAGTTATATAAGAACTGTCAAAGGCGATGAAGCGTCACACGGCGGGAGCCTCCCATAGAGTTGGATCGGTTGCAGATTTTTTTTTGTACCCCATTACCATTTCACACAGGGGGGGAGGCCGAGATCTGGGGGTCCCCTTGTTAAATGAGGCTTCCAGGTTCAGATAAGCCCCCCCGCCCGCAGACCCCATAACCACCGGGCAAGGGTTGTGGGGATGAGGCCCTTCCCCCCCATCAACATGGGGACAAGGTGCTTTGGGGGGCTACCCCAAAGCACCCTCCCCATGTTGAGGGCATATGGCCTGGTACGGTTCAGGAGGGGGGGCGCTCTCTCATCCCCCCCTCTTTTCCTGTGGTCTGCCAGGTTGTGTGCTTGGATAGGGGTCTGGTATGGATTTGGGGGGGACCCCTATGCCATTTTTTTTAAATTCGGCGCAGGGTTTCCCTTAGTTTCCATATCAGGCCTGAAGGGCCTGGTATGGATTTTAGGGGGGCCCCCTCGCAATTTATTTTTATTTTGGTTCGGGGTTCCCCATTAATATTCATACCAGACCCAAAGGGCCTGGTAACGGACTGGGGGGGAACCCCATGCTCTTCTTCTCCTTCTTCTTTTTTTTTTTTTTTTTTAAATGAGTTTTATCTATATTGCCGAGACCTGACAATTCATTACAGCTGCGATCGGTTTTAAATGACAATTTTTCCTTTAGAAATGTAATTTTGCTGTGGTACTGTTCTAAACACCGGAAAAATGCGCCACTTTACAGGCATACTATAGGCACCCCCAGGCACGATATTTAACCACTTGAGGCCTGGGCCATAGCCAAATGACGGCCACAGCGTGGACCTCAATTTCCGGGAGGCCGTCATAGGATGTCCTCCCCTGTGCACGCGCCTCGCGCGCAACCTGCAGGGCGCGCGGTGCGCGAGCTGTGATCAACGAGTCATGGAGACTCGGACGATCACAGATCCGAGTAAGGGGCCGATCCTGGACCTTTACCATGTGATCAGCTGTCAGCCAATGACAGCTGACCACACGATGTAAGGAAAAGCTCGGTAATAGTTTATTATTTTTTTTTTTTAACATAAGCCCATCACCAGCTTATGTTAAAGGGACATCGGTCCCGAAGAGGTTGGAGGCACATATGCCTCATCTGTGCCTGCCAGTGCCACCTGCCATTGCCACCTGCCAGTGCAGACAGTGCCACCTATCAATGCCCACAAGTGCCACCTATCAAGGCCCACAAGTGCCACCTTTCAATCCCTATCAGTGGTGCCAATCGGTGCCACCTAGCAGTGCTGCCATCAGTGTAAGCAATCAGTGCCCATCACTGACACCTATCAGTGCCCATCAGTGACGCCTCATCAGCGTACATCAATGAAGGAGAAAAATTACCTGTTTGCAAAATTTTATAACAAAATATAAAAATTTTTTATTTTTTTTAATTCAGTCTTTTTCAAATTTTTTAACAAAAAATAATAACCGCAGAGGTGATCAAATACCACCAAAAAAAGCTCTATTTGTGGGAAAAAAATGATAAAAATTTCATTTGAGAACAGTGTTGTATGAACGCGCAATTGTCATTCAAATTGCTACGGCGCTAAAAGCTGAAAATTGGTCTGGACAGGAGGGGGGTTTAAGTGCCCAGTAAGCAAGTGGTTAAAGGAATACTTAATTTTTATTGTTTCACTTTAAGCATTAAAAAAAAAATCACTGCTCCCGAAAAAAAGGGCGTTTTTAGAAACAAATTTTTGCATTGATACATGTCCCCTGGGGCAGGACCCAGGTCCCCGGACGCTTTTTATGACAATAACTTGCATATAAGCCTTTAAAATGATCACTTTTGATTATTCATGTTCGTGTCCCATAGACTTTAACGGTGTTCGTGTGTTCTGACAAATTTTTTTGCCTGTTCGGTATGTTCTGGTGCGAACTCAACCGGGAGGTGTTTGGCTCATCCCTATTTAGAGTTATTCACTTTCAGGTCATTACAGAGGCCACAGGGGGATGGTTTTATATTTCTGATGGAAAAGCCTCCACCGCAAAAGCTGTAAAAATGAGGAATAGACTCTCTAAAATCTGGCCAGCTCAGTAGATAACTTTGAAAAAAGAGCTGGATACATTCCTAAATGCAAAAAATTGAATTGGATAATGACATTTATAGGTAATAACCTGAAGGATAGTTGATCCAGGGATTATCTGATTGCCTCCGGGGGATCAAGAAGAAATTTTTTGGTTTTACTTTTATTGTAGTTTTTTGTCATCCTCTGGATTAACTGTAGGTATAGGATTGTGTATATGGAGGCCTTCTATTTATTTTTATTCTATTGGTTGAACTAGATTAACTTTTTTTTTCAACCTGACTAACTATGTAACTACAGTGGGGAAAATAATTATTTAAATTTTGCAGATTTTGTAAGCTTGCCCACTTACAAAAAAATGAAGGGTCTATAATTTTTATCACGGGTGTATTTTAATTGATAGAGCCAGAATATCGACCACAAATCCAGAAGAAAACACATGATACAAATGTTATAAATTAAGTTGCAGTTTAGTGAGTAAAATAAATATTTGATCCCCAAGCAAAACATGACTTAGTACTCGGTGGAAAAACCCTTGTTGGCAAGCACAGAGGTAAAATGTTTCTTGTAGTTGGTTACTAGGTGGGCTTTGGTCCACTCTTCTTTACATATCCTCTAAATGTGGGATTTTTTACATTAATGATTGCAGGGGAGTATTTAAATGTTAGGGTGGACTTCCACTTTAAATACATTGCATTACAACACCCTGGACCCCTGCAGCCTGTGTTATGTATACTAAACCCAGCACTGACTGCAGCACTCCCCAACCCCTGAACTCTGCTTTACACACTCCTGCACTATATACACAATACTGTACATTATATACTTTTCACCAAATTCTTTATTGTCTCAACAGTTGCTGTGTAGTCCCTGACCATTTTAATGAAGTTCTTCTTTAAGATGGGCTCAGACAAAGCAATGAAAGCATATTTTATACAAGGAAGCCTGGGTTTTGTTTAACCACGCCCCATAAACCCCTTCCACTGATGAGTTTGGCCACACCCACATTTTGCTGCAGCGTGCACCGCAGGTTGTCTCTTGCCTCAAGTGTCTCTCATTGGGAAGTTCAAAAGTTGGGAGGTATGCCTATAGCATGGTAAAAAAAAAAAAACTACTGCCTTTTTAGAACCACTAACTTCCTGCCCAGGACTACATGTCCCATGAGGCATTGCTCCTCACAAATTCACATGTTCTTAGACACTTACTGACATAGTTGCATAGTAGTTGAGGTTGAAAAAAGACATAATTCCATCAAGTCCAACCTATGTGTGTGATTTTATGTCAGTATTTACATTGTATATCCCTGTATGTTGTGGTCGTTCAGGTGCTTATCTAATAGTTTTTTGAAACTATCGATGCTCCCCGCTGAGACCACCACCTGTGGAAGGGAATTCCACATCCTTGCTGCTCTTTCAGTAAAGAACCCTCTACGTAGTTTAAGGTTAAACCTATTTTCTTCTAATGTTAATGAGTGGCCACGTGTCTTGTTAAACTCCCTTCCGTGAAAACGTTTTATCCCTATTGTGGGGTCACCAGTACGGTATTTCTTAAATCATATCCCCTCTCAAGCATCTCTTCTCCAGAGAGAATAAGTTCAGTGTTCGCAACCTTTCCTCATAACGAATATCCTCCAGACACTTTATTAGCTTTGTTGCCCTTCTTTGTACTCGCTTCATTTCCAGTACATCCTTCCTGAAGACTGGTGCCCAGAACTGGACAGCTCTAGGTGCAGCCGGACCAGAGTCTTGTAGAGCAGGAGAATTATTGTTTTATCTCTGGAGTTAATCCCCTTTTTAATACATGCCAATATTCTGTTTGCTTTGTTAGCAGCAGCTTGGCATTGCATGCCATTGCTGAGCCTATCATCTACTAGGACCCCCAGGTCCTTTTCCATCCTAGATTACCCCAGAGGTTCTCCCCCCAGTGTATAGATTGCATTCATATTTTTGCCACCCAAATGCATTATTTTACATTTTTCTACATTAAACCTCATTTGCCATGTAGTTGCCCACCCCATTAATTTGTTCAGATCTTCTTGCAAGGCTTGCAAGGACATGTATGGGCAGTGTACTGAGCTGAATGTGTGCTTCGCTGTATTTCCTGATATGCAAACAAATAATGCTTTCTGTATGCATTATGCAACTAATCGGCTGACCAATTAATTATAGGAGAATAGTTGACAACTATTTTCATAATCGATTAGTTGTCGATTAATTGATTTAGTTGGATCGGCCCTAATCAAATCCAGCGGTTGTCAGGGCCCAATCTGATTCTTCAATCGGCTTTAGGTGCAGGCGCCAGTATCTTAGGTAAGGGAAGCTAGCAATGAAGCCTTCCGGCTTCACAGCTGGTTTCCTACTGTGCATGCACGCTGTACTTTGTGAATGGCCCTTGCAGTCTTGTGTGTCCCAGAAGGCTGCGGGGGGGAGATCCTCGTAGATCGCCCCAGCGTTCTGACCTGGACATGGGAGCGGGTACCTGTCAAAACCAGTCCCCCCCAATAAGTGCCAAAAGTGCCAGTAGAGGGGGGGAGGGTGCAAACAAGCGAAGTCTTCAGAAATCAGCACTGGATTGTTTGACGGACGCGGGTATCAGATCCCTGCCCTCTTCACTAACTTGTGACAAAGGACTGGCCAATCTGTCACACCGTGCTGTCACTTGTGTAACAATGCCACTCTCATCTGCACCATGCACAAAGATTTTTCAGTTTGCAGGACCAGTCTAGGCGCCAGCAGCCTATGACTGATTGTCACTGGGTTAGTTACTTAAAACAGGAGTCCGGCGAAAATTTTTTTTTAGATGTCAGCAGCTGCAAATACTGCAGCTGCTGACTTTTAAAATAAGGTCACTTACCTGTCCCGGGGTCCAGCGATGTCGGCACCCGAGACCAAACCATCCCTCGATCCTCGGGTGCTGCCGCCGCCATTCTCAGTGAGGGAATCAGGAAGTGAAGCGTTGCGGCTTCACTTCCCGATTCCCTACTGCGCATGCACAAGTCGCGCTGTGCTTTCTCAATGGTCCCCGCTATCTCCTGGGACCTGTGTCTTTCCCAGGAGACAGTGGGGGAGTGCGGGAGGGGGCGTGACTCCCGCGGGAGTCTATTCCCGGAAGTGGGTGCAGATACCTGTCTTAGACAGGTATCTGCACCCCCTCCCCCCTGAAAGGTGCCAATTGTGACACTGGAGGGGGGGGGGATCCGATGAGCGGAAGTTCCACTTTTGGGTGGAACTCCGCTTTAAGCAATTACCCTTTAATCTCCAAACTGCCACCAGATAGCTTTTGGGCCTATCAACCCTTCACAATTTTAGCAAGAACAATTGTGAAAAATAAACGTCTGTACACACACTGTCACCACAGACAGGTATATTCAAAGATTTCTTGTATACAGTAGCGCTCTTCAAGAAACAGAGCTTCTTTTTTAGCTTGCATTAAAAACTGAGGGACAAGGTTAACACTTTTCAAAATAAGGTTTAACCACTTCGCAAATCGTCGTAACTGTAATTCTAGCTGCCATCACCCTGGTATTTTCAGCAACTGCGTGCGGTAATCTTTCAGATAAGTGGTCTCAGCGGCAGATTCACCGCAAGATCACTTTTATTGGGGGTGGGAGAGGGCTCCCCCTCCTCCCGCCGCGCACCAGTCGTCTCCGCCGCTTATCGGAGCTGCCGGTAGCGGCGGAGACGATTGCATCTGCTCCTCTCACTGCCTGGATGCCGAGTGAGGGAAAGATGGCCCCCACTCAGCTCCATGGCATTGGAGGGCGGAAGCAACGTCAAACATCACTTATGCCCAATGGTCTTAAATGGGAATTTTTTATTTTTATTGCATTTGTAGATGTTAGTAAAACAAGTAAAGGTGCAGGGAACTGGAGCAGATTATCCCACAGTATTAAAATGGCATGTATATGTTTGTGTGTGTGTATGTATGTATGTATGTATGTATATATGTGTGTATGTATGTATATATGTGTATATGTATGTATATGTGTGTGTGTATATATATATATATATATATATATATATATATATATATATATATATATATATATATATAATTATACAGTGGGGACAGAAAGTATTCGGACCCCCTTAAATTTTTCACTCTTTGTTATATTGCAGCCATTTGCTAAAATCATTTAAGTTCATTTTTTTACTCATTAATGTACACACAGCACCCCATATTGACAGAAAAACACAGAATTGTTGACATTTTTGCAGATTTATTAAAAAAGAAAAACTGAAATCTCACATGGTCCTAAGTATTCAGACCCTTTGCTGTGACACTCCTATATTTAACTCAGGTGCTGTCCATTTCTTCTGATCATCCTTGAGATGGTTCTACGACTTCATTTGAGTCCAGCTGTGTTTGATTATACTGATTGGACTTGATTAGGAAAGCCACACACCTGTCTATATAAGACCTTACAGCTCACAGTGCATGTCAGAGCAAATGAGAATCATGAGGTCAAAGGAACTGCCTGAAGAGCTCAGAGACGGAATTGTGGCAAGGCACAGATCTGGCCAAGGTTACAAAAAAACTTCTGCACTTAAGGTTCCTAAGAGCACAGTGGCCTCCATAATCCTTAAATGGAAGACGTTTGGGACAACCAGAACCCTTCCTAGAGCTGGCCGTCCTGCCAAACTGAGCTATCGGGGGAGAAGAGCCTTGGTGAGAGAGGTAAAGAAGAACCCAAGGATCACCATGGCTGAGCTCCAGAGATGCAGTCGGAAGATGGGAGAAAGTTGTAGAAAGTCAACCATCACTGCAAACCTCCACCAGTCGGGGCTTTATGGCAGAGTGGCCCGACGGAAGCCTCTCCTCAGTGCAAGCCACATGAAAGCCAGCATGGAGTTTGCTAAAAAAAACACCTGAAGGACTCCAGGATGGTGAGAAATAAGATTTTCTGGTCTGGTGAGAACTTTTTGAGAAGTTTTTAGCCTTAATTCTAAGCGGTATGTGTGGAGAAAACGAGGCACTGCTCATCACCTGTCCAATACAGTCCCAACAGTGAAGCATGGTGGTGGCAGCATCATGCTGTGGATGTGTTTTTCAGCTGCAGGGACAGGACGACTGGTTGCAATCGAGGAATCAAAAGGGTGCTTCTACTAAATACTGAGAAAAGGGTCTGAATACTTAGGACCATGTGATGTTTCAGTTTTTCTTCTTTACTATATCTGCAAAAATGTCAACAATTCTGTGTTTTTCTGTCAATATGGGGTGCTCTGTGTACATTGAGGAAAAAATGAACTTAAATGATTTTAGCAGATATAACAAAGAGTGAAAAATTTAAGGGGGTCTGAATACTTTCCGTCCCCGCTGTGTGTGTGTGTGTGTGTGTGTGTGTGTGTGTGTGTGTGTATATATATATATATATATATATATATATATATATAGCCCATTCCTCCCCCCTCCCCAATCCCCCCCTCCCTTCTCTCCAGGGTCTAACGTTCATTCCACTCTCCTTCTTAAATTACAGATTTTATTTCTTTGGCGTAGCTCCATGTTTTTTTAAATTTTTTCCAATGGTCCCAGCTACCCAGATTCTTACTTCTTATGTCTTCTACTCTGCACTCCAGTGACTCCAAATTACAAATCTCCTCTATTGCGTCAAACCACTCCCATATCTCCGGGCTCTCCCTCCTCTGCCAGTTCCTTGGGATCATTCTTTTTGCCGCGTTCAAAAGTTGCGGGACAAGAGTCTGCTTACCGTTATTTAGATCCCCCCTCCCCCCCTAGGAACAGGACCTCCCAAGGGTCGTCTGCTACCTCTATTCCCGTTATTTCCTTTATGAGGACAAAGATTTTATGCCAGAAGTTTTTAATTATGGGGCAACTCCACCACATGTGTCCCATTGTTCCAATCTCTTGGCATCCTCTCCAACAGGTGGCTGGCCCTTTCTGATATTTACTTGTTATCTCGGGGGTCAGGTAGCTTCTACTGATGCATTTGTAGTTCATTTCGGCCGTTCGAGTGTCTATTTTTGAATTGGCACTTATTTTAAAAATCCTTTTAATTGTGTCAATATCCTTTTTAGTGCCTAAATCTCTCTCCCATTTAAATATGAATGGCGGCATCTCCCACTTTTCTGAAGCTAGCAAGATTTTATAGATCTGAGAGACCGTGTTTCTTGAGGCCTCCTTATCACATAGCTTTTCAAAGTCTGTCAGTTGTCTTCCAGACCTGATTGGCTGTGGTAGCCTATTCACAAAGTGATTCAGTTGAAGATATCGCCATCCATCTAAACCCCGTGTATTCCTCCCGTGTGTGAGTTGCTGGAGTGACATAATTTTACCTTCATTCATAATTTCTCTTAATTGTGTTTTTCCCCAAAAAGCTTCTTTTCCTCCTATACTCTCCATACCTGGTGTAAAAAATGTATTATCTAATAGTGCAATCAGTGGTGAATTATATTTCCCATTTACTTTCTTGTATATCCCATCCCATATTTTCAAGACATTTCTTGTTATTTTGTGTGTACTATCTGCAAGTGGTCTAAAGTGTGGGGGATTCCAAATGATAGTGCCTAGTAGTGAATTACTTAATTCTTCTTCTATTTTTACCCATTTTTACCCATTTTTCCGTTTATCCTTCCTCGCCCATTCTACTACCCTAGATAAAACTACAGCTTTGTAGTACATCTGTATATCAGGAACTGCCAAACCTCCGTCTACTTTCTTTTGTTTTAGCGTCTGTAGGGACACTCTCGGTTTTTTGTTTTTCCAAATAAAGGTCATGATTATTTTTTTTGACGTCCTCAGATAATTCTGGGGTAGCATCTGGAAGACATACATGATCTTGGGTAACAATACCATTTTAAAGACATTGATACGTCCAATCCAGGATAGGGCCTTATGGTAGAGTCTATTACATTCTGATCTTACCTGGTCTAATAAGGGCATATAGTTACTACTAAACGTCTTCTTAATTGAGCTGGTTAGTTTAACGCCCAGGTATTTTAATTCCTTAGTCCATTTAAAACTAAATTCTTTTTTCAAAATCTCTACCACTGGCTTTCTTACATTTATATTTAATATTTCTGATTTATTCATGTTTATTTGAAAATTGGATACCTCTCTGTATTTTCTTAATGCCTTCATGAGGTTAGGCATCGTCGTGTCTGGGTCCGTAACATAGAATAGCACATCGTCCGCGTATGCTGCGACTTTGTGTTCCTCCTTTCCGACCACAACACCACGAATATGCGGGTCCCTTCGTATTGAGGCCAGGAAGGGTTCCATGGCTAAAACGTAGAGAAGAGGGGACAGGGGACACCCCTGTCTCGTGCCTCTCTCCATCTCAAATGTTTGAGAAAAGATCCCATTAACTTTTATTACAGCAGTTGGGTGATTGTACAAAGTTTTTATCCTTCGAATCATTTTAGGGCCCAGTCCCATGGCCTCCAGAGTCTGGATCATGAACCCCCAGTCTACCCTGTCAAAAGCCTTCTCGGCATCAATTGACAGAAGTAGTCCTGGGAGCCCACTCTCCTTCATTTTCCCCGCCAAGAGCAGGGTCCTAATCCCGTTGTCCCTCCCCTCCCTATTGGGGACAAACCCTGCTTGGTCTGAATCAACGAACAGGTTCATGTATTCCTTTAATCTTTCTGCCAACACTTTAGCGTAGAGTTTTGTATCGTTGTTCAGTAGAGAGATTGGGCGATAGCTTGAGCATATTGTTTTATCTTTGCCTTCTTTCAGTATAATTGTAATGGATGCTTTCAATGCATCTCTGCTCATCTCAAAGCTGTCACCCAATCCGTTCATATACCGACACAACCTAGGTACTAAAACTTCTCTAAATGTTTTGTAATAAAGTGTTGTTAGGCCATCTGGGCCTTGGCTTTTCCCCAAGGCCATTCCAGCTAACACTTTGCTAATTTCTTCTTCTGTGATTGGTCTTTCCAATATGTCTCTATCCTCCTCAGGGATCTTGGGGAGCGCTGCCTTTTTGATATAGTTGTTGCCTCTCTCTATCCTGTTTTTTGAGTAGATGTCTTGCTTGGGGGCAGAGTATATCTCTTTATAATAGTCCCTGAAGGTTTCTGCCACCTTCTTAGTTGAATATTCTATTTGACCCTCTTTAGTTTGAATTTTTTCTATGAAATTCCTATCTTTTTTTTTCCTTTTGGACTATTTTTGCAAGATGTTTGCTCGGTTTATTACCCCATCTGTGTCTCTCCCAGACTATCTTATTCAGTGAAGCTCTGGACTCCTGTTCCATTACCGTTTTTAACTCAGATCTTTTAATGACCATCTGATGGTGTATCTCTTGGGGTAACTGACCTGTATATTTTTTGTGGGTTTGTTCTAATCCCGTAAGCTCCTCCGTTAATTTTAGGATTTTTTCCTGCCTCTCTTTTTTCTTCCTAGCCCCCATTTCAATCAATACTCCTCTAATGTAGGCTTTATGTGCCTCCCATAATGTTGCCCCTGATTTATCCCCCGTATCGTTTACCTCAAAATAATTCTCTAGTTCTTGTCTAATTCTGTTATACCCCTCTACTTCTCTAATCAGCTCCTCATTTAGCCTCCACTGCCCCCTCTCAGCCTGGTCCCTTCCTGACCTCACTTCGATGGTCATTGGTGCATGGTCAGAGTAAGTTATGTTTCCTATCATGGATCCCTTTACCCTATCAATCCCCTTATGCTCAATTATACCCCAATCAATCCGAGAGTAAGTCCCGTGCACAGGGGAATAGAACGTGTAATCTCTCTTAGTTGGATGTTGAACTCTCCAGATGTCCACCAGTTGCCATCTGGAAAGTATTTGCTTTATCTTCTTTAGATGACTACAGTCCTTCCCCTGGGGACGAGCCGTACTGTCCATACTCGGGTTGAGGCAGAAATTAAAGTCCCCCATCATAATCAAGTGTCCACTCATGAACTCTACTATTTTTCCCAAGATGTTTGCCAGGTACTTCGTCGGATTTTTATTGGGGGCATAAATATTGACTAGGGTAACTTTCTCTTCATTTAAACTACCTCTAAGGCACAGATATCTTCCTTCTGGGTCCACTAACCTTTCCTCTAGCACAAACCTTATTCTCTTTGCGAAACCAATAGCTACCCCCCGTGACCTATTGTAGATAGTATCTCCTTGAAACCAGACCGGGTAGTCCCTCGAGAACAATCTTAATCGCGATTGGAGTGATATGTGTGTCTCTTGTAGTAACACCACGTCTGGTCCCAATGATTTCAACTCATTAAAAATATTATATCTTTTCCTGGATGTATTTAAGCCTTTAACATTATATGTTGTAAATTTTATTGTTGCCATATCTCTTTATTTAATCCTCCTGAAATCTCCCTTTGCCTTAGACCCTGGAGAGTTTTCCCTTTTCCATCGGGATGAGGTTGAGCAAGACCCCTGGTTCCTACTACCCCTCCCTCCCTCCCCTCTATTTCCCCCCACCCTCTCCATCCCCCCATCTCTACCCGCCCCTCTTCCCCCCAACCCCCGCTCCCTCCCCTCTTCCCCCCCCACCCCCCTCCTGGTCCCTACCGAACCCTTAGACCAGTGAGGGTCACTAACATTGTGGCCCAACATTGGTCTCCTCCTCCGAAGGCGGAGTCTAAGGTGCACCGTCCCTACATTTCATATTGCCTTAACAACCAAACAAGCTAGGCTCTATTTCCGCAAATCTTCTCTCTTCCCTAAATATAATTGAAAATGACCTTTAGCTCCCTCTCCCCCCCCCCCAGAACCTCCCCCCACCACGCCCCTCCCCTAGCCCAAACTCAGTTCAATCCAGCGTTCCATTGACCAGTCCAGTGTAGGGGGTGCCTGTATCCCCAATTTCTCGCAGAACTCTTCTAGTTCTCCTGGGAATCTTAGACTTGCGGATCTCCCACCTTTCCTACCTACTAGGCAGGCTGGGAATCCCCATGTGTACGTAATATCTTGATTCACCATTTGTTCCAGTAGGGGTTTTAGATGTCGCCTTCTCGCCAGTGTGCCTTTAGCTAGATCTGCAAAGACTTGAATTCTTGCTTCTTCAAACTGTAGTGGGGCGTGGCCCTTAAGCTTAAACCAGATATTTTCTTTATCCTCATAAAATCTGAACCTCACAATTATATCACGGCTACCTTCAAACCGTCTGGAGTCTGGCCTACCCAACCGATGCACACGCTCAATTTTTGGGAAGTCTTCTCCTTCCAGCCCCAGAAGTGGGCTGAAGATAGTCGCCACAGTCTTCCTTAGGTCTTCACCTCTATTTTCTGGGACCCCTCTGAGTCTCAGATTTTGTCTACGGTCTCTATTTTCCTGATCTTCCAGCCTGTAGCATACTTTTATCTGATTTTGTTGGGTTGTTTTAAGTTGTTCTTTTAATCCAAAGATCTCCTGTCCTTGCTTATCAAGCTTATCTTCAGCCTCTTCCACTCTTACCAAAAGGTTGCCTAAATCCGACCTCAGCAAGGTGAACTCCGCCTTGATTGATATTTCAAGCGCTTTAAGCATCTCTGCTAATTCGCCTTTTGAAGGTAGTTGTGAGTCTTGTCTATGTTCGTCGATTCTAGAAGCTTCCATCGTATTTTCGGCTAATAGCTCCTCCCTGGAGTGATCTGGGGTCATGCCTTCCCTCTCGTTGAGTCCCTTCTTCTTTTTATCTGCTATATTTAATTTTTGAGTCTCTTGCTGGGAACTCCCCGGGCTCCCCCCTTTCACCATGTATTGCTTGATGGTACTAGCGGGGGTATTGCCAGCCATATTCTCTTTTGGGGTTTTCGGTAGGCCCCCCTTCCCGGCTTTAGCTGAACTGCGACTCATACTTCTCTTCCCACTGTCTAGGCCTGCATAGTCTTAATCAGTGTGTCCAGAATTAACCGTATTAGGCCAGGCTCCAGGCTTTTTCTGATTAAATACCAGATAGAGTTATACTCAAAGTGCAGGTGCTGGTGTGGTGATGGTACACAATTAAATCAATTAAATCAATGAATGAGCCTCTGTGTGACTGTGCTGAGGTCATACCTTTATTCAATACTGAGACGTAGGGTTCCTATATGCGTTTTCCGCTGGTCTATATCTGGCGTCCGGAGTTAGGTAGATCTTGTAGGGAGAGTCCCGTTATGATGCTATATATTTAAAAATTTCTATTCCAATACCACTCACTCAGCCCTATATCTGCTGTATACCACCCTCCATACCCCTCAGACGTATAAATCCTAACAGGGCTTCCTCCCTATATTGATGTTTACAGAAGTATCAACTCTGCTTACAGCATACTCGGGTTCGCCGTGTCACACTATCCCGCTTCTTAGATAAGAAGCCCCTTGGGCAAGAGCCTCCTGGATGCTGCGGTACTGGTATGCAGGCTTATAAATGGCTTATAAATGGCACAAATATGCCCTAGGCGTTCATGTGCTTCAGAAAAAAAAAGGAGAGACAAAAGAAACAGTCCATTGTTCCACCCGGGGATATCCGTTATTCCACTTCAACCCTAAATAGCAGTACTCTTATTGTATTCTATTCATTTAGTGTAGTTTATGCAAAAACAGGTTATACGAAATGATACCAGAGGACCCACTTTCCCTCCATCCGGTTACAGGGATAACAAAGCTGATCTCACATAAGCTTTTTTACATAGCGTCCGCCTGTGTGCTTCTCAAACTTGTTTCTGATACACTCTGATACACTCTTACCTTCCGCGTTTATTCGGCTTTGTGAATTTCTTACCACCACCACACTTGGATGTCTGTCACCACTCCATGTTGTTATATGAGATGCTCAGCTGTTGAACTTCCTTGCCACTCTCAGTCTGTGAAGCACCTATCCGCTGACACTTGCCGTGGTGTCCGGCTCGATACTTGACTCATCCACTGACATTGCCTGCAGGGAGGGGGGGCGAACGGGGGGAGAGCAGGGACCCGGAGCGGTCCGCGGAGTTTGCCGCTCTGTATGTTGCCTCTATCTGCCGGGAGAGGGGCCGGTTCTCAGCACGCCGACCCCCTCTCAATACTCCCGGAGTTCTCCGCTCTATCCGCTCCGTCCTAGCATCCCGCTCTGAGTAGGCTAGAGGGAGTCTGACAGAGCTTCAGCGGGACAGCACACCTCTTACTCCTCCCTTCCCCTAGGACGTCTGACGTCTCACGTCATCCTCCCTCTGGGCACCTGCTTCCTTCTCAAGCTGGCTTGTTGAACTGGAATCTTTCATATAAAGTGTACAGAGCGGAGGAGGGACCAGTGCAATTGATAAACAGTGATTGGTGATAGAGAGGCAGTATTTGGCATAAAGGGTGTCTCTGTATCTGGAAATCGTAATTAACAATAGGTGAAAATAAATTAAAAAAAAATAAAATTGGCATAATAGAAAATACGCAGACCTATAAATTAAATAAATGATTTAAAAAAGTAAAGCAACATGATTATTGGCTAGACCACAATAAATACAATACATACATACAATAAATCAACTATAATTAATTAGGCATATAAATGTATGAATTTGGACAACCATAAGTCTGAAGCAGCATAATGAGAAATGGTGCAAGGATAATATGGAGTCGGGAATGGAACAAAAAAAGGGGAGACCAATTATTTATCTTTTAACATCTGTAATAAATTTGTATGGATAATATATAGTTGGGCTATTATAAATGAATGAGAGCAATAAAAAAGTATGTGTGTGTGTGTATATGTACAGTATCTCACAAAAGTGAGTAAACCCCTCAGATTTTTGTAAATATTTTATTATATCTTTTTATGTGACAACACTAAAGAAATTACACTTTGCTACAATGTAAAGTAGTGAGTGTTCAGCTTCTATAACAGTGTAAATTTGCTGTCCCCTCAAAATAACTCAACACACAGCCATTAATGTCTAAACACCTGGCAACAAAAGTGAGTACACATTGGGCCCAATTAGCCATTTTCCCTCCCTGGCGTCATGTGACTCGTTAGTGTTACAAGGTCTCAGGAGTGAATGGCAAGTGTGTTAAATTTGGTGTTATCACTCTCACTCTCTCATACTGGTCACTGGAAGTTCAACATGGCACCTCATGGCAAAAAAGTCTCTGAGGATCTGAAAAAAATAATTTTTGCTCTACATAAAGATGGCCTAGGCTATAAGAAGATTGCCAAGACCCTGAAACTGAGCTGCAGCAAAATGGCCAAGACAATACAGAGGTTTAACAGGACAGGTTCCACTCAGAAAAGGCCTTGCCATGGTCAACCAAAGAAGTTGAGTGCACGTGCTCAGCGTCATATCCAGAGGTTATCTTTGGGAAATGGATGTATGAGTGCTGCCAGCATTGCTGCAGAGGTTGATGGGGTGGGGGGGTCAGCCTGTCAGTGCTGAGACCATACGCTGCACACTGCATCAAATCGGTCTGCATGGCTGTCATCCCAGTAGAAAGGCTCTTCTAAAGCTGATGCCCAAGAGTCTGCAAACAGTTTGCTGAAGACAAGCAGACTACGGACATGGATTACTGGAACCATATCCTGTGGTCTGATGAGACCAAGATAAACTTATTAGGTTCAGATGGTGTCAAGTGTACAAAGACAAGTGTGTTTTGCCTACAGTCAAGCACGGTGATAGGAGTGTCATGGTCTGGGGCTGCATGAGTGCTGACAGCACTGGGGAGCTACAGTTCATTGAGGGAACCTTGAATGCCAACATGTACTGTAACATACTGAAGCAGAGCATGATCCCCTCCGTTCGGAGACTGGTCCGCTGGGCAGTATTTCAACATAAACACACCTCCAAGACGACCACTGCCTTGCTAAAGAAACTGAAGCTAAAGTTGATGCACTGGCCAAGCATGTCTCCAGACCTAAACCCTATTAAGCATCTGTGGGGCATCCTCAAATGGAAGGTGGAGGAGCGCCATGTCTCTAATATCCACCAGCTCCGTGATGTTATCATGGAGTGGAAGAAGACTGTGAAGCTCTGGTGAACTCCATGCCAAAAAGGGTTAAGGCAGTGCTGGAAAATAATAGTGGCCACACAAAATATTGACACATTGGGCCCAATGTGGACATTTTCACCTAGGGGTGTACTCACTTTTGTTGTCAGCGATTTAGACATTAATTGGCTGAGTGTACAGTTATTTTGAGGGGACAGCAAATTTACACTGTTATACAAGCTGTACACTCACTACTTTACATTGTAGCAAAGTTTCATTTCTTCAGTGTTGTCACATGAAAAGATATATATATATATATATATATGTGTGTATATGTAATTTTCTAGCAAAAAAAAATATTTTAACTTGTAAACAAGTGTCAAAAAAAGGTTTGGTTCTTGGGGGTAATGTTGAGAAGGTCAAAATGGTGCAAATAAATATTTACAGAAAAGTTTTTTTCAAAGAAATAACGACCTCATACAGCAACGGAAAAACAAGACAGAGTTGACAAGGAAGAATACTTAGTGTCCTTGGTTTTAGCAGGGTTTAGTCGATTAAACCAGATATGATCGGTTCTCAAACTTGCCAGATGTTCCTAGTTTGATGGTAAATAAGAACTGTCAAACTGTCTTGGCATGCCCCTTTTTCTTTTTGAACAAACAGGTGTTGACAGAGACCATCTGGCCAATCATCTAGTCTAAGGGGTGGTTGCTGGGAGGTCACTACATTTTATGACCATATCTCAGATACAGTTTTCGATAAGTGTTCATATCTCTGAATATATACAGTTTGCTAACCAGCAGATTATTATCCAGTGTGAAATTTGCTTCTAAACAAATATAAATATGGCAGGTCTCCGCTTTCTACTTTACCTAGGAGGGATAAGGGGTGCCAGTGGTTCCCCATATGATCTGACATGGGGGTGTCTGGACTTGAAACCTTACAAATTAACTGAGGAAAGGTAAATGTCTATATTCTGGCTGTGCTATTGTTGTTTTGGAAGTTATGGAATATGCTGGAATGATGGATTCTCCTGAGAGACAGACATGTGTATTGTGCAGATTCCACGGAGGTATTTATGACCCAAGTCTGTTAGCTTTCTAGTCACTGAAGTGGCTAAGTCAGACACTTTTTTTTTACAGGCCTTGAGATGGGTATTGAGAAATTGATCAGAGGTGTCTGGCGTGAAGAGGTAGCGGATTGTATGAGCTGAAGGAGGGGGGGGGGGCAGGTCGCTGCAGCTATGTCTTCATATGACAAGATGGCATTGAAGACTTGTGACTTGAACAAAATGGCTGCTACACACACAGCTATTTGTAAACACTGTCCAGGGCTTTATTCCTTGTGACAAACACAGGTCTCCCCACTCCCTATACTCTACGGTCAAGGAACCACCCAACCATCTAAAATTTACAAGAATATTTTGGGCTTGATGGTGGCCTCTTTCAAGGCAGCCTGATATGCCGAGTCTCATTCCAGATTGTTGCAACTCATTCTGTACTTCTGAACAGCAGGGTCAGGTCTACTCTGACAAGGTGGCTCTCCAAACTGATGTTGGAACTCATAAATGATGCCAGCCGTTCATATAGGGGAGGAGTTCTGGGTACCCTCTCGATGCAGGGGGTTCGGCTGCTGGAGGAAGATTAAATCTGGATCAGTATTCTGGGACTGAGGACACTTTGGTTGTCTTTAAAGCTGCAACTCTCCGTTGCAAGGTCACCTGACCAGGATTTGGTTGGACAATGCCACAGAGTGGCTTACATTAATCACCAAGGAGGCACTAAAAATTGCGCTGTTCAAGGAGAAGTGGACCCTTTTCTGATTTGCTCTGAACCCTCTGGCCCTGACCATTGCTCATATCCCAGAAATATTGGTAGGTAGACCTTCTTCATTCTCAACAGCTGGACCATGGAGAATTGGTTTCTCTTCACCCATAGGGGTGTGTTTTGTTTTTTTTTGTTTTTTGTTTTTTTTTTGCAGTTGGGGGCACTGGATATGGACCTTCCGGCTTCCAGGTTCAACAACAAACTAAGCAGATTTGTCTTCAGAATCGAGGATTCTCTACTCTTTGCAGTGGATGCTCTGAAGACTGTTTGTAGACCCTCTCAGATCATCTGGATCTTCTGTCCACGGGTCGGTATACTATTCTCCTTGTCGCCTTTAATGCATGGTTGTTAAAGCCCAAGTACTGAAGGACAGGGCCTGTCAGATTTGTCATACCTACTCTCTTGAGTTCTAGGAAATTGACATTGAGGATGAGCTCAGGCGTGTTCGCAATCTGCACGTGAAAATCCTGCCAGGAAGTCAGCACTGTGGAGTGCTAATCACAAGCAGTGAGACATTGCTCGATGCGCGGCTGCAGAGATCTGTGATCTGGAAATGTCTTACTGCCTGTGATTAGCGCTCTGCAGTGCTGACTTCCTGGCGGGCTCTGCATGTACAGTTTTCGAACACGCCTGAGCTCATCCTTAATTGACCCTCACACTTGAAATGCATACTTTGCTTGGTGTGAGGCAAGAGTGTTCAAACAGAGGAAGTTCTTTCTTTTCTCCTGTTTGGGCTGGATCAACATTTGGCCTTGAGTACCATCAAATGTCAAATCTTAGCTTTGGCTGTTCTTTAAGTGACATCTCACTCTTTAGTAAACGCCTAGCTTTCCTCTAACTCCTTAGTGAAGACCTTCCCTAGTGACTCCTTGGAATCTCAGTCTAGCACTGTTGGTCCTTCAGAGACGTTCCTTTTCAGTCTATAGGAAATATTCCTCAGTCTACCCTTTCTCACAAAGTTATGTTTCCCATTGCCATCACTTCTGTGAGGTGAGTCTGAGTTGGCTGCCTTAACCCATTCCTGTGCTACATAGGAACAAGTATGTTTTTTGAGGCTTCGGCTTTTCTTAAGGTAATTTGTTCTTTTTAATTTAAAGTAGTAGTAAAGTCACATCAAATAACTCCTTTATTATCTTTCTTTTTTATGCCCAGTGTGGCTTGTTTTTTCAAAATTAACATTGCTATCTGCCTGTTTTAAAAGGTGCTTCTTTGAAATCACATGGTCTCTTCTCTTTGCTGATCACAGGGAGTACATTGGAAGGGGCCGATATTCCCTTCTGACATATGTGAGATACGTCAGGAGAGGAATCTTTGCTCTGTTCTTGTGCCAGGAGAGGAGGGGTGGGGCAGGGAGCCGAGCTGGGCTGATTTACACCTGATTTAGACCAGGAGCGGGAGAGCGAGGGAGATACAGACATGCTGCAGAGGGCACAGGATGATGGAAAAACAAACTGACCGCAGGATCAACCAGGTATTATACAAAATTGATATTACTAAATTACATTGCAAGATCACAATGCAGTTTATTCTGCCTTAAAGAGACAGGAACCTGTGTATATATATATATATATATATATATATATATATATATATATATATATATATATATATATACTGTATATATATATATATATATAGGTTCCTGTCTCTTTAAGGCAGAATAAACTGCATTGTGATCTTATATATATATTTATATTTATATTTATATATATTTTTTAAGCTTAGACACTTTACCCAGGACAAAGTTCTACTGTTTCTCTGTCCTAATCCTAAACATTTTAAGAAGTGTTGGTTGAACTGGATGGACTTGTGTCTTTTTTTTTTTAACCAGATAAGTCTTGCATGGTTATATAGTTAACTACTTGCCGACCAGCCGCGGCTGTGCGAATCGTCATCATTGTACGCCGGCCACTTTAAGAAGCTATAGGGTGCACACTCGATGCTGATGACTCTCTCCTCCAGTCAGTACACTCCCCCCACAGTTAGAAACCCCTCCCTAGGGTACACTTCGCCCCCTAGTGTTAACCCCTTCCCTGCCAGTGACATTTATACAGTAATCAGTGACTATTTTTAGCTCTGATCGCTGTATAAATGTCACTTGTCCCAAAAAAAGTGTCCGATCTGTCCGCTGCAATGTCACAATCCCGCTAAAAATTGCATATCACCGCCACTACTATTAAAAAAAAAAAAAAAAAATATTAAAAAAAAAAGCCATAAATATATCCCTATTTTGTAGACGCTATAACGTTTGTGGAAACCACTCCATCTATGCTTATATAGAAGAATATTTATTGGCTTAAACTGATAAAGAAATTTGTTTTTTTTGGGGATATTATAGCAAAAAGTAAAAAATATTATACATTTTTTTTCAAAATAGTTTTTTTTTGTTTATAGTGCAAAAAATAAAATACACAGAGGTGATCAAATACCACCAAAAGAAAGCTCTATTTGTGCGAAAAAAAGGATTTAAATTTTGTTTGTGTACAACGTCGCATGACCGCGCAATTGTCAGTTAAAGCAATGCAGTGCTGTATCACAAAAAATGACCTGGTCAGGAAGTGGGTAAATCCTTCCGGTATATACGTGGTTAATCTCCACTGCCTGAATGTAGCACAAGCTGTTTTCTCTCAGCTACAGCTCCCTTTCAACATTTGGACTCTTGTTCATGAAGGTCCCCATAAGGAACAGCCTCCTTCCCATTCCACTATCGCTAGGTTTTTTTTATTTTTTTATTTTTTTTAAATATGATTTGTGCCTTGCTTGTAAACATTTTTTTCTTGGAGTACGTTATAAGACACAAGTCCCTCCCCTCTGTTCTTATGGTCCAATCTATCATTGCTTGCTACAAAATGGAGGTATGAATTTTATACTGGGCTTCCCTTAAATCTTTGTCCAATCTCCTGAAGGCAGCAACTTAAAGCGGCGTCCCACCCACCTTATTTTGAAGTCGAAAGCTCTGCTTCTGCTGTACCTCGCTGCGTTGAGTTACGTCCTTTCCGCCCGCGCATTGGCTCCTGGGAATTGAGTGTCATCAATCCCAGGAGTCAATGGGCAGCCTGTGCTTCTTGTTCCAAAGCCGCGATTAGTATTCAATGCACATGGGCATGATCGGGAGGTGTATGCTGGGTAGTCAGCAGCGCCGTATCCCGGAAGGAGGAACAAGTGGGCTTCAGATGCCCACACTGAAGATGAACCCGCTCACTGGGGACAGCTGAGTTTAAAAAAAAAAAAAAGGTGATAAAACATACATGTATTACTAATACCGTTATGTATAGCAGTGTTTCTCAACTCCAGTCCTCAAGGCGCCCCAACAGGTCATGTTTTCATGATTTCCCTGAGATGAAATGGCTGTGGTAATTACTAAGGCAGTGAAATTGCTCAAATCACCTGTGCAAAATAATGGGAAACATGAAAACATGACCTGTTGGGGCGCCTTGAGGACTGGAGTTGAGAAACACTGATGTATAGGATTAGTCTCGACGATCACGTTGGTGTTGGGAAAAAAAAAAACAAGCTGGAACTCCGCTTTAATGTTCCTGAATAGGTATACTTTGCCCTGTTACTCCAAGAAAAAGCTATTACAGCTAAGGCAAATCCAATATTGTTTTTAACTGTTTTGAAAAAGTGCACAATTGGAATTTACAAATATTTATTAATCTAAAGATTTAGTAGATTTTTTTTGGCCTTTTATAAACAGTTGCGCAAGTATCATGGGACATATAAAAGCAGCGGTGAGGTTTTTGAATTCTACATATACTGTACTTATATAAAATATATGGTTTGGGGTGGGTCATTTACAAACTTATAAGACTATATTGTACATGTGAGAAATTGGAAAAATTATTTGAGATACAAAATGGGAGGCAGAGCCCAATATTGAAAGGGTTACATGTCAAATAGGAACTCCCTAACCACTCTCCGGTGGGAGGGAGCACCTGGACGTCCTCCCGTTTCAGTGGTTATACCCAGACAATGCTTGCACTTACAAACATCATCCCGGTATTGATCTTTTTCAGCTGGCGATTCCCTCCCGGTGCTCCTACCGGCTCGCCCGTGCAATCGGCAAACCGGAGAAGGAATCCACCATTGCCGGAAGTTGACCATAGAGATTTCCGAGGAACAGATGGTTCCTGGTCATCTCTATGACTCTCTGAAGCTTGGGTGCAACGTTATGACCTCACGTCCTGCCTGGCAGTTGTAAACACTGCCGTGTACACAGCTAGAAAGCTGAGATCATTCTTTCCTTCCTTCCTTCCTTTCTTTTTTCCTTCCTTCCTTCCTTCCTTTTTTTTTTCCTTCCTTGCTTTCTTTTTTCCTTCCTTCCTTTCTTTTTTCCTTCCTTCCTTTCTTTTTTCCTTCCTTCCTTTCTTCTTTCCTTCCTTCCTTCCTTTCTTCTTTCCTTCCTTCCTTCCTTCCTTTCTTTCTTTCTTTCTTTCTTTCTTTCTTTCTTTCTTTCTTTCTTTCTTTCTTTCTTTCTTTCTTTCTTTCTTTCTTTCTTTCTTTCTTTCTTTCTTTCTTTCTCTTTCTCTCTTTCTTTCTTTCTCTTTCTCTCTTTCTCTTTCTTTCTTTCTTTCTCTTTCTTTCTTTCTTTCTTTCTCTTTTTTTCCTTCCTTTTTCCTTCCTTTCTTTCTTTCTTTCTTTCTTTCTTTCTTTCTTTCTTTCTTTCTTTCTTTCTTTCTTTCTTTCTTTCTTTCTTTCTTTCTTTCTTTCTTTCCTTCCTTTTTCCTTCCTTCCTTCCTTTTTCCTTCCTTCCTTCCTTTTTCCTTCCTTCCTTCCTTCCTTCCTTCCTTTTTTTCTTTTTTTTTTTATCTCCGGGTTTCCATCCTGTAGGAGAGATGTGGGGTCTCTCCATAAAGAAGACCTGTCCTGCACTATTCCTAATACAAGGGGTGTTTACATTCCTTTTTAATAGAAATAATTGTGATCATACATTTCTTTTTTTTTGGAAAGTGTCAAAATAAATGCAAAAAAAAGAAAAAAATTTTAAAGTGGCCCCGTCCCCACGAGCTAGCACGCAGAAGCGAGCGCATATGTATGTCGCACCCACATATGCAACCGGCACTCAATCCACACATTTGAGGTATCGCCGCAAACGTTAGAGCGAGAGCAACAATTCTATTCCAAGATTGCCTCTGTAACTCCAAGCAGGTAACCTGTAAAAAAATATATAAATTGTTGCCTATGGAGTTTTTTAAGTACTGATGTTTGGCGCCACGAGTGTGCGCAATTTTAAAGCGTCACATGTTGGGTAGCTATTTACTCGGCGTAACATCTTTCACATTATACAAAAAAAAATCGATCTAACTTTAGTGTTTTTTTTCCTTTTAATTCATGAAGTTTTTTCCCCTGTAAATATGTGTTTGAAAAATTGCTGCGCAAATACCATGTGACATAAAAAGTTGCAACAACCACTAATTTATTCCCTAGGGACTCTGCTAGAAAGAACATATATAATATTTGGGGGTTCTGAATAATTTTCTAGCAAAAGGATGATTTTTACATGTAGGAGCAAAGTGCCAGAATTGGCCCGGATGGCAAGTGGTTAAAATAATGGCTGTTGCAGTACAGAATAAAATTATGAACAAAAAACTTCTAATTACTTAATAATCCCAAAATGTTGCCACTAGGCACATTGCATAAGTGAATAAATCTTTTGCATATCTGTTTTTTGCTCTTGTACCAGAGATGCTTTTACCTCTCAATGATGTTAGAAAAAGTACACATACCAAAAGTAGAGACGGGCCGAATGACCCCCTGTTCAGTTCGCACCAGAACTCTTGAACATCGCAAAAATTCGGAGCCAAATAACGAACCTCATGAAGTCTATCGGGACCGGAACAGGAAAAATCAAAAGTTCCCATTTTGAGGGCTTAAATTTCGTTTTTGGGCATACAAAGGATATGGGGGTCCGGGTACTGCCCTTGGGAGACATGTATCAATGAAAAAAAGGTTTTTAACCACTTAACAACTGGCCCATAGCCAAATGACGGCTACAGGGCGGTTGCTTAACTCTGGGAGGGCGTACAGTGACGTCCTCCCAGAATTCCGCTCTCGCGCGCCCCCTGGGGCGTGCACCCGCGAGCATCTGCGCATCACTGATCCTGGTAAATGGTCGCTAATCGCGGCCGTTCACCATGTGATCGCTCCATCAAATGACGGAGCGATCACATGTAAACAAGCCGGCGTCATCTCATGACGCCGGTTCCTCTCCTCCCCTCTCTGTACCGATCCGATCGGTACACTGTGAGTGGAGAGGGGGAGGGATCGGATGGCAGCAGCGTTGTGGGCTGCATCTGTAGTGCCCACAGTGCTGCTCTGTGACAACTGCCATCCATCTATCCATGCTCAGCCATCCCTCAATGCTTTGCAATACCCTGCACTACTCTGCAATGCCCTGCAATACTCTGCAATACCCAGCCATACTCTGCCATACCCAGCCATGCTCAGCCATAATTGGCAATACCCTGCCATACTCTGCAATACCCCGCAAAACTCTGCAACGCTCTGCCATACCCCACAATACTCTGCCATACCCTGCCATACCCAGCCATACTCTGCAATACTCGGTGATACCCAGCCATACTCTGCCATACGCAGTCATACTCGGTGATTCCCAGCCATGCTTAGCCACCATACTCGGCTGTACTCGGCCTCTGTATGTGGCCAGGCTGTGGAAGTCTCACACATGTAGTATCGCCGTACTCAGGAGGAGTAGGAGAATCTATTTTGAGGTGTCAATTTGGTATGTACATGCTATGTGTTAGAAACATTGTATAAATGGACAATTTTGTGTTTAAAAAAAAAAAAATTCGTTTTAACCACTTCCCGCCCGCAGGCCGTCATACGACGTCCTTGACTTTGTGCGGGGATATCTGAATGATGCCTGCAGCTACAGGCATCATTCAGATATCCGCTTTTTCAACCGGTGATTCCCTACACCATAAGAATGATCATAGCGGCTGTTCCACTGCTTAATCGTTCTTTACGGGAGGCGAGAGGGGACATCCCCCCCCCTCCCGCCGCCCTCCGGTGCTTCTACCGACTCACCGCTACGATCGAAGCCAGGATCTTTTTTTTTTTTTATTTCAGGCTTCCCAGCCTAGAGGTGAGATGTGGGGTCTTATTGACCCCATATCTCACTGTAAAGAGGACCTGTCATGCCATATTCCTATTACATTCCTTGTAATAGGAATAAAAGTGATCAAAAAATTTTTTTTTGGAAAACTAAAATAAAGTAAAATGAACAATAAAAAAATAAATAAATTTAAAGCGCCCCTGTCCCCGTGTTCTCGCATGCAGAAGCGAACGCATACGTAAGTCCCGCCCACATATGAACGGTGTTCAAACCACACGTGAGGTATCGCTGCGATCCCTAGAGAGAAAAAAAAATAAAATTTTTATAAAGCAATATATATATTCGTAAAACACAAACAGAATAAATCAATCCATGCGTGGGCGAATTGAAACTATAATCGCCCTAATAAAGGTGTTCAAATCACATTCGTGAAAAAATCTTCCAATCCAGTAACATAAAGTGACCAAGTTCAAATAAAAGTCAGTGTAATGGTGATGGTTCAAAGAAAAAGTTCCGGTTTTGAATCAAACGTGCCCAAAGAAAACATGCTGTGAAGTGCCTTGGTGACCCCCAATGTGATTGCGCTCACCTTGGAGCCTGTGACACAGGTTTTAATTGTGTCAATACACGCTTTTGGAGCCACCCCTGGGCTCAGTATTAGGTACAGCTGATTCCCACACTAGATTCTTTATGGCTCCACTCACATCAGACCATCATGCCTCTTAGTAAATAAAAGCTGACATTCCAAACTATTTACTAAGAGGCATGATGGTCTGATGTGAGTATCTCGGGGCCACTTAGTGCTAAGAACCCCAAATTTGGTGTGCAAACCCAGTAGAACTAGCACCATAAAATTTCCAAAGCTAGGGTTTCTAGCACCAAGTGGCCCCAAGATACAGGGCCCCAAAAATCAGTTCAGAAAATGTCAAGCACTTTTCTGCAGCAGAGAATGACATTTTCCAAACCAGTTTTGGGGCCCCGTTTTGGATATGTTATGGTACCAGATCCACTGGGTTTGCACACCAAATTTGGGGTTCCTAGCATTAAGTGGCCCTGAGATATGGGGCCCCAAAGTCGGTTCAGAAAATGTCAAGCACTTTTCTGCAGCAGAGAATGACATTTTCCGAACCGAATTTGGGGCCCCGTATCTCGGGGCCACTTAGAGCTAGGAACTTCAACTTTGGATATGTTGTGGTACTAGATCCATTGGGTTTGCATACCAAATATGGGGTTTCTAGCATCAAGTGGCCCTGAGATACGGGGCCCCAAACTTGGTTCGGAAAATGACATTTTTTGCTGCAGAAAAGTGCTTGACTCCAGTATAAGTCGAGGGGGGCACTTTCAGCACAAAAAAATGTGCTGAAAAATTTGACTTATACTCGAGTATATACGGTATATGTAGACGTGGTTGCAAAACAAGCTGCAGCACTGAGCCTTGTCCTGCATTCTTCTGAGTTGCAAGCAGTTACCCAGTGTGCTGTGAACAAAATGTAGTGTCCCTGATTATGCTTGCTGGACCACGTGTCAGCAGTAATGTGGACCTTGCAGCTGACTGCCTAGCCCAACGATGCCACAACATTGCTTTCCATGTGACGCTACAGAGCTGAAATGGCCTTACCTGCAAAGAAATGGCGATTGGAAACCTACCATTGTGGTACAGCACATTCTGCCAAATCGCGGAGGGGGGCAGAATTCACCAGACGAAAAGGCAGTTGCTTTGACAAGCTTGAATTTAGACGCTGGGCATGTGGATGGCAGTGACTGTATTTTTTTTTTTTTTTTTTTTTTGCTGCAACAGCTGGGGCAGAGAAATTTGCTTGCTATAGTCTACTACTTGTGGTGTGCTGCTGGCAGACATGCTGCAAGGATCTGTGACACCCTTCACTGAACCTTGTTAGAAGGCATGAATTGAGATAAAATCTTAGGAACAAAGAACACGGAGGAGAGATGGGTTTGCTTTAAGGGCATTAGCCAATGCATCCCAGTAATAAACAAAAGTCCTGGATGCCTTAACTCCAATATTAAAATGCATATAAAAGCAAAGGAGAAGGCCTTCAAAAAATATAAGGGTGTGGGATCATCATCAGCATTCAGACTTTATAAAGAATGCAACAAGAAATGTAAGGATGCAATTAGGGCGGCTAAGATAGAACACGAAAGACACATGGAGGAGGAGAGCAAAAAAATCCCAAGAAATTCTTTATGTAAACAGTAAATAAAGGCAGGACAGACCATATTGGCCCCATAAAGAATGAGGAAGGACATCTGGTTACAAAGGATGGGGAGATGGCGAAGGTATTACATTTATTCTTCTCCTCAGTCTTCACGAGGGAATCGGGGGGCTTCAGTAACCAAAACTGCAGTGTTTATGCTTATGACACGTCACAGGAAGCACCTCCCATGGTTAACAGAGGACAGAATTTAAAATTAGACTTGGGAAACTTAACATTAATAAATCACCGGGACCAAATGGCTTGCATCCAAGGGTACTTAGGGAACTCAGTCAAGTAACTGCCAGATCATTGTTCCTAATTTTTACTGACAGTATACTGACTGGAATACCACCAGGTGATTGGAGAAAAACCAATGTAGCACCAATATTTAAAAAGGGCCCAAAATGCATCCCTGGGAATTACAGACCAGTTAGCCTAACATCAATAGTATGCAAGCTCTTGGAGGAGATAAGGGACTATATACAAGATTTTAGTAACGAGAACGGTATCATTAGCAGTAATCGGCATGGATTCATGAAGAATTGTTCTTGCCAAACCAATTTAATAACCTTCTATGAGGAGGTGAGTTGCCTTCTAGATAAAGGCCCGTAGACGTGGTGTATCTGGATTTTGCAAAAGCATTTGACACAGTTCTCCATAAACGTTTACTCTACAAAATAAGGTCTGTTGACATGGACCATAGGGTGAGTACATGGATTGAAAACTGGCTACAAGGGCGGGTTCAGAGGGTAGTGAAAAATGGGGAGTACTTGGAATGATCAGAGGTGGGTAGTGGGGTCCCCCAGGGTTCTGTGCTGGGACCAATCCCATTTATTTTGTACATAAACGACCTGGAGGATGGGGTTAACAGTTCAGTCTCTGTGTTTGCGGACGATACTAAGCTAAGCAGGGCAATAACTTCTCCACAGGATGTGGAAACCTTGCAAAAAGATCTGAACTTAATTTAACTTGAAATTAATGGGATGAGCAACTACATGGCAAATGAGGTTTAATGTAGAAAAATGTAAAATAATGCATTTGGTTAGCAAAAATATGAATGCAATCTATACACTGGGGGGAGAACCTTTGGCGGAATCTAGGATGGAAAAGGACCTGGGGGTCCTAGTATATGATAGGCTCAGCAATGACATGCAATACCAAGCTGCTGAAATATTGATATAATTACAGTGGTCAAACATTGACCACTGTAATTATATCAATATTTCAACATTTGTGAACTATGTACAAACTATATGTGTTTAACCTTAATTGTTAAATTAAAAATTAGTTTTTTATAATTTTTTTTGTCTAGTTTGTCTGCACCGTTAAAATCCCTTCATTCTCCTTGCCATTTACAATCACTTTCAGGGATGTGGTGCCTATCCAATAGGGTGTTTCACCATTAATCGGAACCAAAACTTCCTTGTACTACGTAGAGGGTTATTTACTGTAAGAGCGGCGGTGGTCTCAGCGGGGAGCATCGATAGTTTAAAAAAACTATTAGATAAGCACCTGAACGACCGCAACATACAGGAATATACATTGTAATACTGACACATAATAACACACATAGGTTGGACTTGATGGACTTGTCTTTTTTCAACCTCACTTACTATGTGACGGTGACTATGTGATAATCCCTGTCAGTGGAGGCTGCTGAGGTCATGAGATATAGCGGGGGTAGACCTGAAAGGTGAGGAGGAGCAGAATTGCATGCCTTTTATGTGGCTTTCAGGTGCTCTTGCAAAAGGGCTGAGTGGTGGGAGGTTAAATGCCTTGTCAAACGTGGTACCCAAATGGCTGGTGTTTTTGCCACGCTTGATCAGCTTGAGGCAAAGTTTGCAAATTGCAACAGTGTGATAGGCTGCAAATGTGCTAAAAAAAAAGGCCCAGACAGCTGAGCTGTAGGAAGTGGGGCAGGAGGTAACCGGTCCAAAATGTTGCATAGTTACATAGTTAGTTAATCAGGTTGAAAAAAGACACAAATCCATCTAGTTCAACCATAAAAATAAATAATAATATACAATCCCATATACAAAATCCTATACCCACAGTTGATCCAGAGATGGGAGAAAAACCCCAGCAAAGCATGATCCAATTTGCAACAGCAGGGGAAAAAATTCCTTCCTGATCCCAGAGAGGCAATCGGATTTTCCCTGGATCAACTTCACCTATAAATGTTAGTACCCGGTTATATTATGTACATTTAGGAAAGTATCCAGGCCTTTCTTAAAGCAATCTACTGAGCTGGCCAGATTCACCTCTGGAGGGAGCCTATTCCACATTTTCACAGCTCTTACTGTGGAGAAACCTTTTCGTATTTGGAGAAATCTCTTTTCATTTAGGCGTAAAGAGTGCCCTTGTCCTCTGTGTTGACCGTAAAGTGAATAACTCAACACCAAGTTCACTATATGAACCCCTTCTATATTTGTACATGTTGATCACATCCCCCTAATCTCCTCTTCTCAAGAGAGAATAAAATCAGTTAATCTAATCTTTTCTCATAGCTGAGCTCCTCCATGCCTCTTATCAGTTTAGTTGCCCTTCTCTGCACTTTCTCTAGTTCCCCTATATCCTTTTTAAAAACTGGTGCCCAAAACTGAACTGCATATTCCAGATGAGGTCTTACAAATGATTTGTACAGGGACAAAATGATATCTCTCTCTCTGGAGTCCATACCTCTCTTAAAACAAGGAATGACTTTGTTCGCTTTGGAAACCAAAGCTTGGCATTGCATGTTATTATTGAGCTTATGCTCTACCAAAACCCCCGGATTCTTCTCCACTATGGATTTCCCCAGTTGTACCCCCCCCCCCCAGTATGTATGATGCATGCATTTTCTTAGCCCCCAAGTGCATAACTTTACATTTATCAGCATTAAACCTCATCTGCCATGTAGTCGCTCATCTGCTTGTAAATTGGAGACATCCTGTAAGATCGTTATTCCACTGCATGGCTTAGTGTCATCTGCAAAGACTGAAATGGTACTTTTAATCCCAGACCCTATGCCAATTGTGATGTAATAGGGTGGCTGCTCTCTACTCTTCCATGATGGCTGCCTCATTGGGGTTGTGCCTCACCCACACTTTCCTCCTCTGCTCTATCCAGCATCCAACCATCATCATCCCCTCCATCCTTCCATCCTCCTCATCACTGGAACCAACTTGGCAGTATTCTGCGTCTGGGGGAGGGGGGGGGAGACATGACTGCCAATTTGTGGTTTACCAGTGTTCTTCCCTCTCTGTAGGCTCATGTTCCTACCTTCCTCAACCTCAGAGTCAGAACCAACATCAAAATCAAGTAATGCCTGTGCATCATCTAGGAGCAAGTGGCTGACACTGTGTTCAAATAACTCATCTGACTCCTCCATGCATGATGCTTGGGCTATGCTATGGCAGGAGTAGCTGTGGACATGGAGGCAGAATAAGCCGCTCTGGAAGCTGCAGTGGACTGCACACTAGTCTCTGCTTGGGTGACAGAGGATGAGAATGGTTTAGTAAGCTAGTCCACCACTTCCTCTGCCTGAGGACAGACCATGTCCACATTTGTCTGTGGACACGGACGCTGCTGGCCCCCTTTACAGTGCCATGGGAACGACTGCCTCTCCTTGGCCTCTCAGACATGATTGGGGGGGGGGGGGCTTATTACCAAAATGTAATAGAGAAGGGTAAATGTGTATTTGGATGCACTCTATTCAATGGAAAAAAACTGCACTGATGGAATTCAATTTACTGCCGTAAAAGTGCACTTAAAATAACTCCACACACAGCCATTAATGTCTAAACTACTTTAGCCATTTTCCCTCTCCAGTGTCACGTGACTCGTTAGTGTTACAAGGTCTCAGATGTGAATGGGGAGCAGGTGTGCTAAATTTGGTGTTATCACTCTCACTTTCTCATACTGGTCACTGGAAGTTCAACATGGCAGCTCATGGCGAAAAAGTCTCAGAGGATCTGAAAAAAAGAATTGTTGCTCTACATAAAGATAGCCTAGGCTATAAGAAGATTGCCAAGACCCTGAAACTGAGCTTCAGCACAATGGCCAAGACCATACAGCGGTTTAACAGGACAGGTTCCACTCAGAACAGGCCTCACCATGGTCGACCAAAGAAGTTGACTGCATGTGCTCAGCGTCGTTTCCAGAGGTTGTCTTTGGGAAATAGATGTGAGTGCTGCCAGCATTGCTGCAGAGGTTGAAGGAGTGGGGGGTCAGCCTGTCAGTACTCAGACCATACACCGCACATTGCATTAAATTGGTTTGCATGGCTTTTGCCCCAGAAGGAAGCCTCTTCTAAAGATGATGCACAAGAAAGCCCGCAAACAGTTTACTGAAGTCAAGCAGACTAAGGACATGGATTACCATGTCCTGTGGTCTGAGACCAAGATAAACTTATTTGGTTCAGATGGTGTCAAGCGTGTGTTGTGGTGGCAACCAGGTAAGGAGTACAAGTGTGTCTTGCCTACAGTCAAGTATGTTGGTGGGAGTTTCATGGTCTGGGGCTGCACAAGTCCTGCCTGCACTAGGGGTCTACAGTTCATTGAGGAACCATGAATGCCAACATTTATTGTGACATACTGAAGCAGAACATGATTCCCCCCCCCCCCTTCGGAGACTGGGGCCACAGGGCAGTATTCCAACATAACGACCCCAAACACACCTCTAAGACCACTGCCTTGCTAAAGAAGCTGAGGGTAAAGGTGATGGACTGGCCAAGCATGTCTCCAGACCTATACCCTATTGTGCATCTGTGGGGCATCCTCAATCGGAAGGTGGAGAAGCGCAAGGTCTCTAACATCCACCAGTTCCGTGATGTCGTCATGGTGGAGTGGCATCCTGTGAAGCTCTGGTGAACTCCATGCCCAAGAGGGTTATGACAGTGCTGGAAAATAATGGTGGCCACACAAAATATTGACACTTTGGTCCCAATTTGAACATTTTCACTTAGAGGTGTACTCACTTTTATTACGAGTGATTTAGACATTAATGGCTGTGTGTTGAGTTATTTTGAGGGGACAGCAAATTTACACTGTTATACAAGCTGTACACTCACTACTTTACATTGTAGCAAAGTGTCATTTCTTCAGTGTTACATAGTAGGTCCATCAAGTCCAGCCTATGTGTGTGATTATGTCAGTATTACATTGTGTGTATATATATATATATATATATATAATTATATATATATATATCCCTGTATGTTGTGCTCGTTCAGGTGCTTATCTAATAGTTTCTTGAAACTATCCATGCTCCCCGCTGAAACCACCATCTGTGGAAGGGAATTCCACATCCGTGCTGCTTTTACAGTAAAGAACCCTCTACGTAGTTTACGGTTAAACCTCTTTTCTTCTAATTTTAATGAGTGGCCACAAGTCTTGTTAAACTCCCTTCCACGAAAAAGTTTTATCCCTATTGTGGGGTCACCAGTATGGTATTTGTGAATTGAAATCGTATCCCCTCTGAAGCGTCTCTTCTCCACAGAGAATAAGTTCAATGTTCGCAACCTTTCCTCATAACTAATATCCTCCAGACCCTTTATTAGCTTTGTTGCCCTTCTTTGTACTCACTCCATTTCCAGTACGTCCTTCCTGAAGACTGGTGCCCAGAACTGGACAGCATACTCCTAGGTGCGGCCGGACCAGAGTCTTGTAGATCGGGAGAATTCTCGTTTTATCTCTGGAATTAATCCCTTTTTTAATGCATGCCAACATTCTGTTTGCTTTGTTAGCAGCAGCTTGGCATTGCATTCCATTGCTGAGCCTATCATCTACTAGGACCCCCCAGGTCTTTTTACATCCTAGATTCCCCCAGAGGTTCTCCCCCCCAATGTATAGATAGCATTCATATTTTTGCCACCCAAATGCATTATTTTAAATTTTTCTACATTGAACCTCATTTGCCATGTAGTTGCCCACCCCATTCATTTGTTCAGATCTTTTTGCAAGGTTTCCGCATCTTGCGGAGAAGTTATTGCCCTGCTTAGCTTAGTATAGTCTGCAAATACAGAGATTGAACTGTTTACCCCATCCTCCAGGTTGTTTATGAACAAATTAAACAGGAATGGTCCCAGCACAGAACCCTGGGGGACCCCACTACCCACCCCTGACCATTCCGAGTACTCCCCATTTTTCACCACCCTCTGAACTCACCGTTGAAGCCAGGTTTTAATCCATCTACTCACCCTATGGTCCATGCCAACGGACCTTATTTTGTACAGTAAATGTTTATGGGGAACTGTGTCAAATGCTTTTGCAAAATCCAGATACACCACGTCTACGGGCCTTCCTTTATCTAGATGGCAACTCACCTTCTCATAGAAGGTTAATAGAGTGGTTTGGCAAGAACAATTCTTTATGAATCCATGCTGATTACTGCTCATGATACCGTTCTCATTACTAAAATCTTGTATATAGTCCCTTATCATCCCCTCCAAGAGTTTACATACTATTGATGTTAGGCTAACTGGTCTGTAATTCCCAGGGATGTATTTTGGGCCCTTTTTAAATATTAGTGCTACATTTCCATGCGTAGCATGTAGAGCTGAGCTATGTCTTCCCACAAATAAACAGAATCAGATATATAAATGTAACAGTGCTACTAATGAATTAATAAGTAAAAAATATGACAATCGCATTTAAACAGTGCATAAAATTGAATTGAAAATCCTGTTTCAGCATCTACTTTTTCAGACTTTTTTTTTTATATATGTATTTGCGCGTATTTCCATGCATTTTCATGTAAATACGCTTGCACAAGTGCGCGAAAATGTTTTCTCGTGTTCTCGTTCTGTGCAATATGCATTGCATGGACTGTATTTTAGCTCGGTAAAAAAAAAAAGCTGTATTGAGCCTTTTCAAGCTGCAGTGTGCAAGAGGCCTAATCTAATACTGTTCTGCCCCCATATTATTAGTTTGGAACTGGTCCCTAGTCATAGCCAACAGCTCTCCTGCTCCTTGTCCTATAGTCTATAGCTACACCTTTTGTTAACAATACATAAGTTTGCTGTATCTGGCACCACAAGAGTTTAATCAACAAAGAGCGCTATAGCCATATTAAAGGGATGTCGATACTTTGAAAAATGGGTAGGACAGATTTATTTCTGTTTTATCATTTATCACAAAAAAATAAAACTTTACATTTCATATTTAATGGAGATTTTCAGAGCAAAAAAAGTACAATATTTCATTGGCCTCTCCTTGTCTTTACCCCCAGTGTCCTTGTTCTTAACTTGTCATAGAATACCATTTATATTTGTGTACAGTTGCACCTAGATTCCCAATTGTACAGAATAGTTCAACCTTGTTGTCAAATCGGTGACTGCAATCATTAGTAAATCATTTGGGAAAACTTATATGGTATTGTGGATAGGGTTACACAGATATCAACACTAGTATCTGAATGCGCAGAGTCAGTGATCACTGACTGTTTACGATGCTTCAGTTTATGAATTAACGGGAGCCTCTGCGTCTTGTCCGTTCATCTTCAGTGGAGCCATTGCTGCAGAGAAAGGAACTGGGGAATCTGTCCTCGGTCCCTTTTTTCTGTCTTAAAGGGGAGATGTCAGGGATCTGTTTAGACCCCTGGTATCTCACCAAAGCCCCCGGCTTCGTTATCGGCGAATACTTGAAAAAAGTATCGGTTCTTGTACTCAGTCTTAAGAAAGTGGTATCGGTGCAACCCTAATTGTGGAGATCCGTTAATACCATGGAAATGTCTGTCTTTCCTGGAACTACCATGTAAAGTATAACTTCATCTACTGTATTACTTGTTTTAGTTTTAAGTGGAATGGGGAATAATAGATTAGCTATCATGTTTTATTGAACTATATGGCTCAGTTGGGTAGGGTTTCTTCTCTCCCTCTCTATTGTCTCTGTCATAACTTTGTCATTGGTACAGGAAATGAGGGGAAATCCGCGGAAAATGGAGAGCTATTATCTGACAGAGGTGTTAAACTCCCATTCTACAAAAAATTCATCTTTGCATTACTGTTGGAGGGACCGCAAAAAAAATAAAAACCCAACAGTAGATGCAAACCTTGCCTACTCCAAGAAAATTATTTTGGCTTAAATGTTGTTTTAACGGTATAACTTTTGTCTTTAGCTTTTTTTACGGATTCATCTAGTACAATATATTTTTTGTAAATTAACCAAATATTGTATTTTGCTTATTTACAGCTGTTGAATGTTCAAGTCCAGATGTGGCCAACGCAAAGAAATTATCTGGGTTTGTTGGTCCATACTATTACAAATTTGCAGTCACTTTTGAATGTTTTAAGGACTTTACAATGAAAGGCGCCAACTCTGTCAAGTGCAATGCCAGCAGCCACTGGGATCCTGCGTTGCCTACATGTAATAGTAAGTTGCACTATAATTTCCTGTTAATGTGCGAAAACGGCAGTCACCAAAACATCTAAGAACCTTAATAAATAAACTCATTAAACTTGTAGACAAAAATGTAATGCTCTAAATGGAGGCGCAACAGAGACCTTTTATACAGCATTGTCAACCTGGGAAAAAGGTAGTGTTAATTTGGCCAAATGCTAGTAGATTTTTTAATGAATGTTCATATGAGCATTCGTGCGAAAACTTCAGGGCATTCGCTGACTTGGCGAATGTCTTTCGAAAGTACTTCAAAATTTTGTTTGCTTTTATTAGTCAATTTTGGAATGAATAGACTTTCGTGACTGGAAACCTCATTATTTGCTAGAAATTCATTCATTCATTCAATAAAAATTTCTATCCTATTTCTTTGCATTTTCCCGTCACTGTGGTTGAAAGCAAATGTCAATATGACCCCACTAAGGTTTATATAATCAAATGAATGTTCCTAAAACAAAGAATTTTTTTAACAAAATTCTACTAGTGTATGACCCGCTTAAAGTGGATGTAAACCCTCTCCTATACCCAGTGAAGTGAACATCCTCAGATGATACACAGGGATTAAACTAATATCCCTACAAAAGTTTTACATGCATATCTGTTGTCTTCAGCTTGCTATATTCTTTAGAAAGTGAACATCATGTTAGAATTTTTAGAAAACAGAAGTGGTCTTGGGACTTTAAATGAGGTGCATAACATACACCTCTATCCCTAATTCAGAAAAAAGAAAGGGGTTTTTGGGACTTTGGGTGAGACACAAGACACGTGGCAGGAGAAATTGTAAATTGGCATATATACAAAGCATACCTCATAAACATATGATACATAGTTGAACATGAGTATTATTATCTATGTATAAAGCGATGGCATACAAAAAAGAATTATTAATCTATATACACACATGCACGCATCTGAAATCACATAGTATCCCATGGAAGTAAATAGTATAAAAAGCCAATTCTTATAGAATAATGGATACAAATGGGTTATAAGATACAAATGAATCACAGTTAAGGTCAAGCTATGTGTTGGGAGCATGATGACATTGATAGGCTCAATGCGTTTCGTGGCCAGTCACCACTCATCAGGAGAAAACGCATAGCATATTTGAAAAAATAAAAAAAGGTACCAAATAGGATCTAATGTTTTGCCCAGATAGTAAGAAACAAGGTAAGGGCAAGGGGAAACAAGATGTGTATTGTTCTATATAAGCAGTGTTGCAAGTCAGGTTCTGCAAGGCATGTCTGTCCCGGGAGCTGAGGGAATGAACCCAAGGAAGAAGCGAGCGCAACAACACACCCCAGGAGCACCCTCCAAACGTAATAGGCAAGCGTGCAAAAATTCCAAATATGTCCGTAGAGTAAATTATATTGGACCAATGTGCGAATGGTACCAGTATACACATACATTATTAATGAACTATACACCAACACCCATTATTGCCTGAAAAAAATAAAAGCATAGTGGATACAAAGTGAAGGGAATAGTATGTCACATAAAGAGAAAAGGAAATAAAAAGTGACAAATCGCATGAAAAAAAATACCCCAAAGGGGAAAGGTGAAGAAGAACAAGGTATGCAGTCTTGGTGATAGAGAGGAAAACAGAGATAGTTACCTGGTGACATCGCATAGAGACGTGCTCTGAGACATGATGTGCATGTGTGGGGAGAAAGACCAGAGTGTGAATAAGACTCCCAGTGGGGGTATAAGTAACACCTGACACTCTCCGGGCTCCTCCCATACCTAATCATGGATAAGAAACCAATACCCATTGTTGCCTGGAAAAGTGAAAAGCATAGTGGATACAAAGTGAAAGAAAACATACCACAAAATGGAAAAGAAAATAAAAAGGTGAAAAACCGCATGAAGGTAATGCAGTTTCTCAAAAGAGGGGAAGGGTGAGGAAAAACAAAAAAAGTTTGAGATAATGGCGATAGAGAAAAATCGCAAGAATAGTTACCTGGTGACATTGCACAGAGATGTGCTCTGACGCATGATATGTATATGTGAGGAAAAAGCCAGAGTGAACAAGACTCCAAAGAGGGTGTATACAACACTCGACACTCCCCAGGCCCCTCCCAGCTTCACGCTATGCATGGAAGATCGAAGAGAGATGGCCTCGCGCCAGCGGCAACAACGTCCACTGATGGCGCCCAACCACTCCCCTTGTGTGCCAGCTGGATGATTAACGCGTCAGTGTCATGGCATCCACCAGGACGCACAACACGCAGCGTGGGGCGTGGCGCTGATGCACATCGGGAAACCCGCCCGCCCCTTGTGTGAAACACAGCAGAGGGGGAGGGCACCCAACGTGCATTGCAGCTCCTGGGTATACAGACAGATACACAGCCTGACAAGCAAAAACCACCTAAAATAGAAACTATCACTATATATGGAATAAAGGATGTGTGTATTTCAAAAGCTAGGCTCAGTAGAAATATTAAACTGACATCATATGCGGACAAAATGTATAGTAACATCCATATCATACACCAGTATGAATTGATCAAAAAGTAACAAATTAATCCAGACCAACCACTCAATTGTGCCTCTATCCCTATTAATATAGAAAACTAGAAGAGGTTTTGGGACTTTAAATGAGGTGCATGATAACATACACCTCCATCCCTAATTGACGTGAACAGCCCCAGATGATACACAGGGATGAAACAATTCTTCCTACATAAGTTTTACATGTATATCTGCTGTCTTCAGCTTTCTAAATTCCTTAGAAAGTAAACGTTATGTTAGAATTTTTACTTCCTGCTTAAGAGTGGGAGTGGGGTCTTGACATACACTGTGTGACAGCTAATTGGAGGAAAGGCACCCCCCCCCTCCACATAGGCAGCGTAAGGAAGATAGTTGCAGAGCTGTGCTGTGAATAGACCAGCTCTCAGCTAATCTATTTATAGCACCCACCCTGACATAAACTTCCAGCTGCTTTTATTTCCCGTGTCAGAGAACTTGTCAGAAGTTATCATGCTGATAAGAGGAACTAAGCAGCAGAAAGACACAGGGCTTTGGAGAGAGAAAAGTAAAGACTACAGCTATATGTGCCTAAGTCAGCCTACCATTGTTAAGCGCTGTAGTGATGTAGTAGTGGGAGGATGATTATTATTAATGATTTATTACTATAATGTGAGTTATTCCAGCAGAATAATGAGGGGGCGCCCCCGCTCGCTCGAGTGGGGAGAAGACTTCTGCAGTTCTCACGGGTCTGGTAGGAAGAATGTCTGAGCCTACGGCCACATCACCCTGAAAGCGTATCTACGTTTCGAGGTAGAAAATCTTCGTTTTCAGTTTGTAGCTCTGCCTTTCGGTCTAGCTACTGCACCTCGAGTATTTACAAAGGTCCTGGCCCCTCCTGGAGCCGGATTAAGGGCCCAAGGTATAACTATTATAGCTTACCTAGTACTCTTACCTAGTACCTATAACTATTATAGCTTACCTACGATCTGCTCTTGTTAGACCAGTTGGTAGCCCACTTAGACCAAAGTATGATCCACAGTCAACTACCTGGAATACCTAGGTTGCATTCTCAACCTAGGGAAATCTTCCTTAAAAAAAATATATATATATCAAGGCGATTAGAATACCTGGGCCTGATTATTGATACAGCCCAGAAAAGAGTATTCTTGCCCCAGGTAAAGATCAGGGCCATAAATGAATTGATTCAGGTGGTCAAGGCAAAGAAGAATCCTTCTATTCGACTTTGCATGAGGTTGTTGGGAAAGATGGTGGCTTCATTTGAGGCTGTTCCTTATGCTCAGTTTCATTTGAGGCTGCTGCAAAACAGTATCTTATTGGCTTGGAACAAGAAGGTGCAAGCTCTAGATTTCCCAATGTATCTGTCTCCAGGGTGCGCCGAAACCTCAGTTGGTGGTTGACAACCAAGATTCTGCAGAAGGGAAAATCTTTCCTACCAGTTACCTGGAAGATGGTAACAATGACCTTGTCTATTAACATTCTACAGATCCGGGCAGCGCGCTTGGCCCTGAGGACCTGGACTTTCAGGTTACGGAATTGTCCTGTCGCTGATCTCAGAGGCCAAGCAGGGTCGGGCCTGGTCAGTACCTGGATGGGGGGCCACCTGGGAATACCAGGTGGGTGACTTCCTCAATAACTCTAGGGTACAAACTTGAGTTCCGAAAGTCCCTGTCTCCTTGTTTTCTCAGATTCCAGAGGAAAAGAAGTCTCTCTTTCAAGCATTGGACCATCTTTTGTCTCAAGAAATTGATCTTAGTGGTTCCCATGCAAGAGCAGGGATTGGGGTTTTATTTAAACCTTTTCACGGTACCAAAACCAAATGGGTATGTCAGACCCATTCTAGATCTCGAAGATCCAAACCGGTTTCTGAACATCCGCTCTATTCGCATGGAGTCAATCCAATCAGTGATCTCCATCCTACAAAGTGGAGAACTTCTGGTGTCAATAGACATCAGGGATGCAGACCTCCATGTACCTATATTTCCCGCTCCTCAGAAATATCTTAACTTGGGCAGAAAACAATGTACCTTGCCTACCGGCAGTCTTTATTCCGGGAATAGAAAATTGACAGGCGGACTACTTGAGTCACCAGCAGTTGTGCCCGGGAGAATGTTCCCTTCACCCCGATATCTTCCTGGTAATGTGCTGAAGATGGGGGGATCTCAGCTGTAGAAAGGTTTGCATCCAGGTTCAACAAGAGAATTGACAACTTTGTGTCAAGAACAAGGGATCCGCTAGCATGCGGAAAAGATGCCTTAGTATTCCTGGGGAATCAGTTCTCACTGATTTATGCATTTCCTCCTATTCTGCTGCTTCCACGACTGCTTCACAGGATCAAGCAGGAAGGGAAATCTGTGATTCTTGTGGCCCTGAAGATCTTGGTATGCAGAGATCATAAAGATGGCGGTAGGGGACTCATGGACCCTACCACCACTTCCAGACCTTTTCTTGCAAGGTCCGGTATTCCATCCTATCTTACAAACGCTAAATTTAACGGTTTGGCTATTGCGACCCACATTCTGAAGAAGGGTGGGCTGTCTGGTCCAGTGGTATTTACCTTTGTTGATGCAGAGAAGCTGGCTTCCAGAATCGTAGAGTATAGAGTCTGGAAAGCATATGTCTCTGGGTGTGAATCCAGGGGTTGGCACCCCAGGAAGTATGTCATAGGTAGAATTCATGACTTCTGTGGATGAGGTTAGAAATGAAGCTGGCCTTGCATACTATCAAAGGCCAGGTTTTGGCCTTATCGACATTATTTGAACAACCTCTTGCTTCGCATTCTTTGATTCATAGCTTATTCAGGGGGTAATGTGGCTTAATCCTCCGGTTAAGTCACCCCTGAACCCTTGGGACTTGAGTTTAGTTTGGTCAGCATTTCTGAAACAGCCTTTTTGAGCCGATACAGCATATTTCCTTGGTCCTTTTGACAAGGAAACTCATTTTTTGGTAGCCATATCTTCTGCAAGAAGGGTATCAGAGTTGGCTGCTCTTTCTTGTGAAGAGCCATATTTGATTATTCAAAAGGATAAGGTAGTATTGCGTCCTCATCCTAACTTTCTCCCGAAGGTAGTGTAGTTTTTATCTGAACCAGGATATTGTTTGACCTTCATTTTTCCCAGATCCTGTTCTACAGAAGGCAAATTACTACATTCTCTTGATGTGGTGAGAGCACTCAAGGTCTACTTGAAGGTGACTGCTCAAATTAAAAAAACTGATGTTTTGTTGTATTGCCTGAAGGCCCTAGAAAAAGGACAGGCAGCTTCGAAATCTACTATTTCTAAATGGATTCAGCAAGTAACTGTTCAGGCTTATGGTTTAAAGAGGAGGATTTCACCCTCTCAAATAAAAAGCGCACTCCACTAGGACTGTTAGTGCTTCGTGGGAGTGCATCACCAAGCTTGCATGGTTCAAATCTGCAAGGCCTCAACTTGGTCTTCAGTCCATACATTTACCAGATTTTATCACCTTTGGGCATAGTGTGCTGCAGGCAGCAGTAAAAGTCCTCTAGTCTCATGTTGCCCTAATTCTGATGTGTCTCCCTCCCCTCAGTTGGCATTGCTCTGGGACATCCCACACAGTAATTACTATGGCGCTGTGTCCTGTGCTGTACGATTAAGAAAATAGGATTTTTATAACGGCTTACCTGTAAAATCCTTTTCTTTTAAGAACATCATGGGACACAGAGGTCCCTCCCTTCTTTCTGGTATACACGTGTATTGCTTTGCTACAAAAACTGAGGTACTCCCAGTAGTGGGAGGGCTTATATAGGGAGTGGACTTCCTGTTTTAGGGTGTGCCAGTGTCCATCACCTGAAGGTGGCCTATAACCCACATAGTAATTACTATGGCTCTGTGTCCCATGATCTACTTCAAAGAAAAGGATTTTACAGGTAAGCTGTTATAAAAATCCTATTTTTGCGATATAAACGGAAAAAGTCCAAAAATATTGAAAAAAAAATTATATTTTCTACTTTTTGTTTATAAAAAAAATTCAAGAAACTTAATTTTAGTCATACATTTAGGTCAAAATGTATTCAGCCACATGCCTTTGGTAAAAAAAAAAAAGCCAATAAGCGTTTATTTATTGGTTTGCGCAAAAGTTATAGCATCTACAAACTAGGGTACATTTTCTGGAATTTACTCAGCTTTTAGTTTGACTGCCTATCTCCTTTCTTTAGGTGCTAAAATGGCAGGGCAGTACAACCCCCCCCCCCCACAAATGACCCAATTTTGGAAAGTAGACACTCCAAGGAACTTGTTGAGAGGCATGTGAGTCCATTGAACATGTTATTTTTTGTCACAAGTGATTGAAAAATTACAAAAAAACCCCACAAAGTTGTCTCTAAATGATGATATATTGCTCACACGTGCCATGTTTATATGTGGAATTACACACCAAAATACATTCTGCTGCTTCTCTTGAGTATGGGGATACCTCATGTGTGAGGCTTTTTGGGAGCCTAGCCGCGTACAGGACCCCGAAAACCAAGCACCCTTGGTACACCCTTAGGAATTTCTAAGGGTGTAAACTTTTGATTTCACTCCTCACTACCTATCACAGTTTCAAAGGCCATAAAATGCCAAGATAGCACAAATCCCCCCCCCCCCAATGACCCAATTTTAGAAAATAGACACCCCAGGCTATTTGATGAGAGGCATGATGAGTCCATGGAATATTTTGTATTTTGCCACAAGTTGCGGGAATGACAATTTCTTTTTCTTTGCACAAAGCTGTCACTAGATGATCTATTGCTCAAACATGCCCATTGAATATTTAATTTTTTTGTCACAAGTGATTGAAAAATGACAAAAAAATTTTATACAAAGTTGTCACTAAATGATATATTGCTCACATGTGCCATGGGCATATGTGAAATTACACCCCAAAATACATTCTGCTGCTTCTCCTGAGTATAGGGATACCACATGTGTGATACTTTTTGGGAGCCTAGCCACGTACAGGACCCAGAAAACCAATCACCGCCTTCAGGATTTCTAAGGGCGTAAAATGGTGATTTCCCTTCCTCACTACCTATCACAGTTTCAAAGAAGACACTTCAAGCTATTTGCTGAGAGGCATGGTGAGTCCATGGAATATTTTATATTTTGCCAAGTTTCAGGAAAATTACATTTTTTTTTTTTTTTACAGAAAGTTGTCACTAATTGTTATGCTGCTTCTCCTGAGTATGGGGATACCACATTTGTGGGACTTTTTGGCAGTCTAACCGCATACCGGATCCGGAAAGCCAATCACCGCCTTCAGGCTTTCTAAGGACGTACATTTTTTATTTCACTCCTCACTGCCTATCAGTTTCGGAGGCCATGAACTGCCCAGATAGCACAACCCCCCCCCTAAATGACCCCATTTTGAAAAGTAGACACCCCAAGCTATTTGCTGAGAGGCATGTTGAGTATTTTGCAGATCTCGCTTTTTTTTTGCACAGTTTTGAAAATTGAAAAAAAAAAATTAAGAATTTTCTTTTTTCATTTTCAAAAATAAATGAGATCTGCAAAATATACTCACCATGCCGCTTAGCAAATACCTTGGGGTGTCTACTTTCCAAAAAAGTCTCACCCATGTGGTATCCCTGTACTCAGGAGAAGCAGCATAATGTATTTTGGGGTGTAATTTCACATATGCACATGGCATGTTTGAACAAAAGATCATTTAGTGACAACTTTGTACACAAAAAAAAATAATTAATTTTCCCACAACCTGTGGCAAAATATAAAATATTCTATGGACTCAACATGCCTCTCATCAAATAGCTTGGGGTGTCTACTTTCCAAAATGGGGTCATTTGGGGGGGGGTTGTGCTATCTTGGCATTTTATGGCCTTCAAAACTGCGATAGGTAGTGAGGAGTGAAATCAGAAAGTTACACCCTTAAAAATCCTGAAGGCTGTGCTTGGTTTTTGGGGTCCTGTACGTGGCTAGGCTCCTAAAAAGTCTTACACATGAGGTATCCCCATACTCGGGAAAAGCAGCCAAATGCATTTTGGGGTGTAATTCCACATATAACCATGACATGTTTGAACAATATATCATTTAGTGACACCTTTGTGCAAAAAAAAAATGTAATTTTTTTTGAAACTTGTGATAAAATATTTCATGGACTCAACATGACTATCAGCAAATAGCTTGGAGTGTCTACTTTCCAAAAAGTGGTATTTGGGGGGCGGGGTTTGAACTGCCCTGGCATTTTATGCACAACATTTAGAAGCTTATGTCACACATCACCCACTCTTCTAACCACTTGAAGACAAAGCCCTTTCTGACACTTTTTTTGTTTACATGAAAAAATATTTTTTTTTTTGCAAGAAAATAAGTTTGAACCCCCAAACATTTATATATTTTTTTAAAGCAAAAGCCCTTAATTAAAATGGTGGGTGTTGCTGTGTGAAAAACAAATTTGCATTTGCGCAGCGATTTTTCAAACACAATTTTTTTAGGAAAAAACACACTTTTTCTTTTTAATTTTAATGCACTAAAACACACTATATTGCCCAAATGTTTGATGAAATAAAAAAGATGATCTTATGCCGAGTACATGGATACCAAACACGACATGCTTTAAAATTGTGCACAAACGTGCATCGGCGACAAACTGCATACATTTTTAAAAGCCTTTACAGGTTACCATTTTAGATTTACAGGGGAGGTCTACTGCTTAAATTACTGCCCTCGATCGGACCTTCGTGGTGATACATCACATGCATGGTGCAATCGCTGTTTACATATGACACCAGACCAACGCTTGCATTCGCCTTTGCGCATGAGCACCGGGGGACAGGAGTGCTTTTTTTTTTTTTTTTTGTAAATTGTATTTTTATTTAAAAGTTTTCAAAAATACAGAAAGGAAGGCAACATCAAACGGTTGACAGTATGAAATAAGTAGAATCATTCAAAAGGTCACAGTGTTACCAACATTACAGGTTTACCGTATGGTAGATATATAAAACAAAGAAAGAAAGGAGGCTTGGGGGGGGGGGAGAGACCCAGGGAGGAAGCGGTCTAGGTACAGTGGTATGTCACACAATAGAAGTTGTTGCTCACTGGGTCTTGGGTTAGTGGGGTCTATGGAGCGCCTATACCAGACAGAGGAGCCCCATGAGATTCCCACATAGAGGGGGGGAAGGGAGGGGTGCACCATGGAATCTTTAAGGGAGTATAGAAGCGTAGTCAAGAGAGTAAGGTAATCGTCATATACATTCAAGAAGGTATTATGCTATTGGAAGGTAATGGGGGGAGTCTCAGGGTTGGGTTCTGTGTGATCCCACAGGTCCCAAATTTTTGAAAATCGAGGAAGCGTGTCGTGGATAATGGCAGTGAGGTGTTCCATTCTGCGAATCTGCTCCAATATTTGTAAAACTTGTGAGAGTGTAGGTGAGGATGAGGATAACCATCTCAAGGTTATGGCTCGTTTAGCTGCCAATAGAATAAAGCCAGCTCATTTTTGGGCGTGTTTGGAGAGGCCAGGAAATGGCAAACCCAGAAGAAATTGGAGTGGATTTAAAGGAAGGTTGGTTTCAAAAAGATTTTGCAAGTATATATGAATAGAGGACCAGAAAGGTTGAATAATGGAACATTCCCAAAAAATATGAAAGTGGGAGCCAATGTCATCCCGGCATCTCCAACACACCCGGGGAGTCCTGGAACCATATCTATGCAGGACCTCTGGGGTTCTGTATCAAAATAATAAAATCTTAGATTGTCTCCCTCTGCTCCACACATCGTGAAGATTTGGAAGCAGTTTCCAACATTTTCCAACATTGAGGGGTAGAAATGGGCTGTTTAATGATCTGGGACCATTTCTGCATGTATAAGTGATATATATTGTGCGAGGGAGAACCTCATGTAAATATTTGTAAATTTCTGAAATAAGATGGGTTTGATAGGGGCCTTGGGCACATAGGAGTTCAAATGGAGTGGGTCTATCCAGGATGAGGGTGGGGGATTTGGAGCCAAAATAATGTTTAATTTGGAGATAGGAATAGAATAAGCGTTTAGGGATTTGGTGTTTCCGTTGTAATTCATCAAAAGATAGCAGTGTGTGAGTGGGTGTACGAGGCTTCTGAGCTGAAAAATTCCAGCCTGTGTCCACGGGAGCATTCTAGTGTAGGATAAGCTATCAGGTATGGGATTAAACAACACATTTAACAGGGGTGGACATGGGGATCAGAGGGAGAATTAACGGGAGCATTTTTTCCATATAGAAAGAGTGAAAATCATCGGGTTAAGGCATACGTTTCTAAGTTGGGTTATGGAGGACTCCAAATTCGACCAAACCATTGAGCAGGGGTGGACTGGACTAGTTCCGGTCCACCCCAACAGTAATGTTCATCTCAATTTCCGACCAGATACTGGATGCCATTCTATGTGACCAGACCATGATCGGTTTTAGATGAGTGGCAAAATAATACTTGAGGAGGTCCGGCGCTCCCAATCCACCTCTTGATCTAGGAGCAAGTACAACCGAGCTGGCTATTCGATGAACCTTATAGTGCCAAATAAAGTTAAGGAATGACCTCTGGGTAGCTTTGAGTTATGACATTGGGACTGGGATCGGTAAGGTTTCAAATAAATAGAGGAGTCTTGGCAGAATAGACATCTTCAGGACATTAATGCGACCCAGGAGAGAGATGGGATATGTGTCCCACTGTCGCAAGAGTCGGTCGATGTCGCGGAAGAGAGGGGGAAAGTTAGCCTGGTAAAGATTTGAATATGAGGATGGCTAGATTAATTCCCACGTCACTTCTGGTATTTACTCGACTTCCACTTCTGGTCACTCCCTACGCATTACGTCATCACATCCCCTGATGAAGTCACGTGATGACGTAAGGCGTAGGGAGTGGCCGGAAGTGGAAGTCGAGTAAATACCGGAAGTGACGTGAGAACGGCATACAAACGCCACAGTGTTACGATTTTAAGCTTTTTTTATTATTAATGTAAGAGTCCAGCCTGTTTACTCAATAAAATTTGTTGTGATTTTTGGACATACTACACTATTGGAGTTCTTTCTTTCTAAATAATGCGATAAATAGGAGGATAATTGGACTTGGGCGAATGGACCTTCAAAGCCATAGTTAGCGAGTTTGGCAAACATAAAGGGCCAACTGAGCCTGTCAAAGGCTTTTTGTGCATCCAGGCTTAGTATCAGAGCTGGGTGTGATGTTTTGTTCAATAGGTCAATGAGGTCTATAGTGCGCCTTGTGTTATCTCCTGCATGTCTGGCTATTACAAAGCCCACCTGATCTTTGTGTATGAGTCTGGGAATTAAATGGGATAGTCGATTAGCTAGAATCTTTGTAAAAAGTTTGTAATCTGAATTGAGTAGTGCAATGGGCCTATAGTTATCTGGAAGGGAGGGGTATTTACCGGGTTTTGGGATTGCAGAAATATGGGCATGGAGGAATTGAGGATAGGGTTCGGTACCTTTTGAAAAGGGAGGAGAATAGAGAGATTAAATGTAGGTTTAGGATTGGCAGAAAGGTTTTATAATAGGAATATGGTAAGCCATCAGGGCCAGGGGTTTTTTGGGTAGGGAGGTTTTTCACTACGTCCTCAAGTTCCTCAGGGTTGACTATCGAATTCCGAGATAAAAGGTGGTCGGGAGAAAGTTTGGGTAGATGTAGGGAGTCAAAGAGAGTCAAATATCTCCTGTGTGAAGTTGTAATGGGGTTCTGTTTGCAGGCAGTTGTACAGTTTGCAATAGAATTCTCAGAAAACTTTAGACATCGTGGAAGGGCAGTAAGTGGAAGTACCATCGAGTTGTCTGAGAAAATCTGGGGATGAATGGAAGAGACAAGGTTTCAGTTTGTTTACCAGCATCCTATGGGGTTTGTTTGAATATTCATAGAATTTCTGTTTGGACCACAGAAGGGATTTGTCAATTTTTTTCATGTCCAATAATCTGAGTTGATTGCGTAGAGAAACAATGGCTCGGAGTCCAGCCACCGTGGGGGAGGTAAGTAAAAGTTTCTCAGCTTTACAAAGTTTGGAGAGAGTAGAGGAGCATTGAAAAGCTGCATCTTTTTTCAGGCGAGAGTCTGTGGCAATACATTAAACCCTAAAGACAGCTTTGTGGGCCTCCCACAGGGTAGAGGGCTCCAAGACCGTATTGACATTAAGCTGGAAATATTCAGTTAGGCTATTAGACAGGTGATCTCTGGTTTCAGGGATTCAGAGAAGGGTTTCATTGAGGCACCAATGACAAGTTCTAGGGGACACGGATGATGGGGCTAAATCTAGGTGTACTGAGGAGTGGTCTGACCAGGAGTTGGGGTTAATTTCAGACGAGACTGTGGAAGTCAGGAGGGGTGAGGAGATAAAGAAATGGTCTAGTCTGGAGTAACGTTTGTGAGGGTGCGAATAAAATGTGTATTGTTTTGTGTGTGGGATGTTTGACCCTCCTAATGTCTAAGAGGTTTTTGGCTCTAATGATTTTATGAAATGATTTGGAAAGATGGTTGGAATTTGTTGGAGTTTTAGACGGGAACAATACATATCTGTCTTTACTGGGTGATATGGTCATATTAAAATTACCGCCGATCACAATGAAGGGTTGAGAAAATTTGTCTAGGGTATCAAACATGGTGGTGAGGAAGTGAATCTGTCCAGAATTGGGAGCATAGATATTAACTATCGTAAGGGATTGGGAGAGAAACATGCAATCCAGGATAATAAATCTGCCATGGGGGTCCGAGTATGAGGATTTGATTTGTATGGGACAGGAGCGATTAATGAGGATTGCTATGCCTGCCTTACCAGACGGATCAGAGGCCATAAAAGGATGTTGGGAAATGTTTACTGGCAAATTTGAGAGAACCCCCAAGACGGAAATGAGTCACATCAGCTTTAGAAGCCTTAAACTCTTTCAGAGCCAACCATGTCTTCTGAATAGAGTTTAAACCTTTTACGTTACAAGTATAACATTTTTAACGCCATAATGACTTAACCTGGTAGATAAGCATATAAGTAGCATAACATGTATTGGATGAGGGATTCCATGGTGCCAGGGTTATAGAGTGAGTAAAAAGCAGCCTTACAACACATAGAACAACTGTAACATTGTAACCTGAACATAAACATTTCCAATCTATGAGGTGTAACAGCCCTTGGTCAGAAAAAAGGACCAGGGGAAAAATAGTGGAAAAATCACAGGAAAAATGAGAATGAAAATGAAAAACAAAATAAAAATTAAAGTAAAAATGAAAACGAAAATGAAAATAAAAATTTAAAGCTGTAAAAAGGAAAAAAAGAAAAAGTAAGTGAAAATGCATAGGTCATCCGAGAAACCTGGAAGGGCCAAAGCCTCCAGGAAGCCTAGGTCAGAGCCTTGTGCTGGGAAGGGGAGCATGAGGACCTCCAAAGATGGGGGACCAGAGGGTCTCCCTCCGTCTTCCGGAGCGAAAGGCCAAGGTCACGAAAAAATATAAACTTTGAAAAAAAAAAACAGTTGATCCTGGGCATCATAGAAGAATAACAACAATCGATGCACCCCACGGGCAAGGTGGTGGATGCGTAGGCCCACTAGGGAGTAGTCAGCCACGTTGGAACATCAGAAGACCAAATAGAAATAGCATACAAGGCCGTAGCCACGTGAAAAGTTCTCAAGTTGGGAATCTGGAAGATGGACGTCTCTGAGGAGTGAAGTTGGTCTTGGGTGGCTTCTGTCTCACTGGGGTCCAGATGCGACCTGGGGCTGCTGGTGGTTTAGGAGTGGCGGGAAGCGGCACAGGATCTTCGTCAGGGAGAGGCGGTTGGCCTAAGTTGCGTAGAAAGGCATCACTTTCCTGGAGATCACGTAGGGAATATTGTATGCCATCTCGGGATGCAGAGAGGCCAAAGGGGAATCCCCAGTGATACAGGACTTTATGGGTCTGAAGGTGTAGAGTTAGCGAGAATGATAGGGGAAAGATCACTGAAGATCTGGATCCTAGACCCCCTGAAGTCAAGCCTGGACTGATTACGGGTGGCGATGGTTAAAGCTTCCTTACTGTCATAGTAGTGAAATCTGACAATCACATCTCTTGGGTCTGTCTAAACGCCAATCAATGTCAGGGATTTTGGGGGCTATGACATTAAACAAGCTCAGGAGATGGGAACGGAGGTCTGTGTCTTCCACTGTTTCAGGGATGCCTCTGATCTGTAGATTCTGTCTGCGTTCTATATTTTCAAGGTCTTCTTATTGTGTTTGAAGCTGGGCGACTGAGTGTTTAATGGCGGCATTGTCTTCTTCTAAAACTTGGACGTATTGCACCAGCTCATCAAATTTGGTCTCAAGGGTGTCTGTGTGATCACCCAGCTGATCTATCTCACCCCTCAGCTCTTTAGCAAGTTTCCCTACTTCCTGAGCAATATTGCGGGTTATGGCTTGGAGCAGGGATTGCAGTTTGGTGTCAAGAACATCTGCTGTTAATGGGGCAGACGTTCCCTGTATTGGAGTGGGTGTAATGTCAAATAAAGTACCTGTCACAGGCTCAGATTTTTCCCATGGGTTGCACGATCACCGTGGGAGGCTGAGGAGGTGACTCCCTTGGCTAGTGGAGCTTCGGAATGGTTAACGGGAGTCCCGGAGAGGCGGGGGGACAAAGCTCTGAGCTTACATGTCCATGTTCAGAGGCTGTGCATGCAGCTGAAAAGACTGACTTTTAGAGTGTAACGGGTCTGGGGGGGACCGTCTGCAGTGCGCCTTGTTTTGGAAGGGGTATTGTGTTCGATGAGAGATAATAGGCAGGTACAAGGTCTCAAGGAGTAGGCCAGGAGGTGTAGTGGTGCCAAGCTGTATGTGGAGGGTTAGGGCTTGCCACAGGATACAGTTCCTTCAAGAATGAATGCACAGGGAGAGCGGCACTTTAACACTGGAGCACAGTACCTGGATGTGCAGGATGTTTCCTGCACAGTAGGCCGCAGAATGGCTGTGGGCTGTGGGTTCACAGGAGCAGCCTTTCACTATTCCTCCAGTCACTCGGGTATTCACCCACCTTCAGCTATTTCCCGGTGACCTCCGCTGTGGATGTAGCCAGGTTAGCTGCCCCCTGTACTGCCGGTCGCAGCACTCAAGCCCAGATATGCTGGAGGCTTCACAGACCTCAGGGTGGCAGCAGGCCGCAGCTACATGGAATCCGCCTCCGTGGGTCTTCTAGCGGTCCCTCGGGTCTCCACACAGCCCAGCCTCCTCCCAGAGACATTCCCCTCGGATGCGGATGGGCTGTACTCTCTCCGCTTTGGCGATTGCGGCACTCGAGCCCAGGGATGACGAATGTCCCGTAGGCCTCAAGATGGCGGTGGGCCTTTAGTGTGTGAAGCCGGCCGCGGCCCAATAAAAACTCTAGCAGCCGGCCGAGCTCTGTAATTTCCCCAGGAGCTAGTGTGCAGATTGTCCAGAGGTGATTGGGGAAGGTTTGGAGGCTCACCAGGTCGTTTGGTTAGCAGGATGGCAGTAGATTCGGGAGGGTAAGCGGAGCTCCACAACAACAGGTCTTTTCCCTTCAGCGTCCGGACACGCCCCCCCTCTTTTTTTTTTTTTTTTCATTTTTTTGTTATCTCAGGGAATGTAAATATCCCTTACGATAGCAATAGGTAGTGACGGGTACTTTTTTGTTTTTGAAATTAGGGTCTATTAGACCCTCGATCTCTCCTCTGCCCTCAAGGCATCTGACCACACCAAGATCGGTGTGATAAAATGCTTTGCCAATTTCCCAATGGCGCTGTTTATATCCGGCAAAACCTAAGTCATGAAATGCTCGTAGCTTCTGGTTTCTTAGGCCATAGAGATGATTGGAGCCATTCTGGTCTCTGATCAACTCTATGGTCAGCCGGCGGAACCACTGACTGTGTTCTCAGGTTCCCTGTTGGGACAGGAGAGCCCAAGAAAACCATGGAAGATCCCGTTCCCTCCCACTGCTTATAAAGCAGTCTAGAGGCTAATTAGCCACTAGAATTGCTTTTACATGAAAGCCGACCGCTGGCTTAAAAAAAATGATACCAAGATGATACCTTAACCTGCAGGCATCATTCTGGTATAACCACTCAAAGTCCAGCAACATACCAGTACGTTGCTGGTCCTTGTTGGGCATACATTGTAATGTTCTCCTTTTTTCATGCAGCCTGTGGGCTGAACTAAAACAAGAGATTGATCGGTGGGTATGCCCACCATTAGAATACCGCCTTTCATCCACCCACTTCTAATGATGGACATACATGCACCATTTTTTTTTTTTCTTTAACTGTGGTGGTGAAATCACCTCCGACAGCGCTGGAGTCACGGCTTTATGTATCGTGGGAGCAAACGCTGTTGCTGTCACGATAAATGAACCCGTGCTGCAGCTGAATGGCGTACCTGCTAAGCAAATGATGGTTAACAATAAAACAAACATTACAGTATAACATACCATACCTGCAAAGCAAATACAATAAAACATAGTAAAAATAAAACAGAGAGAGAGCGACCGATATAGAACAATAGTGAGCGAACATGAGAGAGAAAGAGAGAGAGAGAAGAAAAATACAACCACATTTATTTTTGGCTTTTTTATTTTTTTGTGTGTTTTTTTTGTGTTTTTTTTTTTTTTTCACTTTTTTCACTTTTTTAAAAATTGTAAAAGAACTGTAAACTGAACGTTGCAGGTTATGGTCTCACCGACCCCGAGACCCTGTGTACGTGTGTCAAGGACTGTGTGGTGCTTCTAATACCCAACAATGTGTGGTAGCATTCGAAACAGTCACTAATGCAAAGACCAGGTTGGTCAGGACAGGAGGGACAATAATAGCGGGTGTCACGCCTATATCCACGCGTTCTACAGGCACGACATCTTCTTTGGGGGTTTCTTTGGGTAGGGGTACCAAACAGGACTTGCGGAAAATGCCTCTCATGCAGCCGGCTTACTGTATTTGCGTTGGGAAGTTGGGCCAAAGCACTGTCTGAGAACAGAAGGGCTCTGATGATCTCTTCTTGGAATTTAAGGAACGATCCAGTTCATCCTGAAGCTTTTGTATGGCACAAAAGCATTCAGCAGAGCCAATTGAAAAAAATAAACAGATACTTTATTGTACCAGCTTCTGGCCTTACGGGCAATTGGGTATGGCCCCAACAACTGGTCATTGAGGTTCACCCCTCCCATATTAAGGTTATATTCGTGGACACAGAGGGGTTTCTCCACAACACCAGTCGCCGTAGGAATTTGGACCGTCGTGTCTGTGTGAAGGGAGGACAGAACGGAAACATTCTTATTATCCCTCCACTTCACAGCGAGCAAATTATTACATCTCAAGCAGGCTCTCTCCACCAGCCTAAAAAGGGAATCTATAAGCCCCGACAATTAGATCCCACAGTGCCACATGCACTAATTTGATGATCAAACAAGTGACTAAAAAGTGGCACGCTTGTGTAATAATTGTCCACATACAAGTGGTACCACTTTCCGAGTAAGGGTGACCCCAAGTCCCACACAATCTTACCAGCGCCCCCTATGTAGTCAGGACAGTTCTCCAGCTCTACGTAACTGTCTCTTCCCTCGTAAACCATAAAACTATATGTATAGCCTGTGGCCCTGTCACAGAGCTTATACACCCCGTATCTGGCACGCTTGCTGGGAAGATACTGTTTAAATGACAAGCGGCCAGAAAACTTAATCAGTGACTCATCAACGCAGACAACTTGATGGGGAGTAAACAAAGCTGCAAAGCGTTAGTTGAAGTGGTTTATGAGGGGCCGAATTTTGTAGAGCCAATCAAATTCAGGGTCACCCCGGGGACGACAGAGTTCATTATCGTTGAATTGCATGAACCGCAAGATCTGTTCGTATCGTGTCCTGGTCATGGAGGCAGAGAACACGGGCATATGGTGAATTGGGTCAGTGGACCAATATGACCGTAACTCACTCTTTTTAGTTATGCCCAGGAGGAGAGATAAGGCCAGGAGGGTCTTAAATTCGGACACTGTAATTGGTTTTTATTCTCTGGCAAGGGTCAGCTGGGGATTAGCGGCGATGAATTGACCAGCATATAAATTGCTTTGGTCCACAATAGATCTATAGAGATCTTCGGTGAAAAACAGCGAATAAAAATCAAGTGATGTAAAATCAACTGTTTCCACCTGAATTCCGGGTTGGCCAGTGAATGGGGGAAGTACGGATGCTGCAGAAGTGGTGGGTTCCCAATTAGGATTGGCTAATGCAACAGGAAGGGCACTATGGGCTCGAAGAGCCTGTCTTTGTCTTCTTCTTGGTGGCAGCGGGACACTACTCATGCTTGCCACCTCGCCAGCTTGAACTGCACTTATAGGACTCGCCACGTCACCAAGTGTTGCTGCAGTGCTGGATGTGTGACCAGGATGTACTAGGCCACTGGTGCTTGCCAGTTCACCAGAAGGATGAGTGATGCTAGCACTGGCACTCTGCTCCATACGAGGGACCTGCGGTTCTTGCACCTCAATGACAGCAGAAGAACAGGGTCTGGTACGCCTGACCTTGGCAGAGACCACAACTCCGTCGTCAGTGCTATCTGTCAGGGTGACGCTGCTGTCTACAGGTTCGTATTCTGAGCCTGAATCTGACATATGAGTGACTTCCTCTTCACTATCTGTCATGCTCAGAAAAGTGTAGGCCTCTTCACTACTGTACCTTAGATTTGACATTTTAGTCTCTAAATTTAATGGTACAGTAGTAAGACTCACAGGTAAAAAAGCTCCTGACTGTTAGCGATTGATTCAAACGCTACCAAAAAAACTGTTAGCGTTCACAGGGATCAGGCCTGACTCTGCAAATGCTGCAGTGTTTAGTGTTTTGTAAATGACAATGATCGATTGATACTGCGCTTGGGTGGGCTGGGCGGAGGGGCTAAATGCAGGTGCTAGCAGGTATCTGGGCTGATCCAGCTAACACTGTGTTTTTGGGAACCCTAAACTGTTGGGGACGCTAATATAGTTCTGATCAGATCAGATATTGATCCGTTCAGACACTATACTACTAAGGGAGGCGTATGGTGCGTGGGTGTTGGCGCTACTGGCACTAATCTGACGCTGCCTGGTGTGACGCAGACCCTATCTGACGCTAAAACCTAATGTTGATCACCCGCCGGGTGATCAGGGGGTTAAACCTTTATTAGGGAAAATACGGCGGGTGCCCTGACGCTATAAAAAATTAACTGGCTAAACCGCGTCGCCCGTGACACTTATACAGTGATCACTGGTGACTGGGTAATCAAGGGGTTAAACCTTTTATTGGGGGGTTTAGGTGGGTCCCTAGACATATCTGGGCCTAAGACTAATTACCTTAACGCTGATGTTTGTCACTGACACTAGTACAGCAATAAAAAAAATCTGAATGCTGTACTGGGTGACACAGTGATAGGTGGGGAAGGGGTTAACTGGGAGGGGGTGAAGGGGGGGGTAAATTGTGTGCCTACGTGACCTGATGTCAGTGTAGTGTTGGTGCAACTCACTGTTAGATGTTATCTCTCCTCGGTCTGGAACAGAAAAGACCGACTCGAGGAGAGATATCACTTCCCCTGTCAGTGTCTCCAGTTAAACGCCAGGACCGATCACGAGGTCCAGGCCAGATTTCATGGCCCTGGAGATTGATCGTTTCTGGTTCGAATCCAATCGTTGCGGCCGCCGAGGGGGCGCGGGCCCGTGCCCCCTAGGCGGCAGCTCGCCCGACATAGTATGACGACGATCCGCCTGCCCAGGCCATTCTGCCACAGTACAACTGGGGCGGCTAGTCGGGAACAGGTTAAAAAGGGCCCAAAGCACACCCCTGGGAATTACAGACCAGTTAGCCTAACATCAATGGTATGTAAACTCTTGGAGGGGATGATAAGGGACTATATACAAGATTTTAGTAATGAGAACGGTATCAGCATGGATTCATGAAGAATCGTTCTTGCCAAACCAATCTATTAACCTTCTATTAGGAGGTGAGTTGCCATGTAGATAAAGGAAGGCCCGTAGACGTGGTGTATTTGGATTTTGCAAAAGCATTTGACACAGTTCCCCATAATTGTTTACTGTACAAAATAAGGTCCATTGGCATGGACCATAGGGTGAGTACATGGATTGGAAACTGGCTACAAGGCGAGTTCTGAGGGTGGTGATAAATGGAGGGTACTCTGAATAGTCAGGCTTGGGTAGTGGGGTCCCCTAGGGTTGTGTGCTGGGACCAATCTTGTTCATAAACAACCTGGAGGATGGGGTAAACAGTTAAATCTCTGTATTTGCGGACGATACCAAGCTAAGTAGGCTAATAACTTCTCCACAGGATGTGGAAACCTTGCAAAAAGATCTGAACAAATAAATGGCGTGGGCAACTACATGGCAAATGAGGTTCAATGTAGAAAAATGTGAAATAATGCATTTGGGTGGCAAAAATATGAATGCAATATATAAACTGGGGGGAGAACCTCTGGGAGAATCTAGGATGGAAAAGGACCTGGGGGTCCTAGTAGATGATGAACAAAGCAAACAGAATATTGCCATGCAATAAAAAGGGGATTAATTCCAGAGATAAAACAATATTTTTCCCGCTCTACAAGACTCTAGTCCGACCGCACCTAGGGTATGCTGTCAAGTTCTGGGCACCAGTCCTCAGGAAGGGTGTACTGGAAATGGAGCGAGTACAAAGAAGGGCAACAAAGCTAATAAAGGGAAAGGTTGCGAGCACTGAACTTATTCTCTCTGGAGAAGAGACGCTTGAGAGGGGATATGATTTCAATATACAAATACCATACTGGTGACCCCACAATAGGGATAAAACTTTTTCGCAGAAGGGAGTTTAACAAGACTTGTGGCCACTCATTAAAATTAAAAGAAAAGAGGCTTAACCTTAAACTACGTAGAGGGTTCTTTACTGTGGGGGGCATCAATAGTTTCAAGAAACTATTAGATAAGCACCTGAATGACTGCAACATACAGGGATATACAATGTAATACTGACATATAATCACACACATAGGTTGGACTTGATGGACTTTTGTCTTTTTTCAACCTCACCTACTATGTAACTATGTAACAAGGCCCTAGGCTTTGTTTAGACTTGACGTTCGGGGGGTGACATGCAGTTGCAGCGCATTTGTCGGCAAAAATAAGGGTCAAAACAGATGGTGAGGATCGCATCACTTTCCTCACTGCTTGCCAGTAGCCTCTGGGGGTTAACCTCGGGCTTCAGAGGCAATGATTTTACGGTAAGTCAAACATCATGTTTATTACGTGCCTTATATTTTTTAGATTTTTTTTTTTTTTAATGAATTTTTTTGAGTTTTGTAGAGCTATATAAAGAATCAATATATCTTTATTTTGTAATTCATCATCCTAAATCATTCATTTTGTTTTATGTCTTTTAGAGAACGATGTTGCAGGAGGAGGTAAGAAAACTAATTTAGTAATTATCTAGACTCTGCTGTTTAAGTATGATAGTGAATGTCTTGGGTGAATTTGAATGGTTTTTGTACAGATTTTCTCTTTTTATAGCAATGTTTAGAAAATGTTTTAAAAATACTTTACTTTTTTGTTAGTTAAATCTTGCATGTGAATATAAAGCTCAATAAATTACACTGACATTTAAACTCACAAATGAAGGTGTGAGAAAATTGACCCGCCCGTTTTTGACAGTTTTTTTGTCAGTTCAGTCTGAAGTCTCAGTCAAAGGCAAGCCCCCAAGCAGGTTTCCTATGTGCTGTCTTTAAGTACTCCTAGTATGTTGGGAATCCTCTAGGAAACAGGCGATTGTAACAGTACGTAGCCAGCAAATAGGCAAATCTTATAACATGCAGGAAACCTTTTTTACGGTTTATGTGGGAAGAACTGGCCAGTAGTTACAATATATGGAAAACAAAAACACAATTCTGAAAAATGGGCAACAAACAGGAACACATTACGATATGCAAACAACAAACTGCCAGTAATTACAATATGCCATGTTTAGTGCAGTAATCCAACCTCATATTCCCATCTGAGGCTTTTTTATTTGGGTTACAAGAAAAGGTCAAAAATAGTTTGAAATTTCTCTAATACTCAGAGGTAATGTAAAGCCCATTGCACCCTTAAAAGACTCAAAAACGACATTCATTTTGCTGTCTTTCTTATCTTCTAAGCATTTTGCAGTGAAGGCAAAAATACACTGAAATATCCAGTTTTTCTCTAAAACTTTTGGAAAGTTATTGTACAAATTAGTTTCACTCCCCCCTATTATGATGGCATCTAGAGGTGACATATTTTTGTTTACTGCTCCAGCAGTCCCAAAGCCCAGGGTGATCTTTTTTTGCTAATATTTACTTGGTTACCACTTTTACCATCAATTTTAAAATGACTACAAGAATACTTTGATGGGCCAGGATGAAGGTGAAAAAATTAAGGTACCCATGTATGGAGTATGAAAAAAAAGCTAGGTTTTTGTGATACTTCAGTATGTCTTTCGAACATTCAAAATATCTTTATGCAATTTCCACAGCACAGTCCTGGTCATCAGAATTCCCTTTTTAATTTCCAATTCTAAGCATAAACCTCACTTTTCATGCTCACGTTTTGCTGTAGTTTGTACCAGGCTTTACTTAAAATGTGTTTCATGTAGACATGTGTTTTTATGTTCTGTTGAGAATTAAGTTTTTTCACAAATTCATAGCTTTTTTTTTAACTTATGATATATCTGGTTAGTTTTCAACTTGGTCATGTTCAATTTGGCTTCAAATCGGGTAGTATTGGAGGAGCAAAATACTCTGGTGTGCTAAAAGAAATCTGTCATGAAAGAAATGTGTATGCTGCTGTAACTGATCTACTGAAAATGCAGTTTGCTTTTCTGAGTAAATTACCTTTAAACAAAAAAAAAGGATAAAGCTCAAAGCCTAACTGGCTGTGTAAGTTTATTTTGGGTCAATGACTAGGAAAATATCATTTTATGAAGGCGCTTGTGAATGCCTGCATACGCATCTTTCCTATGACAGTTTTCTTTTCACATTGTATATCATGTCTTACTTGTTTATCCGTTAAGTAGTGATCAAACCATATACAGTTATGTAATTGTACTTTTTTTTTTTTCCCCCTAAAGGAAATGGCATTGTTATGCTCACAATGATCTTTATGGGACATGTAATAAGTCATCACTTCTGAGATGTAAATCGCAAAAGAATATTCCTTAAGATGCGGTGTCTGCTGTTGCACTAAAACCTGCCTGATGTGAAGTGCCTATGAAATGCCTTGATATTCTTCTGATTAACTGCACAAAGTTTATGTTAAAAAAGTTATCTTCATTGGTAAAGAACTTCAAAAGGGATAGGCAATATTTTAACGCAGATTTCAGATTTTTTATTTTTTTGTTATGCTCATTTTGCACTTGGGATTATTACCTTTTAAACATTGTGCCTTGCATCATGTTTGTAAACTAAAAAATACATTCCTAGACTCACGTTAGATTTGCATAGGATAAGAGGGTTGGGCCTAAAAGTTTTAATTACAAATAACTGTATATACTGGTAGGGGTTCTAAAAATAAGCTATATAGAATTGTATTGTAGGGGACCATACTCAGACTTTGTTCATGTTCATTATACAGTGTCTTACTGTAACAAGCAGTAATGCATAAAACTAAGTATGGTGGGTTGTTATGCCGTTCATTTTAAATTGCACCCCAATACACATAGATGGCAACAAGGCACATGAGATTTAGGGCATGATACACAGATGTGAAGCATATGTGCATTTTAATGTGCTGCATTGGAAAAAATTGTTGCAAGTCTGTTAAAAATGGAAAATTTCAAAATGGGCTGTCTTGCCGCATTGCACATTAATGCACTTTGACACGCTAAGTCTGCATTTAATGTCCAATGATATGAATAAAAGGGAATGCAGAGAGACTGAAATGACTAATACGGTGTTACCGTACCCAGTACGGATACCAGGTATCTTTGTCATAGCTTAACCTCTTCCCGCTGACATGGCACATACAGTGGATATAAAAAGTCTGCACATCCCTGTTAAAATGTCAGATTTCTGTGATATAAAAAAAATGAGACAAAGATAAATAATTTCAGAACTTTTTCCACCTTTAATGTGACCTATAAACTGCACAACTCAGTTGAAAAACAAACTGAAATGTTTGGGGGGGGGGGGGTAAAAATGCAACCATATTATTTTAGTTTTTTATAAGTGTGCACACCCTTAAATAATTACTTTGTTGAAGCACCTTTTGATTTTATTACAGCACTCAGTCTTTTTGGATGAGTCTATCAGCATGGCACATTTTGACTTTACAATATTTGCCCACTCTTCTTGGTAAAAACACTCCAAATATGTCAGATTGCGAGGGCATCTCCTGTACACAGCCCTCTTCAGGTCACCCCGCAGATTTTCAATTGGATTCAGGTCTGGGCTCTGGCTGGGCCATTCCAAAACGTTAGTCTTCTTCTGGAGAAGCCATTCCTGTGTTGATTTGGATGTATGCTTTGGGTCGTTGTCATGCTGAAAGATTAAGTTCCTCTTCATGTTCAGCTTTCTAGCAGAAGCCTAAAGGTTTTGTGCCAATATTGACTGGTATTTGGAACTGTTTATAATTCCCTCTACCTTGACTAAGGCCCCTGTTCCAGCTGAAGAAAAACAGCCCCAGAGTATGATGCTGCCACCACCATGCTTCACAGTGGTTATGGTGTTCTTTTGGTGATGTGCAGTGTTGTATTTGTGCCAAACATATATTTTGGAATTATGACCAAACAGTTCAACCTTGGATTTATTAGACCATAACACATTTTACCACATGCTTTTGGGAGACTTCAGATGTGTTTTTGTAAAATTTATCCGGGCTTGGATGTTTTTCTTCGTAAGAAAAGGAAAGACCTACTAGAACAGCTGAACTTTATTTGGATTAATCAGAGGCACTTTAAATGATGGCAGGTGTGTACTGACTCCTATTTAATATGCGTTTGAATGTGATTGCTTAATTCTGCTACATCCCCAGTTATAAGAGGAGGGTGTGCACACTTATGCAACCACATTATTTTAGTTTCCTAGTCCCCCCCCTAAAAGATTTAAGTTTGTTTTTCAATTGAGTTGTACAGTTTATAGGTCACATTAAAGGTGGAAACATTTCTGAAACTATTTATTTATCTTTTTCTCATTTTTTTTACATCACAGAAACATGACATTTTAACAGGGGTATGTAGACTTTTTATATCCACTGTATATGCAGCCTCTCAGCGGGTAAGTTTTAAGGCTGCTCACTCCAAGCACAGCAACTTACACGTAATGGAAAGTTCTCGATGTATACTTGTGATCAGGAGCTTTCCAGTCATGTGACAGCCAATCACAGTGGTCACATGATCAGAATGCCCTCCTCCGCCTCCCGGCATTTAGATCCAGTTAAAGGGCCTGTAGGTGGCAGTGGGAAGGATTTAAGTGTCCAATGTATAACCTCCAGGTATGGTACTGCTCTGTATTTTAATTCCTACTGGGGCCCTTTGTCTTCAGTCACTTTTTTTTTTTACAAGAAAGTCTTCAGTCACTTTTATGCAAGTGGTGAACTTGCCCTTTAGTTATAATGCACTCTGAAGGGCCTTATATTACACATAGCCACAAAGTAGCACATTGTAGCAATCATTGGGTCCCTAGACTATGCTGCTCCTGTTGTTCATTATTCAGAGAAGAGAAAAAATGTAACTTTTTTTTTTTTTTTATTGACTGCATACATGTGGGTAGGTATTTAAATAAGTATTTAGTATGTATTTATAGAGCCTTCTATAAATGCCTGCTTAGTTTTCACAATTTGCTGTGTTCCAATTCATGATGCGTCCTTGCTAAAGCAAATAGGGATATGAATTTGAAGCGAAAGTGCAGGTGTATATAAAAAAATGTTTTGTATATTTGTATCAGAATGATGTACTATGACCGACCACACAACACTTCATTTGAGTTTATACCACAAAGCCATACACCTCTAGTATGAGCAAGCTTCAGCCTCCAGTTACCAATATATACTGTAAATACAAAAGTTTTAACAGCACGACTGTTGATTCCTTTTCATGTCTTTTATTCCAGCAGCAGCTATCATTTTGATTCCTAAGTCTTGAAATGGATCTGCTGAATAAAAGTTCAGCTTGAAAAGGACTTCTTGTTGGTGCCATCATTTTTGCACTTTAGCTTTTCATCAGTTTAGTTCATGCACTTCACACAAAACTTGATTATTTTCCGATTATTATAAGCCTCTAAACTGCTTGGATATAAAAGTAGTACATTAATAGTGAAGAACTTTAATAAACTTAGAAACAATGATTTGACTTGCACGCTTCTTAGAAAGATGCTCCCGTGCTGTGGCCTCTAGATATTAGAGCCTGCCGTGGCCAGCAGTCAGGCTTGCTAGTGACATCCTCCATAACCATGGGCCCTACTCAGGGGTTTTTTTCTTTGTCAGGCCTCTAATTGGATTAACTGCAAGAGTGCATTTATAGCGTACCAGGAACTGCTAATCAAAAGTGTCTAATTCATAGACCAGGAGTATCAATGCATCCAAGGAGCAGTCTAATTATCATATCATTCATAATGAAACCATGAGTAGAAATAATCATAGTTATGTTTTTTTTACATGAAAATGGTTACATTTTACATAATACAGAACCCTTAATTAACACCAATACTCCCTTCCAGTGCTGCCTAGGGCCATATTTAGGAAAGCTCCTAGTCTTAGCAACAAAGTGACATTGAATAAAATAAAATCTTGCTAAGACCCCTTTCACACTGGGGTCGCGGCCACATTGGCGCTAAAGCACAGCTTGTTTTAGCGGCGCTTTACCATTGTGTAGCTGTACTGAACACTAGCGAGGAGCTTTTACCCCAAAAAATGGGTTAAAAACTTCCATTTGCAGAGCTTTTAAGGTGCTTTGAAGTCATGCCCATTCATCCCAGTGGGCAGGAATCCTGGGGTGTCACCACTGGAAGATTTCCCCTCTATCACTGTTCTGGTGTCAACCCAAAACATAGAATTTTCTTTTACTTTCACTTTCCATGATGGTATACAGGACAAATAGGGGGAACTCCCTAACTTGGCGATAGGAACCTGTCAAGTTTTGCTTTTAGTTATACTTTAATGATCTCAAAGGAGTATTCCGGTGTAAACAGAGAAATTGTCTTTCCTAACATCACAGACAGAAGACATTTTAAGTACAATATGGGTAGGGAACATCCAATTACACAGTTTCTAAACTCCTCATGTGAACGTGTAATTTACTGGGTTTTTTTTTACCTGCCCAGATAATCTTGTATATTTAAACTGCATCATCCAACCCCTAAGAAGCCCTTTCAGTGAGCATGTAAGTCTCATCAAACATGGCACCTTAGACCAAAGTGTCCCTAAACACTTTAACCACCCTCACTGGGCCAGTTTTGACACTGCTCACATATAGTATATGTAAAAATCAACTTTTTTTTTGCTAGAAAATTGCTTAGAACCCCCAAACAATCATTTTTTTTTTAAGCAGAGGCCCTAGAGAATAAAATGGTGGGTGTTGCAATTTTTTGTCACACAGTATTTGTGCAGTAGTTTTCCAAACGCAGTTTTTTGGGGAAAAATACACTTTCGTAAATTTTAATGCACAAAAACCCAATAATGTACCCAATTGTTTGGTAAATTATAAAAAAAATGATTTTACATCGAGTAAATAGATACCAAACATGTCACGATCTTAAAGTTGCACACGCTCGTGCAACGGCAACAAACTATAGTACATTAAATTATCCATGGGTGAAGTTTTAAAAGTCTTTACAGGTTGCCAGCTTAGAGTTACACAGGAGGTCTGGTGCTAGAATTGTTACTCTTGGTACATCGTTCTTTGAGATACCTCATGTGTGGTGTGAATACTGTTTACATATGCATGCATAACCCATGTATGTGTTTGCGTTTGAGGACAGGGTGCTTTAAAACCGTTTTCTAGTTTTATTTCAACTTTTTTGTTTTTTCACTCTTTAAATTTTTTTATTGCTATCACAAGGGATGATGATAGCATGGGCAGTGACAGGTACTCTTTACTGAGATATCTCTCCTTAAAAGCATCAGCTCAAACTAAGATTGGTTTGATCTGATGCTTTCATAGGCCATTAACAGCCTGTTTACATTAGCCGAAACCAGAAGTGACAACATTCTCATCACTTCATGTTTCTTAGACCATAGAGCTGATTGGTGTCCTCTGTCATCTCTATGGTAAGCCGATGGATGGGAGAGCCCAGGAAAGTGTGTGGGGGGGTTCCACTGCATGTAAAAGCAATGCAGCTACTTTTTATCCACTCAGATTGCTTTTACACTTTTTAGCATTGCCAGCTGAAAAAAATATATATACCAGGGTCAGCCATGGCTTCGGTATACCCTCTTCAACCAGAAGACGCCTGGGTATGTCCTTTTGGAGGAAGGGGTTAAAACACAAAAAGGGGAAGGTTTAAAGATTTTTGCTTTGGAAATTATTCCCCCTAACTACAGTGCCTTGAAAAAATATTCGTACCCATTGAAATTTTCTACACTTTGTCATGTTACAACCAAAAACTTTAATGTATTTTATTGGGATTTTATGTGATAGACCAACACAAAGTGGCACATAGTGAAGTGGATAGGAAAATGATAAATGGTTTTCAATTTTTTTTACAAATATCTGAAAAATGTGCATGCATTTTTATTCAGCCCCCTTTACTCTGATACCCCTAACTAGAATCTAGTGGAACCATTTGCCTTCAGAAGTCACCTAATAAGTAAATAGGGTCCACCTGTGTGTAATTTAATCTCAGGATAAATACAGTTGTTCTGTGAAGCCCATAGAGGTTTGTTAAAGAACCATAGTGAGCAAACGGCATCATGAGGGCAAAGAAACACACCAGACAAGTCAGGGATAAGGTTGTGGAGAAGTTTAAAAATGGGTTAGGTTAAAAAAAACATCCCAAGCTTTGAACATCTCACGGAGCACTGTTCATCTGAAAATGGAAAGAGTATGGCACAACTGCAAGCCTACCAAGACATCCAACTAAACTGACAGGCTGGACAAGGAGAGCATTAATCAGAGAAGCAGCCAAGCGGCCCATGGTAACTCTGGAGGAGCTGCAGAGATCCACAACCCAGGTGGTAGAATCTGTCCACAGGACTACTATTATTTGTGCAGTCTACAAATCTGGTCTTTAAGGAAAAGTGGCAAGAAAGCCATTGTTGAAAGAAAGCCATAAGAAGTCCCATTTGAGGTTTACGAAAAGCCATGTGGGAGGACACAGCAAACTTTTGGAAGAAGGTGCTCTGGTCAGATGCCAAAATGTTACTTTTTGGCCTAAAAGCAAAACATGTGTGGTAGAAGACTAACACTGCACATCATCCTGAACACACCATTCCCACCGTGAAACATGCTGTTGGCAGCATCATGTTGTGGGAATGCTTTTCTTTAGCAGGGACAGGGAAGCTGGTCGGAGTTGATGGGAAGTTGGATGGAGCCAAATACAGGGCAATCTTAGAAGAAAACTTGTTAGAGTCTGCAAAAGACTTGAGACTGGGTCTAAGGTTTACCTTCCTGCAGGGTAACGACCCTAAACATACAGCCAGAGCTACAATGGAATGGTTTAGATCAAAGCATAGTCATGTGTTAGAATGGCCCAGTCAAAGTCCAGACTTAAATCCAATTGAGAATCTGTGGCAAGACTTGATAATTGCTGTTCACAGATGCTCTCCATCCAATATGACAGAGCTTGAACTATTTTGCAGAGAAAAATGGGCAAAAATTTCACTCTAGATGTGCAAAGCTGGTAGAGACATACCCAAAAAGACTTGCAGCTGTAATTGCAGTGAAAGATGGTTTTACAAAGTATTGACTCAGTGGGGCTGAATACAAATGCACGCCACACTTTTCAGATATTTATTTGTAAAAAAAAAATGAAAACCGCTTATCATTTTCCTCCCACTTCACAGTTATGTGGCACTTTGTGTTGGTCTATCACATACAATCCCAATAAAATACATTGACGTTTTTGGTTGCAACATTACAAAATGTGGAACATTTCAAGGCAATATAAACTCAAAATTTCCTGCGCTTAGGACAATGTTTTAAAGGAGAACTGCAGCCCCCCCAAATAAATGGACAAAGCCACCGAGGTGGAATCCAAAAAATTAAGAAATCTCTGGTGGGGAATGTGGCGCTGTTCAAAGATGTATGTAATAGGATACTAATATCCTACAAAGTGGTGGTAGTATATAAAAACTACTGTGAAAAAAACACAAACAAACAACATATCAGGTGTATGTGTCACAGGTGTCAAACAACACATAATAAAACATATGATTGAAAAATCAAGTGCAAATGCGGTGTAGATAATCCTAGAAGAAATACGTACACTCAAAAAAGGACAGCAAAAATAATAGTATTAGTCTGCAAAATCGCAAAGGAAAAAGCATAAAAGATACCCAAAAAAATTATATATCCAAAATATGTACAGATATGAACAATAGTATGATAAATAGTGTAGTGATGTAGCAGAATTTTCAAAATCCATATCCAAAAGATATACCAAACCTATTAGCAGGTTTTGGTATACAATAAATATACTTTTTGTAGCAAATTCAAGTTGGTCACCAGCAATTGAATCCCTGGAAAGAGTGGAAGGGACAGTACCTAACTTCTGGCCATGGCAGGCTCTGAACATTCTAGTGTTATCCATAGTACAGGCGCAAACTGCTACTACTACATACTACTACTACTACTACTACTACATCGAGCATGTGACCAGAACCATGGTTTGTTTTTGGAGCTTTTTTCCAAAATGTTATTAAAAGTGGTTGTATAGGCAGGATATTTTTTTTTTATCTTAATGCATTCTATGCATTAAGATAAAACGTTCTGTGTAGCAGCCCACCCAATACTTCCCTGAGCCCCATCTCGATCCAGCAATGTGTACAAGTGCCTTGGCCATCCGGGATTCTCCCTCCTGATTGGCTGAGACACAGCAGCAGCTCCATTGGCTCCCACTGCTGTCAATCAAAGTCACTTGGCCAATGAGCAGAGGGGGGCCAAACTACGACTGTGTCTGAATGGACAGGAGCAGTGGCGAAGAACCTGAGAAGAGGAGGATCTGTGCTGCTCTATGCAAAACTACTGCACAGAGCAGGTAAGTATAACATATTTGTTATTTTTACATTTTAAAAAAATGAGACTTTAGTACCACTTTAAGAAAAGAAAGCAGTTTCCATATTATTCAGGTGACCAAGTACAATCTAAAAACCTAGCCATAGGTACAAAAGTGAATGAATAATATAGTTAGACTAGACAAGGAACAAAAATTATGCATATAGCAAACGATTCCATGCCATCCAAAAGAGGGAACATAAATAGTCAAACTTTAACCCAATAGCGCCCCGGCTAGTAGTCCCTGTATAGGGCTGTCTCCGGGAGAACATACAAGGTGCATACCCAGTGCACAGAAGATTACTGCCAAAATGTTTATATGTACAGAGAACACAAATAGGGGAGAAAAGATAGGAAAGGTAGGGAGAAAAAAAAGGGGGGGGTGGATAATGTTGGCACGTCCCAGGGGTGGGACAGATGGTCTCCAAGTTATCGAGTACACCTCTCGTTTATGCTGCACCATCAATACCAGATCCTCCATCATGTTCAACTACTCAACCTTCTGAGCCATAGCCCAATAGGCGGTGGCTGCATCTTTTTCCAGGTGATAGGAGAAACCATTGCTTTTAAATTTTATTAAAGTTATTCATTGTTTAAAACACGATTTGCAATTTAGAGGCTTTCAACCTCTAAATATATAAGTGCACCATTAGAACATATTTTCATCCTCCTTGCTACATTTAATGCTTTAGGGTGAGCCCAAAGTTGATTCCTCTTTTTTGTGTCTTTCATGCAGTGTAGTACTTCTTTACCATTGGTGCATTGGTGCTGTCTTACTATTGTTTATTTGTATCAACTATTTATCAACACCTTCTTTTTGACATATTTGTAAGAAAGAAAGAGGACTTACATGAGGTGAGAGCACATATGCACTAACGTCATTATTATTTGTCAATTTTATTTTTATTTTTTTCTGGCAATCCTAACCAAAACTGAGGACAGAGCATATGAATTAGGGAAATTTTTAATTTGAATGAGACTCACTGTAAACTCTACAAAGTGTAGCCACATTTTGGGGGGGAAAAAATATTATTTTTACCTCTACTGGAATGTTGAGGTTTTGTCTTGCTATGACTTATTCAACTGTAGAGGTTTTCGATGAACTATTCTAATCTCAAATGAGACATTTTAAGGAGCCATTTAAACGGGGAAAAAAGATAGGAGGAAGCAGAGCAAAGGAGAGGGGAGGCAAAGTATTCACTTTCAAGTATATTGCTTTTGGCGCCATTCAAAGTAGAGGTGAAAGTTTATCCCTGTGTCCCAGAGCATGTCCCAGAGCATGGGGTGCAGGCTTATCCTGAAGTCAATCGAGAAGGATAGTAAATGTAAAGAGGAAAGGATCACCGCTACTTCTGACCAGCCCAGGTGAACAAACAATAATGAGCGGCCTCAGCCTACATGCTATGACTAAGCACTGGTGGGTGGAGCGAAATGCATCAGAGTGTATGTTGTGGTGGAAACATGTAGACTAAGGCTGGCCATACATTGTACAACTTTCTTGTACAACTTTCCCTTAGATTTACCAAAACCATATAATATGAGGACAAACCTAAACACTTTCAATTTGCTTGCAATCAGGCAGGCCCTTGTACTACATAGTTGAAGGTAAATCTAAAGAAAATTGAATAAGAAAATTGTATAATGTATGGCCAGCCTTAGGCCGCTCCTTCCCAGATAGCAAGGATAACCTGCCACAAATTTGTGGCAGTGTTGAATTGTAAGTCTGTTAACTTGCTGCACATTTTCCCTGGCAAGTTACACACTTGCAGAGCATTTGAAGCACAAGTTCTAGTAGACAATTTTTCTAATCTGTAGCAAATTTGCGTGGCAAGTCTTTAGCAAGAGCAAAGCTGCGGTGTTGAGTCTACAGCATGAAAATTCTGCCACAATGACCCCTGTGGTGGGATGACTATTGCACAACATAACTGAACCAGAACTTGCAGCAGACTTGCAAAATGTTTGCAAAGAAAGTTGATCTGGAGTTATGCAATGCAGACTGGTGAATCTAGAAATAGCTTAGCAAGGAATTTTTAAAATTACAGCACAATTGCTTACTATCGTATGTTCACCTGGGCTGGTCAGGATTAGCGGCGATCCTTTCCTCTTTACACCTGATGACTATTAACTCTGACACTGACTAGTTATACAACCAATGCTGGCTATTGATTCTGACACCTGACAAGTGACTCTGTTACCTAACCAATGGATGTGGTTTGATTAGTAATGAGATTGACCATGGTTTGCAGAATATCTGAAGTTTAAAGGAGAATAACTTGATTTTGAATGCATAGCATGGAGTAAACTGAAGTATGCCGTAATACAGTGAAACCTCGGATTGCAAGGAACACGGTTTACAAGCGTTTCGCAATATGAGCTATTTCTTTAAATAAAACAATTCTTGCTGTCTCGCAAGACCAGCAGGATTCAAGCCGCTGGGGTGTGAAGTACCGCATTTGGACAGAGGTTCAGGGGCGCTGGAGACACTCGGACACTCCGTTCCCAAGTGTCTCCGAGTGTCTGAGGCGCCCCCACACCTCTGGCCACATTTGGTACTGCATACACTAGCACCCTCGCACCTCTGACCACATACAGTACTGCATACATCAGCAGTCGCTGCAGAATTATCTGCGTTTCCATTGACTCCTATGGGGAAACTTGCTTTGATATACGAGTGCTTTGAATTACAAGCATTCTTCTGGGGATTATGCTCTTAATCCACGGTACTACTGTATGTGTAAAGTAGTGCAGGAGTGAAAATGTGACAAATCTATTTATAAATAACTTTCTGCTATATTTATTTTGGATAGACAACTGCTTTTTCTCTGCACTGGAAATTGTAAATATCTTCAATGGTAGGCCAACACAAGCATATATCTATAGCAGGAACACAGACTGGTGTTGACACTGTTTAGTTTGGACTTACACCAGGCAAAGCCATTCAGCTTTTATCAGGCAGCATATGGCTGATCTCTGCTCCATGAGGGCTGAATATTCCTCCACGGGTTTCGGATGATGTCCAGCAGAATTTGTGCAGATCTTCAATAGATCCTCCCTGAAATCCAGTGCGAAGAGTGAGTGTTACTGCAGTATTGGATCCTGAAATGGTGTTTTTTTTGGAAAACGTTTGCCCAATCTTGCCTGGACTTGTTAAACTGCGCTGTTTGGCTGCTTAGTATGGTAGCCAAATCCCTCTGGTAAGAGGCTGCACGTTTGTTAGTGTTGGTAGAGGATTTTTTCATATATCTCATTATACAGTGACAATGTTATGAATTCAAGTTTATGAACTGATTACATTTATCAGCGTCCCAAGCTCTGAGAGACTTTAATTGATGCGCTTTATTTATATACACCTGTTTGCATGACTTTCTTAAAATGGCAGAGCTGCATTTTTTATGTATACTGCCTACATATAATGCTAGCTGTTGTTTATTGCTAATTTAGAAAGTTGAATCCAAGCGCTGATATTTATACACATTTTATTAAAAATATATCTAAATGCAAATGTTTAGCACATCTGATGGTCCATAGCAGATGAAAGTATGAACCTTGGTGTCATTGTACTACAAATGTGAAGCAAGACATGCAACCCAACTCTGGAGTTTTAAAATAGTTAGGTGAATAATAATATGCCTGTGAGGTGTTTGAATTATGTAAAACATAAAACACATTCTTTTGCACTGTATTTATTGAAAACGTAAATTGAAATGCCGGGGTAGAAAAACTAACTTTAATTATCAGGAGCATGCATATTTGTGTTTTAATAGTCACATAGGTTGAAAAATGAAGTCTGCCCAAAATACCCCCTATATTACCATTGCAACATTCTGGCTTATTTTCTGGACATGAGCAACATCAAAACAGCCGCTGAGCCTTGTACTTTGAGGACAACTAAAGTGATAATCTCTTTAGTTGTCCTCAAAGAAGGAGGCTTGGTGGCAATTTGTTGTAGCCCATGTCCTTACAATAAGACATGGACATGTAAACACTGGAGTATTTGAGCCAGGCATCATGGGTGATAGAAAAGGTCTACATGTATGGCATTTGCATTTAAATATATTTTACAAATGGCACAGTGTATTTTAAACTACTGGTACTACCCTTGACTTGAATGGGCCAGCTTATGTAAATATGGAACTTGGCATTTAAAGTGAACAAAGTTTGCAATACTTTTATATATTTATACAAAGCAGTTCTATCACCATTTAATTACCTCTTCCCAAGAATGAATACATACTGAATAAATGAAATAAATGAATAATACATTAATAAATACTGCTTTTTATACATTAAATATATTTCTTGCTCCAGAAGTAGCAGTTTGACATTGCCTGCTGTGATTTGAGGAAACAAATCTTTTCTGTCATTGATTCACTCAGTTTTACCCCCTGCCCTTTCTAGATTGTATGATGTGTTGATGAAAAAGGATGGGTTCATCATAGAACCTCCTGTTTCAGTAATTATTAGTGCTTTTTTTATTACAAAGTTATGTCAGTTAAATTCTACCTTGAAAAGGCTTTAAGAGAAGCTTTTGAGGAACTATCCTGTAGCTAATTAATCTCTGAAATTACCTTACACTCTGTTTTAAGGGAATCGTGTCACATGCAGCCATTGTCTTTGGCATAAAACCAATTGTATTAGTAAAATTTTAACGTAAACAAATTATTTGTATATTTCTGTATTCTGTACATTTTTAAAATGTTTCCCTCTAAAGTATACTATGAGGTGCATCCATTTGCTGACTGTATTTTACTTGCGCATGTAATAAAAACATTTAATTTGACTGATCCAATCATTAGTTTGTCTTCCAAAACCAGTCTCGCTGAAACCTGGAAAGGATAATTTTACCCTCACCCTCAAGACAAACAAGGACTGAAATCTAAAAGGTCTTATTTGACAAGACCTTTACTTATTTCCAAACTTTGTCCCACTTTCACTCTGTGCCTATACTTCAAGATTAAACCTACCCTTGATTAGCTATAGACATCAGTTGCTTTGTTTCAAATACCCATAAGTGAATAAATGTTTGTGGTTTTATTAGATGAAGATTTTAGTTTGAAAATAGTCTAAAACCATGGCCTGTTCAGGGAGAAAAAAAGAAAAGTCACAAATTTCAAATGATAGCTTAAGTTTATTTTAAAAAATGTCTGACACCAGATAGAGATGTAGGAGCCATTTTAAAGATCAGACAGGGAAGGAACAAAAGGGTGCACATACATGTTACGATATATGAAAAAATAAAAGTGTATGTATATATGTATGTGTGTGTGTGTGTGTGTGTGTGTGTGTATATATATATATATATATATATATATATATATATATATATATATATATATATATACACATAGTATCTCACAAAAGTAAGTACACCCCTCCCTTTTTTGTAAATATAGTAGTAGTGAGTGTACAGCTTGTTTAACAGTGTAAATTTGCTGTCCCCTCAAAATAACTCAACACAGCCATTAATGTCTGCTGGCAACAAAAGTGAGTACACCCCTAAGTCAAAACGTCCTAATTGGGCCCAAAGTGTCAATATTTTATGTGGCCACCATTATTTTCCAGCACTGCCTTAACCCTCTTGGGCATGGAGTTCACCAGAGCTTCACAGGTTGCCACTTGAATCCTCTTCCACTCCTCCATGATGACATCACAGAGCTGGTGGATGTTGGAGACCTTGCGCTCCTCCACCTTCTGTTTGAGGATTCCCAACAGATGCTCAATAGGGTTTAGGTCTGGAGACATTCTTGGCCAGTCCATCACCTTTACCCTCAGCTTCTTTAGCAAGGCAGTGGTCATCTTGGAGGTGTGTTTGGGGTCGTTATCATGTTGGAATACGGCTCTGCAGCCCAGTCTCCAAAGGGGGGAGATTATGCTCTGCTTCAGTATGTCACAGTACATGTTGGCATTGGTTCCCCTCGATGAACTGTAGCTCCTCAGTGTCGGCAGCACTCATACAGCCCCAGACCATGACACTCCAACCACCATGCTTGACTGTAGGCAAGACACACTTGTCTTTGTACTCCTCACCTAGTTGCCACCACACATGCTTGATACCATCTGAACCAAATAAGTTTATTTGGGTCTCATCAGATCACAGGACATGGCTCCCGTAATCCATGTTCTTAGTCTGCAGCAAACTGTTTGCGGGCTTTCTTGTGCATCATCTTTAGAAGAGGCTTCCTTCTGGAACAACAGCCACGCAGACCAATTTGATTAGGGTCTTGGCCACCATGCTGCAGCTCAGTTTCAGGGTCTTGGCAATCTTCTTATAGCCTAGGCTATCTTTATATAGAGCAACAATTCTTTTTTTCAGATCGGAGAGTTCTTTGCCATGAGGTGTCACGTTGAACTTCCAGTGACCAGTATGAGAGAGTGAGAGCGATAACACCAAATTTAACACACCTGCTCCCCATTCACACCTGAGACCTTGTAACACTAAAGAATCACATGACACAGGGGAGGGAAAATGGCTAATTGGGCCCAATTTGGACATTTTCACTTAGGGGTGTACTCCCTTTTGTTGCCAGCGATTTAAACATTGTGTTGAGTTATTTTGAGGGGACAGCAAATTTACTCTGTTATAGAAGCTGTACACTAACTACTTTACATTGTAGCAAAGTGTCATTTCTTCAGTGTTGTCACATGAAAAGATATAATGAAATATTTACAAAAATGTCAGGGGTGTACTCACTTTTGTGAGATACTGTATATAGTAAAAGTAATACATTGGAAGAATACAAGAAATAGGGATATTCAAGGTGCCAAAATCAATACACCGCAAATAGCATTTTCATATATAACAAAATAACAATTTTATTATGTTTACAAAATCTTAAAAAACATTATCAAGGTATGAATCTTAAAACCATCACAGAAGAACCTTGTGGCTTGAGCACTGATGCAGTGACTTCAGCTCTACATGTTTCACCAAGATATGGCTTCTTCACATAGATGAGGGAACCACCCTCTTGGAATGAAATGTTCACCACTCAAATGCAATGGGGAGGCTATAGAAACAAATCCCCACTCGATTGTGGCACAGGTACATACAAGGTCATAATACAGACCGTCCAGAAAGCAAGGGGGAAACAAGCCCCCACTTGATTATGGCACAGGTGCATCCAGGGTCACAGTATAAACTGTTCAGAGGTTGTCCCTCTTCAGTGTAAAGGAGAACAAGGAGTTCAGGAAGTGAAGTTTTGGCCCCCACAGAGCTCTGATCTCAACATCAAGTGTTGGGGATTACATGAAGAGGCCAGAGGATTTGAGGGAGCCTACATCCACAGAAGATTTGTGGTTAGTTCGTCAAGATGTTTGGAACAACCTACCTGTTGAGTTCCTTCAAAAACTGTGCAAGTGTACCTAGAAGAATTGATGCTGTTTCGAAGGGAAAGGGTGGTCACATCAAATATTGATTTGGATTTCACTTCTGTTCATTTACTTTCCATTTTCTTAATTGATAAAGATAGGAGTGCCCATGGTCACCACCTCTTAAGGTACAACTGCCCTAAGGTAGGGCTGCCATGTCAGAATTCTCCAACCAGTGAGGAAGATATTCCAGAGGGTAGTATTGGGGGCATTAGTGGTAGGTTAACCAAAGCACAAAAACACAAGGTGAGTATAGTAGCAAGTCCTAGTTGCAATCTCGAAACACCCAATACGAGGACAACATGCGACCGGTCTAAACTATGTGGCATGTTCACCAATGCCAGGAGCATGGCGGACAAGATGGGTGAACTAGAGATACTGTTGTACAAGGAGGATTTGGATTTTGTGGGAATTTCAGAGACCTGGTTCAACAGCTCTCATGATTGGCTGGCAAACATTCAAGGGTATACCCTATACCGCAAGGATAGAGAGGGTAAAAGAGGGGGAGGGGTATGCCTATATATCAAGAATAATGTACAAGCGAATGTGAGAGATGACATCACTGAGGGAGCTAGAGAGGAGGTGGAATCCGTATGGGTAGAGCTCCAAAGGGATGAAGCTAAGGGGAAAATAATACTGGGAGTATGCTATAGGCCCCCTAACCTGAGGGAGGAAGTGGAGACGGATCTCCTATCAGAAATTGGATTAGCAGCAGGGATGGGAAGTGTTATCATAATGGGGGATTTTAATTATCCAGACATAGTCTGGGCGGAGGGAACCGCGCATTCATTTAAGGCTCGCCAGTTCCTTAATGTCTTGCAGGACAATTTTATGGGTCAGATGGTAGACGCACCAACTAGAAATAAAACATTACTGGATCTACTGATTACCAACAATACAGACCTGATCACGGATGTGGAAATATGGGGCAATTTAGGTAACAGCGATCACAGGTCAATTAGTTTCAGTATAAATCACACAAATAGGAAACATGAAGGGAACACAAAGACACTGAATTTCAAAAGAGCCAACTTCCCTAAACTACAAACCTTGCTAAAAGGCATAAATTGGGATAAAATATTAGGAACAAAGAATACGGAGGAGAGATGGGTTTGCTTTAAGAGCATATTAAATAAGGGCATTAGCCAATGTATCCCATTGGGTAATAAATTTAAAAGAGCGAACAAAAATCCTGGATGGCTTAACTCCAACGTAAAAATGCATATAAAAGCAAAGGAGAAGGCCTTCAAAAAATATAAGGTTGAGGGATCATCCTCAGCATTCAGACTTTATAAAGAATGCAACAAGAAATGAAAGGGTGCAATTAGGAAGGCTAAGATAGAACAACACATAGCGGAGGAGAGCAAAAAAAATTACAAGAAATTCTTTAAGTATGTAAACAGTAAAAAAGGGAGCATAGACCATATTGGCCCCATAAAGAATGAGGAAGGACATCTGGTTACAAAGGATGGGGAGATGGCGAAGGTATTGAATTTATTCTTCTCCTCAGTCTTCACGAGTGAATCGGGGGGCTTCAGTAACCAAAACTGCAGTGTTTATCCTCATGACACAACACAGGAAGCACCTCCATGGTTAACAGAGGACAGAATTAAAATTAGACTTGAGAAACTTAACATTAATAAATCACCGGGACCAGATGGCTTGCATCCGAGGGTACTTAGGGAACTCAGTCAAGTGATTGCCAGACCGTTGTTCCTAATTTTTACAGTCTATTGACTGGAATGGTACCAGCTGATTGGAGAAAAGCCAATGTAGCACCAATATTTAAAAAGGGCCCAAAATACATCCCTGGGAATTACAGACCAGTTAGCCTAACATCAATAGTATGTAAACTCTTGGAGGGGATGATAAGGGACTATATACAAGATTTTAGTAATAAGAACTATATCATTAGCAGTAATCAGCATGGACTCATGAAGAATCGTTCTTGCCAAACCAATCTATTAACCTTCTATGAGGAGGTGAGTTGCCATCTAGATAAAGGAAGGCCCGTAGACGTGGTGTATCTGGATTTTGCAAAAGCATTTGACACAGTTCTCCACAAACGTTTACTGTACAAAATAAGGTCCGTTGGCATGGACCATAGGGTGAGTACATGGATTGAAAACTGGCTACAAGGGCGAGTTCAGAGGGTGGTGATAAATGGGGAGTACTCAGAATGGTCAGAGGTGGGTAGTGGGGTTCCCCAGGGTTCTGTGCTGGGACCAATCCTATTTAATTTGTTTATAAACGACCTGGAGGATGGGATAAACAATTCAATCTCTGTATTTGCAGACGATACTAAGCTAAGCAGGGCAATAACTTCTCCGCAGGATGTGGAAACCTTGCAAAAAGACCTGAACAAATTAATGGGGTGGGCGACTACATGGCAAATGAGGTTCAATGTAGAAAAATGTAAAATAATGCATTTGGGTAGCAAAAATATGAATGCAATCTATACACTGGGGGGAGAACCTCTGGGGGAATCTAGGATGGAAAAGGACCTGGGGGTCCTAGTAGATGATAGGCTCAGCAATGGCATGCAATGCCAAGCTGCTGCTAATAAAGCAAACAGAATATTGGCATGCATTAAAAGGGGGATCAACGCAAGAGATAAAACGATAATTCTCCCACTCTACAAGGCTCTGGTCCGGCCACACCTGGAGTATGCTGTCCAGTTCTGGGCACCAGTCCTCAGGAAGGATGTACTGGAAATGGAGTGAGTACAAAGAAGGGCAACAAAGCTAATAAAGGGTCTGGAGGATCTTTGTTATGAGGAAAGGTTGCAAGCACTGAACTTATTCTCTCTGGAGAAGAGACGCTTGAGAGGGGATATGATTTCAATTTACAAATACTGTACTGGTGACCCCACAATAGGGATAAAACTTTTTCGCAGAAGAGAGTTTAATAAGACTCGTGGCCACTCATTACAATTAGAAGAAAAGAGGTTTAACCTTAAACTACGTAGAGGGTTCTTTACTGTAAGAGCGGCAAGGATGTGGAATTCCCTTCCACAGGCGGTGGTCTCAGCGGGGAGCATTGATAGCTTCAAGAAACTATTAGATAAGCACCTGAATGACCGCAACATACAGGGATATACAATGTAATACTGACACATAATCACACACATAGGTTGGACTTGATGGACTTGTGTCTTTTTTCAACCTCACCTACTATGTAACTATGTAACCACGGAGACCAAATTTTGTCGGACATCTTCAGCTGTTGATAGCTTTATGTAACGGGAATTAACAAGAGATTTCCACCTATCTAAGGATGGGGGAGCAGAAGATTTCCAAAGAACAACAATTGCTTTCCTAACTTAACACTCAAGAGTATTATGATAACTTTTCTATGGGCCAGAGTTTCCATGTGATCCAACAGGCAGATTCTCAATTCCACATAAATTACGCATTTAATTTCATGACTACCGATCACATTTTTAGAGGTCCTGGAGAACTAAGGCAGTGGAAAAACCCACAAAATGACCCCATTTTTCAAAGTAAACACACAGCAGTATTTTCTGAAGGGCATAGTGAGTCTTTTGAAAATGTAATTTTTTACCCCAAGTTTTTGGAAAATGCAGGAAAGAAAATGAAATATTTTTTTTTTTTTTTTACACAATGTTAATAATAAGATATTTCTAACACACATCATTGGCATACTTGGAATTACACCCCAAAACACATTCTGCTACTCCTCCTGATTATGGGAGTATATTGCATGTGTGAGACTTTTTTACAGCCTAGCCATCTAGAGGAGCACAAAATAGAAGGAAGCACCTTCAGTTGTTCTAGGGACATACATTTTTTATTTAATTTCCTGACTACCTATAAAATTTTTGGAGACCATGGAACACCAGGACAGAATAAACACCCACAAATTACCACATTTTGGGAAGTAAATGCCCCAAGGTATTTTTTAAAAGGTGAGTCTTTTAAAGACACTTCTTTCCATATAGAAACTAATATGCATATTTTTACACAAAGTTGTCAATTTAGTGAGATATTTCTCATGTGCAGCATGGGCATACTTTAGAATTACACCCCAAAACACATTCAGCTACTCCTGAGTATGGTGATACCACATGTGTGAGATTTTTTTCACTTTCACTTTTTACTGGACTGATTATGTACTGGACATTGCATCTTGTGTATCACACAGATCAACCAATTGTGTCAAAACCAATGCACTATTATACATTATAGCATACAGTCACCTATGTATGAGTGGTCAGGGAATATAGATTAGTGTAGCGGCTCCTATAGCAGTCCAAGTCCTTTTAAGTCAACAAGCCTAGACTTCTGGTACATGGCTACCCCCAGGAATGCCATGCCCACTGGCCTAGGGTCTTGTAGGAACGTAGTCAGCGGGATGTGCAGATGGCTCAGTTCAGGCCGTAGACAAAGACATGATCAGCAAAAGGGCAAAGGATCAGTCCAGGCAGCAGGTAAAAAGTGGTCAATAAACAGGCCAGGGTTAGTACAGGTGGCAGGCAAAGACAATGACTGGAGTGACAGTGATTAGAGACAATACGACTCGTGTGGCAATCAGGAACACTGCGTGGACAGAGGTGATTAAGGACACTGAATTCCTGTCATTAAGGTCATGCACCGGTCTGGTGACATTGTACTGCTGTGGCGGTGATCAGAGAGAACGGCTGGTGGCAAATACAGTGATATCAGAGCAGCTAGCCATTGTACATGATCACTGCTGCAGCAGTAAGTCACCATAGTGACACTGTACTTGCTCTGGTGACAATATGTACAAAAAAAATCTATATATGTATGTACATATACTTTTTGATAACTAGAGCAGTGCAGTGTTACCATAGTGACACTACTACTCTGGGACCTTACTACTCTGGTCACAGTTATCATATGATACAGAGCCACTGTGATAAGCCCTGGTACCATATGATCTCTGACTAACTAGTAAGCAAGGTATTATCAATGCCAGCCTTGCTTACTATTGTAACTGTGATTAGTCACAGCAATCACATGGTACCAGGGCCGATGTGAGCGGCCTGGTAGCGTGATCGGTAGTTGTGTCCAGTACCCACAGTCCGTTCCAGAATGCTTCACTGCATGCCCCAGGGGGTGCACACAAAGCGCAGTTCTGGGAGAACATACAGGTATGTCCTCCTGGAACTAGAGAGCTCCTGCCTTATTAATTGAGATTAGATATTGTAAGGGGTAATTCCAGACATCATCCAAATCATCATTGTCCATGCTCAGAATGTCCAGTGTCCATTTCTCTCTACATTTGCATAAACCCTCGAACAGAGGCTGACCCTGGGTCTGGTTAAACCCTCCCTCCCCTGTTCTTTGAATACTCTTTATTATTCATATACGGTACTTTTTGGTATACTTACCTTTTTCCTGTTACTCTATTTCTCATTTTTCAAATTTCATTCTTATAATCAGTGAGATCATCCTTATAGTAATTATATATATATTTTGCACTGTTGGACTGGGGCTGTTTTACAGTTGTTGTTTGTGTGCGGTTGGCTGGGTAACCGGAAAGAGCTGTGTGTCTATAATCCTGCGGAGGCACTAATTAGTCATGTCTCCAATCTCCCTATATAAGGATGTTTACCACACGTATACTCCATGCTCTGAGAAAACTAGTGTCACGAGTGAAACGGGTCAACATGACACCATCACGCCCTATGGTCTGAGGGCACAGATTGCCGGACACAGACACTCTCCACTAGACTCCCCCAGAAGTATGCTTGGAATGTAAAAGTTAACCCCTGGATGTCTGCAGTTATGGCGCAAGATGCCAGCTACACACGTGGAGCAGTAAGCGGAATGTCTCTCTCCAATCTGCGGAAACCAATCCCTCAATACAGCAACTGGATGATCGGGCGGCCGGATTTCAGGACAACCTTGAACGAACTACCAGGAAAGAGTTGAGCTGTATCAACATTTATACACCAGACTGAGTATTGAACTTTAAACATTCACATACACTCACATCCTCTACATGCACCTGGTAACCGTTGCCCTAGCCCTAGCGAGATACCCAAAGCGGGGCTTTGGGTATCCTCTGCCAATAATCGGCTGCTCTTCCTGCTCCCTAACTGCTGTGTACTATCTCCGGATTTGCTTTGTCCATTCCCCTTTCCAGCCCCCCTCCCTGCCCTTTTCCTTTCATCATCTGGGTTTCTTACCCGGAAGTTGTTATTCTCCCGTGTGGAGTACCATATGGAATTCTAGGCTCCAGCTTTCTTGGCTCTGTGATCCAATTTACCACAGATTCAGCATATAACCATGTGGAATTAGTGGCCCATAACATATGTGTGGTATGAGTGTTTGTGGTGGCTACCTGTGTCCTCTGACAACGTCAAATTTTGAACTGAATGTAGTGGAGGTTATTTATATATAACTTTTTATGGTTTCTAGTGTCTATGTGGAATTGTTCAATAAACATTTAACTAACTTTGATTAATACCAGTTGTTTCTCGTTGATGAATTCTTCCCCTCTTTTCTATACGCTGCTGTTTAATTCAGAGGAACACACCTCTTATGCCCCGTACACACGGTCAGATTTTCCGACGGAAAATATGTGATAGGACCTTGTAGGCTCCATCACACATTTTCCATCGGATTTTCTGACACACAAGTTTGAAAGCAGGCTATAAAATTTTCCTACAACAAAATCCGTTGTCGGAATTTCCGATCGTGTGTACATAAATCCGACGCACAAAGTGCTACGCATGCTCAGAATAAATAAAGAGATGAAAGCTATTGGCTACTGCCCCGTTTATAGTCCCGACGTACGTGTTTTACGTCACCGCGTTCAGAATGATCGGATTTTCCGACAACTTTATGTGACCGTGTGTATGCAAGACAAGTTTGAGCCAACATCCGTCAGAAAAGAACCTAGGATTTTGTTGTTGGAATGTCCGATCAATGTCCGACCGTGTGTACGGGGCATTAGTGTTATCTAATTGAGGTGACGGTTATCATTGTTGAGCTGTTTAGGAGTTGGATACCTGATTTCCCCTCCAGCTATTATTTACAGGTATAGCCTCAGTGACTTTTTTATCCAGTTATTTATAAACCAAATTATGATATGCATGCATGGTGTAATTATTATTATTTTTCAGGGTTTATATAGCGCTAACCGTTTGCACAGCACTTTACAATCTAACATGAGACAGTACAGTTACAATACAATAAAATTCAAGAGGGTGAAGAGGGCCCTGCTCTTAAGAGCTTATAATTTAATAGGGTTGGGCAAGTGGTACAAAAGGTTATAACTGTAGTGGATGAGCTGATGGAAAAGATACAATTTCAGTTAGTGGGAGACATGATAGGCTCACCTAAAAACAGCCAGAGTAGGAAATAGCCAGGCAAGTTTAGAGATTTCCAGAGGATGGCAGGAGCTCTAGAGAAGTCCTGGAGATGAGCATGGGAGGAGGAGACAAGTGAGCTTGAGAGCAGGGAGTCTTGGGAGGACGATTTGGGTGATATTTGGAGACAAGATCGGGGCAGAGTTGTGGATGGCTCTGTAACTGTAGCTGAAGAAAAAATAACAGATGGGTAGTTAGTATTTGACTCTCAATACAGAAAAAGAAGGAAGGTGTTCATTAACAATTTTATTGCTCAACAGTTTAATATCCTTGGCTGTCCACATGACTGGCTCTGAGACTCGAAATAGCTGCGGAAGGTTAGTTTTTTTTCCACAACGCAAGATGAGAGGACCATGAATGGGAGACAGCAGGATGAAGCACCATAGTCCTGTTCACGCCCTAATTGTAGCCCCCATGGTGCGAGTGAGGGGATACAAGGCCCAGTAGCCTCTATACAGAAATTATTGCAGCACTTCGTAAGAACCCTATTGCCTACGCCACCACCGAGGCATTCCCTTTACCAAGCCCATTATGAGTGCATACAAGCTGCCGACTAAGAATTATTAGAAGGGGGGGCGGAGTCAGCAGTAGAGGAAGATGGCCGCATAAGGAAAGAGCTCCTGGTCCACATGGCAGTTCCCGACCTCTCAGAGCAACAATATAATGCCGTTCCAGCTCACAATCACCGGCGCAACACTGCCAGCTGACATGGGGAAAAGAAAACCGGCTCCAGGCCCCCGCAAGCTGACAACATACTTCGGGCCTGCTGGAGTTCAGTCAGCTAAAGATGGCGCCAGCTGGGAACATCCACACTCTCCCTCACACCACAGCACTCTGTGCGGATCAAACTCCAGTGGTGGAACCCGCTCCTCTCCTAGGGACTCTCCGGGAAACAGCCCTGTGAAATCCAACCCTAAGAAGTCCCCAGCACACCAATATGCAGGTGAGAAGGGAAGGGGAGACATTTCCGAAGACTCCACACGTGAGTTCATAGAATGTTTTGATGACTATCCTGCTGTAGGGCAGCCCCTCTTAGACAAGACACTGAAAGACATGCTGGTGTCTCTGAGAGGATCACTTCACAGGGACATGATGTCGATGGTCTCTTAGATTAGAAGGGAGGTGGATGATATGGGAGATAGAATACATCATGTGGAAAATAAGATGAGAGACTTTGCAGCAGCACACAATGAACTAGTTGATTTTCACAATGAAGCAGATGATGCATTAATGGCCATTAAAGCAAAGATTGCGGACCTCGAAGATCGTTCCAACAATGTGAAGTTCTGTGGGGTCGCTGAAAATATACTCCCAGCTGAACTACCCAACCATATGCAACAATTAATTGCAATGCTTCTAACTGAGGTACCTAAATGAGAGATTGTTGTTGACAGGGCACATAGACTTCCTAATCCGCCATTTTTGCTTGAAAAAGTGCCACGCGACGTGATTGCCTATCTATATGTGGAGAAACAATGTAAATCTTTTCTCCAGACCACCATTTAAAGCAGAAATTAAAGGGAAACTACAAGAATTCTTTTCCAATAATGTCACACCCGAGGTATCTTCTTCCTCGGTTTGGTGCGCACACAAAGCCTTTATTTTAGGCACTTTGATACAGATGGCGGCCAGGGAGAAAAGACGCAAAACACAACTTATGCCAGACTTAATTGCTAAAATTAAACAGCTGGAGTCTCATCATAAATCCACCTTAGCAGAGGACAAATTCATTGAACTGACCCAGTACAGAAACCAATTCAAAAGCCTACTAGAATCAAATCACGAAAAATGCTCTAAGGAGACTTATGCCTCGTACACACGGTTGGATTTTCTGACGTAAAATGTGCGATCAGAGCTTGTTGTCGGAAATTCCAACCGTGTGTGTAGGCTCCATCGGACAGTTTCCATCAGAATTTCCGTCGCACAAAATTTGAGATCTGGTTCACAAATTTTCCGACAACAAAATCTGTTTGCGTAAATTCCGATCGTGTGTAGACAATTCCGACGCACAAAGTGCCACGCATGCTCAAAATAAATTACGAGACGGAAGCGCTCAGTCTGGTAAAACTAGCGTTTGTAATGGACGTAGCACATTCGTCACGCTGCAAATTTTGAAATCTTTGAATGCAGCGCATTCTCCTCTTCTTTAGAATGCTAGAAGAATGAACTTGTTTTGCTGCTCATATTCACACAGAGTTCTCACAAACTTCTTTCTTTAGAATTTTTCGTGATCTCATGAACAATATTTTTGTTTTTCATCAGATCTCCATAATAGTGTTTTTCTGTTTGTTTGTTTTTTTGTTTTTTTTTATCAAGATCTGCATTTTTTTATTTTTCTAGTGCTCTCCATAATATTATTTCTCGTTTTGCATGTCAAGTTACCACAACACCATTATTATCTTGTATTTTTTTTAACTCAAGGAGGTTGGTGTCCCTTGTTAATTTGACCTTGTATTTTTGAAATGTACCTGCCTACTCACAAACAAACTGTCCTTTTTGAAGTAAAACACATAGGCAAGTATTTTTGAAAAATAAATAGCCATTTATTCTGGGTCATAACAAAATAAAGAGGAAGGCAATGCTGGAGAAACTGCTGAAATTTGCGAAGCCTTTGTACCCCAGGGCACACATCAATTATTTTACAGTCAAAATCGGTGGCCTAAGGAGTCCTTATAATAGTGAGCACAATCCGGTCCAGAAGTCCAAGAGATCAGGAACAGCAGCAGATGACGCTTCCTTCCAGGCTGTGGCTCTGGTGTTGGAGGTGTGGCAGGAGGTGGAGGAGGAGGACCATGGTTCAACTCACAAATGTTGCTTCGGCTTGTGAGTTTGCCCCTCAACCCTTTATTTAGGGCTTAAAAGATCACTTCCTCACATAAGAGGCATTGGCCCTCCTCCATTTCCAGCATTTTGCAGGCTGTCATGTAGGCATAGTCCTCTTGAACACTGGGGGGGGGGGGGGGTCTGAGGCCTGCAATAGCCTTTAGAAATAGGCCAATTGCTGCCTCCTTCAGGTTACTCCTCTTCCTGGCTGACACGTACCTCGTATGTGAGCCTGACGTGCAGAGGGAGACCTCTCGTACAGCCCTGGTTCCCAGATCACTGGAGTTGAGGACAGTGACCGTAGGAGCACAGCGGGGTTTGAGTGCCTGGTGGATTCTCTGGAACTGGAGATGATGTCCACTGGGAGACACTGGAACTGGCTGGAGTGCCGGGTGCAGATAAGCTGGATACAAGTCAGCAGGCTGCAGGTAAGCTGGATGCAGGTCAGCAGGATGCAGGTAAGCTGGATGCAGGTCAGCAGGGTGCAGGTGAGCTGGATGCAGGTCAGCAGGCTGCAGGTAAGCTGGATGCAGGTCAGCAGGATGCAGGTAAGCTAGGGGCAGGTCAGCAGGGTGCAGGTGAGCTGGATGCAGGTCAGCAGGCTGCAGGTAAGCTGGATGCAGGTCAGCAGGATGCAGGTAAGCTGGATGCAGGTCAGCAGGGTGCACACAGCAGGCAGAAGCAAGGTCAGACAAGCCGGGTCATACACAGTGCATCAGTTCGACAGAATCGGCAGGCAAGTAATAGTCAAGTTCAGGCTGGTTTCTGGTAACAGGAGATCAGGCAGGCAGGTAAACAGAATCAGATTCAGGGAAAGCCAAGGTTCAGGATTGGAGACAGCAGCGTGGTCAGAGAGCCAGGTCAGGTGATCGGATGCTGATTACAGGAACAGGTCACAGGTGAAGCTGCAGATCAAACAGCAAGAGCTGAATGGTGGAAGCCCCTCTTAAAGGCCACTGGGAGCCAAAGCCGCGCCACTGTGCGTGCGATCTCCGCGATCGGCACATGCGCATTGGCGCACGCCTGTTCGTTACCGGGAACCTGTTGGTGGGGAAGCGCCTGAGCCCTGTTGCAGGTCTGGAAGTAATATGTCCATGACATTGCCCCCCCTTAAGGGCAACCTCCGGGTGCCCAAAAGAGCTCTTTTCTGAGGATGTCTGCGGAAGAAGGCCTGGATCAGTTCTTGAGCACGTACATTTTGCTTAGGTTCCCATGAGTTCTCCTCTGGTCCATAACCCTTCCATTTGATTAAAAATTGAATTTGGTTACCTCTCCTCCTGCAGTCTACGACAGCCTCCACCTCATACTCCTTGTCCTTATTAATAATAACGGGTCTGGGTGGCCCCGATCCTCTGTCCGGGAAAGGGTCGGGTACTGTGGGTTTAAGCAGAGACACGTGAAACACTGAGTGCACTTTGAGCGACTCAGGCAGGGTAAGTTCATAGGAGACCTTATTCAATTTCCTTATAACTGGGAAAGGGCCAATGAATCTGGGTGCCAGCTTCTTTGAAGGGCAAGCCATCTTGAGGTTGGTGGTAGATAACCACACCTGATCACCTGGTTGGAGACGTAATTCACCTCTTCTCTTCCTGTCATAAAGCCTCTTGTTGGTTGCCTGCGCCTTGGCCATAGCTTCTTGCAACAACTTGTTGTTGCGACCCAGGAACTCGACAGTGCTTTGTACTGCTGGAACAGGAGATTCCGGAATAATGTTAGGCAGGAAGACGGGATGGTACCCATAGTTCGCAAAGAACGGTGACTGACCTGTGGCTGAATGGCTGGCATTGTTGAAAACAAATTCCGCTAGAGGCAAAAGTGCTACCCAATCATCTTGGACAAATGAGGTAAAGCAACGGATGTACTGTTCCAGGGTTTGGTTCGTCCTTTCAGTTTGTCCGTTAGTCTGGGGGTGGAAAGCAGATAACATGGAAAGTTCAATTTTCAGAATTTGGCATAGTGACCTCCAGAAGTGGGAGGTGAACTGGACTCCCCTGTCAGATACAATGTTGGTTTGTACCCCGTGCAGCCTTACAATCTCCCTGATGAACACCCAGGCGGTTTCCAAAGCAGACGGCGTACTCTTTAGGGGTATGAAGTGGGCCATCTTAGACAGACGGTCAACCACTACAAAGATAGCTTTATGTCCTTCAGAAGGGGGTAGTTCCACTACAAAGTCCATGGCAATCATGCTCCAGGGTCTTTTAGGAATTGGTAGTGGTCTGAGAAGGGCCCAGGACTTGGTCCTGGCAGACTTGCTTTGGGTACAGATGACACATGACTTAACATAGTCCTTGCAATCTTCCTCAAGCTTCGGCCACCAAAACATGCGCTGGATTCGTTCACAAGTCTTGTGAACCCCAAAATGTCCGGCCAGCGGGTGGTCGTGACACAGGCTCAGCACTTCTGTCCGGCAACTTTCTGGCACAAAAATTTTGCTGTCCTTCCAAAGCATCCCATCCCTGGGTATCAAGATTGATCCTGGAGGACCGTACACCCCCTCTGAGGCTTGTTTTAGACCGGACATCAGGTCTCTCTGGAAAAGCAGAAAGTTGCCCTCAGATAAGATTGTGTCCGGAACTGAAGTTTCCTTGGGGTCATCGTACATCCGAGAGAGAGCGTCAGGCTTGATGTTCTTTGATCCTGGCCGGTAGGTGATGTGAAATGAAAATCTGGAAAAGAATAACGCCCATCGTGCCTGACACGGCTTCAAACGTTTGGCAGTTCGTAAATATTCCAGATTTTTATGATCCGTGTAGATAAGTATGGGATGTGCCGCTCCCTCTAGCAAGTATCGCCATTCTTCGAGTGCGGCTTTAATGGCCAAAAGTTCACGGTCCCCCACATCGTAATTCTTCTCTGCAGGAGAAAGCTTCCGAGAGAAGAAAGCTATGGGGTGCATGAGATCCTTGAGTCCTTGGCGCTGAGAAATAACTGCCCCCACAGCTGTTTCTGAGGCATCAACCTCGAGTAGGTAAGGAAGAGAGGGATCCGGATGGCTCAATATGGGGGCAGAGGTAAAGAGTCCCTTTAGGGTAGAAAAGGCAGCTTGAGCCTGGGGATTCCACTGGAATCGGACGTTTTTTCTTGTTAGCTGGGTGATCGGAGAGATAATTGCAGAAAATCCTTTGATGAACCTTAGGTAAAAATTGGCGAAGCCAACAAAACGTTGCACCCCCTTTTTATCTGAGGGTGCAGGCCAGTCCAGAACAGCTGTGACCTTTTGTGGGTCCATCTTGAACCCTTCTGTGGAAATTACCAGGCCCAGAAATTGGATACTCTGATGCTCGAATTCGCATTTTTCTGGTTTGGCGTATAAGCCATGCTGACGGAGTCGGCAGAGTACCATCTTGACGTGTTTCCGGTGCTGATCCAAATATGAGGAAAAGATCAGGATATCGTCTAAGTAGACTATGACGAAAATGTCCATATAGTCTTTGAAGATATCATTTATCAGGTGCTGGAAGGTAGGCATTACACAGGCCGAAGGGCATCACCAGATATTCGTAATGGCCAAACCTGGTACGGAGGGCCGTTTTCCACTCGTCCCCTGCACGAATGCAAACCAAATTGTAGGCCCCACGAAGATCGAGTTTGGTGAACACAACAGTAGTTCTTAATCTTTGAAAAAGCTCAGGTACCAGGGGTAAAGGGATACCGGTTCTTGACCGTGACCTTGTACAGCTCCCGGTAATCCACACAAGGACGCAATGAGTAGTCCTTCTTCTCCACAAAAAAGATCCCTGCCCCAGCCGGAGAGGTGGATGGCCGGATGAACCCCCTCTTAAGGTTTTCGTCAACATATTCCTTTAAAACCTCCAACTCCCGCTCAGACAGAGGGAAAATTTGCCCAAAGGGGATTTCAGCTCCGGGCAGTAACTCAATCGGGCAATCGTAGGAATGATGAGGAGGAAGTGTCTCTGCCCCTCGTTTACTAAAAACGTCTAAGAACTCGTGATACTGTTCAGGTACTGCTGAGCGTAATTCTGAGTCAGCTTCCAGGCAAAGCAAAAGGGCCAGATATCTTGGAAGGTAAGGGCAGACAATGTTATTGACAGTAGAGGGACTAAAACCTGATTTCACCGGAGACCCAGTCAATTTGCGGGTTGTGGGCCTGAAGCCACGGTAGACCCAAGATGATCGGGAACAGAGGGGAAGCAATAGCATCAAACTTAAGCAGTTCCTTGTGGTTCGAGACAGTAATTACAGGCAGTGGGGGAGTCTCTTGAGTCACCTGGCCAGATTTAATATGGGATCCATCTGCCAAGAAAAAGGAAAGTCCTTGAGCCCTGTGCTGGAGTGGAATGCGCTGTTGGTTGGCAAAGTTCAAATCAATAAAACAACTGCATGCACCAGAGTCTATTATTGCAGTAACAGACACAGTCTTTCCAGAAAACTGAAGGGAAATAGCTAGGTAAGTACAGAGAGCTGAGTGACTGTGTGGTGGGATGGATGAAGATCTACGGTACTTGGCAGGGCATGAATGTACATAATGGCCCGGTCCCCCGCAGTACAAACACAGGTTGAGCTGTTGCCGACGTAGACGTTCCTTGGCAGACAATGCGGGTCTCATTAGTCCGACCTGCCCAGATTTATGAAAGTCCGGTATTAGTTTGGTTGGTGCAGGATTAACTGGGACCGGTCTAAGGGGAACAAGACGAGAGGTCGTAGGCACTTGGGGTAACATCCAAGTTGGTTGAGTCTGCTGAGTCACCCTCTCCATCCTGCGTTCCCGAAGACGACAGTCTATCTGAATAGTTAGGGTCATCAAAGATTCCAGGGAATTTGGTACACCGACCCGAGCCAGTTCATCCTTTAGTCCTTCTGACAAGCCTAGGCGAAACTGGTGCCGTAAAGCTGCATGGTTCCACTGGGTATCTGTGCTCCAGCGTCTAAAGTCCGTTATATAATCTTCGACCACTCTGCGGCCCTGCTGGAGCGTGCTAAGAGCAGCTTCGGCAGTGGAAGTTCGTTGGGGGTCATCATATAAGAGTGACATTGCGTTGAAGAAGGATGACAAAGAGTCCAGAGAAACATGGTGTTCTTCCAGCAGGTGATGAGCCCAGGCTTGTGGTTCTCCCAGCAGAAGTGAGACAACAAACCCCACCTTGGTGTTTTCCCACGAAAAGGTTAAGGGTAGTAAGGAAAAGTACAGCTCACATGCATTACGGAAAGTCCGAAACTTGCTTCGATCCTCAGAAAACTTCTCCGGAATTGGGACCCTGGGTTCTGGAGATAACATCATTACAGGGAGTGCGGGGGAAGCCTCTGATGACAACCCACTGGAAGAAAGGTTTGTAATACTCGTCCGGGACTGCACTTGTCTCACCAGGTGTTCATAGCTGTCCTGAAAGGATTTTACCTCTTGCGTGAGGACGGAGAGTAATTGGCAGATTTCATCAGTAGCAGAGGTCCCTCTTGCAGGCTCAGGCATGGCTGTTTATTACTGACACGTACCTCGTATGTGAGCCTGACGTGCAGAGGAAGACCTCTCGTACAGCCCTGGATCCCAGATCACTGGAGTTGAGGACAGTGACTGTAGGAGCACAGCGGGGTATGAGTGCCTGGTGGATTCTCTGGAACTGGAGATGATGTCCACTGGGAGACACTGGAACTGGCTGGAGTGCGGGTGCAGATAAGCTGGATACAAGTCAGCAGGCTGCAGGTAAGCTGGATGCAGGTCAGCAGGGTGCAGGTGAGCTGGATGCAGGTCAGCAGGCTGCAGGTAAGCTGGATGCAGGTCAGCAGGATGCAGGTAAGCTGGGTGTAGGTCAGCAGGGTGCAGGTGGGCTGGATGCAGGTCAGCAGGCTGCAGGTAAGCTGGATGCAGGTCAGCAGGATGCAGGTAAGCTGGATGCAGGTCAGCAGGGTGCACACAGCAGGCAAAAGCAAGGTCAGATAAGCTGGGTCATACACAGTGGATCAGTTCAACAGAATCGGCAGGCAAGGAATAGTCAAGTTCAGGCTGGTTTCTGGTAACAGGAGATCCAGCGCTGCCTCTTTGATTGTTATAAGGGTGGTTTACATGCCACAGACAGGGCAGCTCCCTGTACATATGAATATGGGGATAAAGTCCTGATTGTTGAATAGATCAATTTTCTCTGCAAGACACAACACAAGATAAACCCTAATGTCAGGCTAAACTCTCCTATTCTTGTCCCAATATAGGCCTCAATCTATAAGCCGTATAGGCCACTGATGCACCAACTTAAAATTGTACCTTCGTTATAACGATCGTTGCTTCCGTTACTTCGACCCCCGCTCACAGATCGTACGTATGATGCACACGTGTTACGCTTTATATACACTGCGCATGTGTGAAACTCCAGCCGCCCCTGATGTTCTTTCTAGTGTATTCCCCGCCCCTTGTCTTTTGGCGCAGTGGGAGAGAACATGGCAGAGAGACAACATGTGCATGCAGAGGAGAGCAGCAAAGACAAAAGGGCCAGAGCCCCAAACCTCATGATCCCGGAGGAGATTGAAGGCCTCAAATATGTCCTTTGTAGAAATGGTGGACATCTTGAAGAGGGCCAACTATGATGGGAAGTATGGACCTTACCCAAACCCAAATGTGAGAAAGGCCAAGATCATGCCTAAAGTTGTGAAGAGTCTGCACAGGAATTTTGGGGTACGGCGATCCAAGGAGAAATTGAGGAAATGCTGGTCAGACCTTAAATTGAGGGAGCAGAATCAGTACAGAAGAATCAAGAAAGTGCTGCAAAAAAGTAAGTATTTTGTTGTGTGTTCCTAGTCTTCTTCTTAACGTTTGTGCTGCTCCATGTTGGCAACTTTCATGTTCATAGGCACAGTAATCGGTCGTAGGAAACAATCGTTCATTAGCCCACTTATAAGATGTTTTAGGCAGATACAGGTTAAGTACATTTGTTCATGCCTATTTGTATTAAAAAAAAGTTTGTTGCCTAGATGGGTTTGTAACTACTGTACAATGAAATGTAAACTTGATTCAGTGTAAGGAGAGGACACTCAGCAGCTGTTTACACATCTGGATGCAGGAGCACTAGTGTGGGACACCAGAATCAAACTTTTTAGGGTGTCCCACACAGGTGCTCCAGTGGGTACTAGGGGTGTCTCCATGTGTGAAAATTAACCAAAAAAGGGAAGTATTCCAGCATTGGAATGGAAATAAAAATGTCTTCAACTTGGAACTCTGCCAAAACAGACAATTGTACCCCACTTCCAAGTAGGAATTTCATATTCCTATTTCTGCCCTCCAATATCTGTGTGCTAAGTATACCTTTTTTTTATTCACATAGGGGAGAAAAGACTCTGGACAACTGAGGAAACCAGGGACCCCCCACCCCCGAAAAAGAAGGGGAAGTCACCAAAAACCAAGCAGTGGATGAGGAGGGAGAGGAGAGAGACGTTTTGGAAGTGGGCAAAATTGTCACCACAACAGGTGAGTGTCTGAGACCACAGCTTCAGGTACGAGATCTGTTCCTACATATTTATAATACATGGTGTGTTTTTATCTTTTAGGTGATGTGGATGTTGTGGAAGAAGAATCTCATTTCACCAGTGAAAGTGCCCAGATCCTCATCGGGGAGATAATGGGGTGCAATCGCGAATTCGAAAATATTAAGCAAAACATCAATGATGTTCAACCAAAAATGAAGAACATCATTGATGTTTTATGGAGAATCTAAAACACACAAAAATTTAAACCTTTGTTTTAGTGTATTTTTGGTTTTAAAAACAAATTTTGTTTAAGTATTTAAAAAGCCTAATTTTGAAGATGCACGCAGTGTGTCAACATGTGCTATCTGCCATCAGGGAATATCAATGTACGCATTTTGTGGGTGCAACTAAAGTAGCTGAGAGGAAGGGGTTGAACCCCCAAAACACGTCCATTGATCCCCCATGATGGGAGCTAGCACATGTTGACCTTAGGCAAGGGATCAGGAGGGAAATCCCCAGTTTGAATCCTAATTTGTGTGCATCTTCAAAATTAGGCTTTTACAGGTGTGACATCACCCCATCTGATGACGTCTGATGATGTCTGATATTGCCTTCACTTTATCATAGTAGAACTTTGTAAGTTCCTGAGTTCTGTATGTTATGCTTTGAAACATGCTTGTTTAACCAAATAAGGCTATTTCTAATTAATGTGACAAAAAATAATGTTAAAGATATTGGTTTGTTCAAAAACACTTTTCTAAACGCACATGTGAATGTACTTTGAGTAAAAAGTTTTCTACTCAACAATGTGTGGCTTCTTCTTTCAATGATCAAAAGCAGTTTTTGGAGTAAAAGTTGGTGTTTACAGTGGCAATGAGGGTTATTTACTAAAAGCAAATCCACTTTGCACTACAAGTGCAGTTTCAGTGCACTTTTAAGTGCACTTGGAGTGCAAAGTGGAAGTTCCTTTAGTAAATAACACCCACAGTGCTTTCTAATTTGCCTCAATCATGCAATTTTCATGACTCCACAAAATTCACTCATGGTGCTGAAAATGATGAATATTTTACTCAGTAATGCATTACATACATTAACAACAAAAACAAGGTGTGTGTAGCAGACCCACAACATAATAATAGTTCGCTGAAGAAGAGATTGTCACCACATGTATCAAAAAAATTACATTTGCACTATTGAAGAAAATGGCCAAAAAGAAAAGCCCATTGGAGAACCTAGGAGACAGCTAAAAGATACCCAGGCAGTAAATCAAAGGAAATCTTCTTTCAGTTTAAGTTCAAAAATTGTTGATAAAATGTTTAATAAACAGTTTCTGGCATATCAATGGCCCCCCTAACCACAAAGTACTCGACATACTTCTGTCTTACTTCGCGGGCGCTTTGGGGGGGCAAGCCAGGGTCGGCCAGCTTCAAGCGCCCTCAGGGTTTCTTGTTGAAGTCCGACCTCAGGCCCAACTGAGGCCACATAGTTCATTGAATTTCTCCTTAAATAGTTGTGTAGAATGCAGCATGCAAGGATTATATGGTTAAGTTTATATTCCACCATGTTGATTGGCGTAAGGAATAAGTGAAACCGGCTGGCCATTATCCCGAATGCGTTCTCCACCACTCTTCTGGCTCTAGCCAGACAGTAGTTATAAACCCTCTGGTCCGGGGTGAGGGTCCTCATGGCTTCAAAACGGTCAGCTGGTCAGAACAAACCAACAGAAAGCACTGAAAAACAGAAAGGCCAGAGCTGAAAATCAGATACGAGTGAACAAGAACGCACTGAGAATCAAATACGTAATATAAATACGAACCCACAAGCACGAACCGAAGAGCAGTAACGATCATAAAAGCAGGAGGCTGAAAAGCGCAAATCATCTGTCACCAAACTTCTACTAACATGAGATTAGCGGAAGGAGCCCGAAGGGTGGCGCACTTGGTATTGAACTTCCCTTTTCTAGTGCCATCATACGTGTTGTACGTTACTGCGTTCTTGACGTTCAGAAATTCCGACAACTTTGTGTGACCGTGTGTATGCAAGACAAGTTTGAGCCAACATCTGTCGGAAAAAATCCATGGATTTTGTTGTCGTAATGTCCGATCAATGTCCGATCGTGTGTACGGGGCATTAGAGTATTACACTACTCTCAGGGCAATAAGGCAGGAAAATTCCTAGCCAGCTACCTCAGAAATAGACAGTTAAAATCTAAATTAGCTTCACTTAATGACCATGTAAGGAAAACTAAAGTATTTCATCCTGACCAAGTTGCAAATGTCTTTCGTAAATATTATACAGACCTCTACAATTTAGGGAAAACCTCCCGAATACATCTAAAGAAGACTTAGATCAACTAAATTCCCCTATTGGAGAGGATGAGATTCTAGCTGTTATTAAATCATTGCCAAACAATAAATCACCTGGAGCTGATGGATTTACAGCTGAATATTACAAAGCTTTTTTCAGATACTTTAAATCCACATCTAAAGAGACTATTTAATGATGTGGCTTCCAATGCAGTCTTCCCTTCTGAAATGTTGAAAGCCACAATAGTGACATTGCCTAAACCAGGGAAAACCCTTGATTGTCTACAAAATTTTCACCCTATATCGTTGCTAAACTCAGTTCTTAAGATATATGCAAAAATTTTGGCCATTAGACTAGCAGCAATTACCCCAAAATTAATCAAAACAGACCAGGTGGGAAGGAGAAAAGAGACGGAGAAAGAATTACAAGAATTAATAAAAAAGTATGATATTGAGATACAGGCCAAAAAACTGAAGAAATTTAAAAGAGACGTCCTTGATTATAAGAACATGAGTCTATAAATGGCAACTATCGCTGGAAGATCATATTGATGAACTTGATGAAACTTTCATGGATGATAGCCTGCAAGAGGATAGCGAACCCATACCAATTGGATCAATTGGATTAATGGGTAACCCATCACAACAACCTACAACCAATCCTGGTCGTACTATCCGTGAAGACTGCGTCTATCTAATACATATCCAGATAGACTTGAAAATAGGAGGGTCAACTATCCAGGACCAAACCAATATAGAACACCAAACAGGTCCAGACATAAAGGACCTACTCCTCAGACACCAGGATACAACGTATCCACATATAATAGGTTTTCACCATTAAGAAGGAATAATCCAGATACCCCATACCATCAAAATAGAAGATATGATGGAGAAGATGGGGATTTTTCCAGGGGTGGCCAATGAGACAGGCCCCCAGGCAGATGGAAAGCCAGAGTTCCTGACAGGAATTTTGGATGGAGGGGACGGAATGGCAACAGAGTGGACTTACAGAGAGGAGGATATTATGGGATGATGGAAGATTTTCCTCAAGAACAAGGCATAGATATGAAACCCAGGAACGGGGGGAATACCTACCAAGAAAGAGATATGGGATTTCCACAAAGGAACCTGGAAAGAGGTAACAGACAAGAGGAAAGAGGGGAGGGAAGAAAAAAGAGAAGAAGGGAATACTAGGGCAAGGAATTTTTAACCTGAGTGATGTCCAATTCTCAAATGAGATGAAAATTTTAGATTTAATATTAAAATGTGCACCCGATAAACCATTAGATAAATTTGAGGTCTTTATTAACCTGCAAAAATTCATGAGGAAGCTCAATTTGAAGAAACATTTTGCTCTCAATAAAGACACCAGAACCTTGGAAGATACAGCATTTATACAGACTAACCTCAAAAATTACTCAATTTTTAACCCCAAAACCCTAGGTAACCAATGTCTGGGGGCGTTCAAAAAGATGGTGGAAGATGATCTGGGTAAATTGATAAAGAGGAATACTAGAACCAAAAACATCTGGAACACCATAAAACAAATAGGGAAGAAAAATGAAGTAATAATACTCCCGGTAGACAAGGGGGGGGAGTAGTCATACTTAATAAGAAAGACTACGAAGAGGAGATGGAGAATCTATTGAAGGTGGAAAATACGTATAAGATGCTCAGAGGTAGCCCTAAGAATAAATATGAAAAGAAGAACTTTGTGAATAAAGGGAAGGCATTGGGTATTCTGAATGACAAAGAAGCTGAGTATCTGGTATCCAACTCCACAAAGACCCCGGTGATCTACTATACACCTAAAATCCACAAAAGGCTGATAAAACCCCCTGGGGGACCCATTATCAGTGGAATTAATTCAGTCTTCTGGAGGTTAGGAGAATACTTGGATAATTATCTCAAACCGCTGGTAAAATGGGGGGAAATCATATCTACGGGATAGCTCACAACTCATACAAGAACTTAAAAACATCGAAGGAACGCAAAGCTATCTATTAGCCACAATTGATGTGAATTTATTGTATACCAAGATGGTTTGAAGGGAGTTGAAAAAGCACTACACTAAAAAACTGGAATGAAACAACAGATTGGGTATATTCTGGAAGGCTTGCGACTGACCATGGAGTGTAATTATTTTTGGTACAATAAAAATTACTACATACAAACTAAGGGGGTTGCTATGGGGGCACACTACGCACAGAGCGTAGCTAACCTCTTCATGGACATATGGGAAGAAGAATACGTGTATAATAGGCTGATACTCCAGATAAAACTGTACCGAAGATATATAGACGAACTGATCATAATATGGGATGGCAACGCTGAAATCCCTTGAAGACTTCGTCAATAATTTGAATATGAACTGATATGGTATTTCGTGTACATGTACAGGGGGTCCCCGGGTTACAAACAAGTTAGGGACTGTAGGTTTGTTCTTAAGTTGAATCTGTTTGTAAGTCGGAACAGGTACATTTTTTAAGTGTAGCTCCAGCCAAAAAAACTATTTTTAAGCTTTTTGGATAGCATAGGGAAGGGTTAACACCCCTGTAACATTTGTTTTGCTGTGTGTGCCCCTGTTCAGAAGATTTGACCTCACTTTCTGTCCCAATGACAATTGGATTTTGAAAATTTTGGGTTGTTGTGGAAATAAGCCTTGGTGATAAAGCATCAGTGGAGGTACCTTTTCCCCATAATAGCTCTTACAGGAGTGAATTTCTCTTCCTAGGGGTAGATTTCCTCTCACTTCCTGTTGTCTCCCTCCGTTTGTAAGTAGGAGTCGTTTGTAAGTCAGATGTTTGTAACTAGGGGACCCCCTGTAAATGGAATTATCAAAAGATAGATTATCTGGATTTAGAGATCTTTAAAGAAGGTGATCATTTATGGACTAGAATGTTCTTCAAAGCAATGGATCGTAACGGATATATCCCTACATCAAGTTGCCACCACCCTCGGTGGAAAGGGAATATCCCTAAGGGCCACTTACTGCGATTGTGCAGAAATTGCAATTCATTGGAAGATCTTGAAGTACAATCTAATATCCTGATGAAACGATTTAAGGAGAAGGGTTATCTACAGGAGAATCTAGATAAAGTGAAGCTAGAGATAATGAAGATGGACAGAGATAGCCTTTTCCATAAAAAAAAACAATAAATAAGGAGAATCATAATGATTTGGCCTTCATTACAGACTGACCATAAGGAGTACCAGATAAAAGATCTAATTTATTGTCACAGTACTCATGTCACCTACGTGATCGAATGCCCCTGCCACCTCCAATATGTGGGTAGAACCACTCGTCCCTTATATGTTTGAATTAGAGAGCATATTAATAATATCAAAAAAGGATTCCCTAAGCACAATCTTTTCCGGCACTTTGATGAGGTGCATCAGAGGGATCCATCGGGCTTCATATTTTATGGGATTGACACAGTTAGAGACCATTGGAGAGGTGGAAATAAAACAACTTTAATCTCACAAAATGAAACGAGTTGGATCTATCAATTGGGTTCTCTTGCCCCTAGGGGCTTGAACCTGGACATAGATCTGAATTGCTTCCTAACTAACCCTTGAATGGTGCATGCAGTTGGGGGGCCACTTATGGGTGCTATTTACTTATCTATTATTGCTGGCACCATGCACTTTAATGAAAGTTTCCTGTTACCTAGTGAGTAACATGCATGTCACTCTTTGTAACAGTTGTTGCACTAAGTAGGTCAGGTTTGACTATTGCCGCTATAGGGTGGGGACGGGGCTGCTAGTGATGGATACAAATTTCCGGGTTAAGTTATTAAATTAACTTTTTTTTATAATTCACTGATGTACTAGGTGTTCCTATGAGCTTTCCATCATAATGTGAGGTGTAGTTTTTTATGAATATTTGTGTTATATCTCTGAATGGAGTACTGATGTTTTTACTGGGTAATATTAGGTTTGCAAGGTTTGCACCTCTACCTGAGTATTCTTATGGCCGTAACTACTATTTACCACTAGGGGGAGTATGCACACAGAGGTATGCTGTTCATCCATATTACTCCGCTTAGGGACTGCTATATTTATACTCATTTTGACATTCGTTTCCTTTTATTCAGATATATATACACTACTTCTGTATGAATGTATATATTTGTACTGTTTCCTTGTTAGCGGCGGTGTAGGGATAGATTATATATGGGGTCAATATGACACTAATTAAGCCCCCCCTTTTTTTATATATATATATATTTTTATATATATTTTATATTTTTTTTCTATATTTTTATTTTCACATTTTTTTTGCTAGTATATGTTCCTCATATATATTTTTATAAAGGGTGGGTCTTGCACGGCCGCTGGCGTATGAGTTTTTCATTGGCATGTAGGGTGTAGTTTATTATTAATATTCTGTTTTATAGCTCTGAATTTAGCACTGACAATTTTACTGGGTAATATCAGGTTTGTATCTCTACCTGATTATGCTAGTGGCCGTTATTACTATTTACCACTAAGGGGAGTATGTATACAGAGGTATGCTGCGTATCAATACTACCCCGCTTTGAGACTGCTACTAGTATAATTATACACATTTACCCACTCTGTCATCGGTATTTCAGCTATATATACACCACTTCTGATGCTAATGGACTTATCTGTACTGTTTCTTCTGATATGGGTTAGCGGCGGTGCAGGGTAATTTTATCTATGGGGTCAATATGAAAATTAAAAGCCCCCCTTTTTACATTTTTATTCCACATTCTTTGTACTACATGTGTTCATCATTTAACATAGATCATTCTAATATACTTTCATAAGAGTGGGTCCTGCACAGCCGCTGGCCTCAGAAGATGTTTGATAACGAAACGTGCATAAGGCGGAGTCATGCACTGACGTCATTTCCGGGTGTGATAGCAGTCAGTGAGCCTGTGGAACGCAGCTGGAGTGCAAGACACACCACAGGTCTGAAGCTGTCATTACTCCTGTAGTTGTAGGACTTTGTGAGGAGTTTCCATAGTATGGAACATTTGTTTTTCTTTTTTCTTTTTTTTCTTTTTACTTTTTTGTCTTCCTTTTTTTATTGTTTTAACTTTGGAATAAAAACATTTCCTTATTTAAATACTACACTATGGGAGCCCATATCTCATTTCTTGCATGAAAACCTTACCTATACTGGATAGTGGAGAAAGCATTAGGAGAGGTTGATTTGGGCTTGGATGAAGGATCCTTTGCACACACAATTCGATCCAGCTGCGCGATATCCTTGTAAGGTCTATAGGAGCTGGATACCGGTTGGTAAATTTGGAGCCTGGCTGCATGATCAAGCCTATATGCTATGTGAGATACCCCTGTAGGGGTTACTGGAGCTGGAGAGTGGGGACCCAAGAGGGGGAGCACTTAACTATCACATAAGACTTTGGTTGGATTGATTTTTTTATGTATTTTTTGGACTTGGTACGTTCATTTTTTGGGGTCGTTTCATATTTCAACTATTTTTTAATATTTTATATTTGTCCTACACTTTTGGGACTATTTATTATTTTAATCTGATTTTCATTTGATTTTTATTTGATTTATTTTTATTTTTTTTAATATACCTGGATTTTTGTTATTGTAGTATTGCGTTGTTTGTATCACTTCTAAACGTTTATTTATATCTAGTTTATTTGGCAACCTAGTGAGGTTTGCAACATTAGCACATGCACATTGGTAATTTATTAGGAATGCACTATTGGTATATGCACATTCAATAGTCACTATAGAGGCACATAGCACCTAACAAGTGAACAGGGTCTGTCGCCTTTCATTATATAGGTAGCGCCATTTACCCTCATACTTGCACTATTATCACTCTAGTCCCCTATTGGGGACCTAGCAGGGTAGGCTGCACACCTAATTTCCCCTTTGGCCTAAGCGCGGATATATTATTTTATTTAAGACCAGGTGGGATTTGTTCAGGGCAGACAGGCTCCATATGGAACCCGACACATGTTGAATCTCATTCGTATAGCTGAGCTAAGGAGGACTCCTACGGTTTTCCTGGCTCTTGATGCCGAAAAGGCTTTTGTTTTGGTCCACTGGGGGTATTTACAAGCTGCTCTGAACAAATTCGGACTGGAAGGATTCTCATTATCAGCAATATCTGCACTTTACTCTAAACCCTCCAATTTCTAATGGTAAAAATCAGGGGTGCCCTTTAACCCCTCTAATCTTTACCTTATAATAATAATAATAATAGCTCCCCAACAGTTCCTGATTTCAAGGGACTGTCTCTGATTTGGAGCAATGTCCCTCTGTCCCTCATTCCTCCTCATTTGTCCTTCATTTTGGGTCTGATCTATATAGATGTATATAAAATTCACTTTTTATCTAGTATTTTATCTAAAAGTGTTTTCCAGCACTAAACCCTTCACTGACACACCTTGAAGGTTTAAATAGGCATTATTTAATGGCAAAGCCCTATTTACAATATAGCAATCGCTTGTTACAGAGTAGGGACCGATCATTCTCCTCCCCTAGTCAGTCCCCTCCCCCCCAGTTAGAATCAATCCCTAGCTAACACATTTAACCCTTTGATCGCCCGGTAGTGTTAACCCCTTCCCTGCCAGTGACATTTATACAGTAATCAGTGCATTTTTATAGCCGCAATGTCAGTCACGATAAAATCGCAAATCGCCACCATTACTAGTAAAAAAATAATAAAAATGCCATTAATCTATCCCCTATTTTGTAGGCGCTATAACTTTTGCGCAAACCAATCACTATACGCTTATTGCCATTTATTTTATTTTTTTTTTTTACCAAAAATATGTAAAAGAATACATATCAGCCTAAACTGAGAAAAAAACTGAGAAAAAATTTAGTTTTTTTTTTTTAATTATTATAGCAAAAAGTAAAAAATATTGTGTTTTTTTTCAAACTTGTTGCGCTTCTTTTGCTTATAGCGCAAAAAATAAAAACCGCAGAAGTGATCAAAAGGCACCAAAAGAAAGCTCTATTTGTGGAGAAAAATGATAAAAATGTCATATGGGTACAGTGTTGCATGACCACGCAATTATTCAAAATGTTACAGCGCTGAAAACTGAAAATTGGCCTGGGCAGGAAGGGGGTGAAAATGCCTGGTATTGAAGTGGTTAAAGTGATTGTAAATGCTCTTTACAAAAAAAAAAAAAAAAGCCGGCTTATATTTACCAATTTCATTGCACAGAGCAGCCCTAAATCTCCTCTTTTCGTGTCCCACGCCGGCGCCATTACATTAAAGTGGTTGTAAACTCTTACATATACCGAGTGAAGTGAACAGCCTCAGGTGATGCACAGAGATGAAACGCAGAGATTAAACAAATCTTTCTACATAGGTTTTACTTGTTTATCTGCAGTCTTCTGTTCTCTATACACCTTTTAAAATGGCAGATTGTGTTAAAAATCTTTCTTCATCTGTCAGGAGTAGAGAGGAGGGCGGAGAGGCTGCAGTTAATTTGTGAGAGGTATAGTCATACCTGATTTATTGAAAACATGTATGTATATATCTCTCTCATGGAGGGTGTAGCCAACCAGAGTAGGGTTACATAGTTAGTAAGGTTGAATAAAGACACCAGTCCATCCTAAGTGGGTTGCGTGTTCACAACAGGGAGAACATGCAAACTCCGGGCAGGTAGTATCATAATTGGGATTTGAACCAGCGACCCTTTTTACTGCTAGGCGAGAGTGCTAACCACTACACCACTGTTCCTATATTGTGCGATGGAACTGTGTCCAAACAAGATCATAAAAGGTAAAAACCTGTAGTTTTCATCCTTGTGGCCAATTACCTGAAAAAATAGTAATTGTCACCATCTAGAGAAAGAAAAATCCATAAATAGGTGAGTGAAACCCTACAGACCAACAGCAGAGTGGTCCTGAGTTCACAACCATATATATACATGTAAAGTGGTGAAAGTAGTGGGTAACTTTCCTTTGTAGATGGAACAGGAGAGTACAATCTGTCAGATGCAAAGTCAGAGAGACTGAACAATGGCAGAAATCTACCTTATATCAGTGCTGCCATTAGTGATCAGTTGGAATCAGCTGGTCTGTTTCCAAGTTATAATCTAATCACCCATGTCGCCAAGAGTGGACCTATCAAAAAGCAGCATATGTCCATAGCGTGGACCATCCCCATTGTAATAGTTGAGTTATGTTACAGAGCTCAGTCCCACGATCCGTCAGTGCCATCACGCAGGCGCAGCGCTGCGCATCGCCTGTGCAGCCAATACCCGGCGCCGCAGGGAACCATGACAATAGAGCGCTCAATTCTGTCATCGAACAGCTTAAACCGGGATGGAGGCAGAGTCTCAACACAATGGGTAGCATGCAGCTACCTCTCTAATACTCATATATTTACCTTAGGGTTAGACGGGATCCGTTATGACCCCCACCCTCTGGATGTTATCTACTATTTATATGTACTTGCAATACCTGTTATTTAGATATGTCCCCTTTTTTACATATGCATGCTCCGCAGTTCTCTCATCCCTAGTGGACACTGTGCATCGTGCCTGTTTTGCTGTGGTGGCCTTTGTCTGCCCTCCCCCGGGAGCTGCGATGCGCATCAGGCACCGCCCCTTGCCGCCCTTATATTCGACGGGTGTCATGGGGACGGTTTGCCTTGTGCGCATCGATGCCACGCACATGACGCATCAGTGACGTCCTCATTTGGCATCTGGCTGATACACTGGCGGAGTTAGTTTTGGCGCCATTGGCTGTCAGACGCCTCCCGCCTGTCATCACGCTTGTGTGACGTTGGTACTGTCCGCCCTATTTGACCAGCCCATCTGGAAGTCCCCACTCACAACTGACCAGATGACCGGCTCGCACTGCTCGCTTCACCGCACTCGTTACAACTTGTACCCATTACCATAGGGTAAATCTATATGTCACGATGGTTCACAGTTCACTTTTTTCATTTCACTCCACACCTATTTCGTTCTCCCGCGTATATCACCTAATAGGTTTCTTTTTCTTCAGCACGCTCCCAGTGTTTCGCTCAGCTACTTTTCCACAACTCTCACTGGTTCTTCTTACATTCCAGCCTCATTCCTTTTTGCACATTATCCAGTAGGTTTACTCTTACCTACACTTTATCCTGCACTTCTTTGTCACTTTTTCTTTACCACTTTTTCTCCATGCATCCCTATTCTCTTTGTGCTTGACAGTGCTGCCCAGTGTATCACTTACAACACTTTCAATTTTCTTACAGATTTTTTTGCCACTATTGGCATAATACTCAATTTACTACTTTTGGTCCCTGGTTGGGGACTTTTTGGTGTGGGCTTGCTTATGGGTGGACTTTTATACCTCAGCTCCTGGGGAGGCTTGATATGGTGACTCCTGCACACCAGGAATATTCGAGGTTCAGTGTTCCAATGGGATGTAAGTTTGTGGACCTGACCATCTTTTTGCTCTTTATATACCTTTGTACATATAATACTCTCCATATCATGGGCCTCATCATTTTTTGATTTTGAATATTTTTATTATTTACAGATATTTTATATTTGCTCCTGATGAGTTGGTATACCGACGAAATGCGTTGAGCTTTTGAGGCTACCACCCCTCATATTCCCATCAAGATTTTTATGAATTTTACTGTATACTACAAGTCATACTCATGAATTATGTATTAGTGTCCACCTGTTATGACAATGATGTTTCATACTCTGTTTATATGTATGCTATGTACTTCCCAAGATGTCTGCATATGCACTGAGCAACTATTTGTTATTTACAAGGTTACGCTACCTTATACTCATGTACATAATAAATTTTATCTTTACTCTAAAATTTGTGTCTGAACCTGCCTCATTTAAAGTCCCACACTCGTTTTTTATTTTTGTTCTGTCATCGAACGGCATCGCGCAACGTGATGACATCGCACGGCACGATTGTGTCATCGCGCAGCAGCATGCAATAACATGTACTGCATACTGAAACGATGCTCCATTAGAGTACATGGCCCATGCAGAAATAGAAACTATATCACAAAAAAAAAAGACAAAACAATGAGGTTAATAGTATAGACCTATAAAGAAGTCCAGAAAACAAAACCAAACTTGTACAGGTGCATATAAAACTGTCGTACATGACTGAAGGTAAATGAAAAGGAGTATGGGAGCACAGTAGATCCAGAACCCGAAGTGGAAGTCCCCAAAGATGGCCCAAAAGGATACCTCTTAAAAATACCGAAATTACAAACCCAAACACCCAAAAACAGGGGGATAATAAAGATGCTGATCATGGATGTTGACTTTTATTTCAAAATCAAATGGCAGGACATATTTAATGCCAAATATAACAGGAAAAGATATATACAAATGTGCTGGTGAAATCAGTTTGGGGTCAGAATTTCCAGCCATGTAAAAGAAGTTTTTTCAAATTGCTGTATATATAAATTGTATCCATTGAATGTACAATTATATTCTTTGCAGGATCTTGATGGTACACATTTTGTCATCCTTATAGAATCACAGCATTTGGAGTGGTGCAAGCCGCAAGGTCCCTGAGGAAGAAACATTCGTCGGACATTCATTTGCGAGCCCCCTCCCTTCCTCCAGCTGGTTTCCCTACTCTTTCCCTTACATATGTTTTTATCATTAGCCATGTGTTTTATGTTGTAATTTATGTATTGCACACTACATTTTGTAATTTTTATACTCATCACTGCCTGACGTGCATTTAAAGTCCCATTTTTTGAGGAATCTTGTTTTATTATGTTTCGGGATGGGACGCACAGGCAGTCTAATCATTTAAATGAGGCAAACCCACATTTTTATAACAGAGGACCCAAGCACCAGACAGAAACAACACTTAGAGAGAGATAAGTAAACACTACAGATATACAGTATGTGCTTTGCTCAGATGCCATGACTGAGGTTTATAACCACTTTAAGCACACTTTTCACTTTGCTTTATTTCTACAATTTACTTAGATTGTAAGATCTAATGAGCAGGGCCCTCTATTGTATTAAACTGTATTGTAATTGTACTGTCTGCCCTTATGTTGTAAAGCGCTGCGTAAACTGTTGGTGCTATCTAAATCCTGTAAGATAATTTATCTATCTAGAAAGCATGTACTAAGAGAAATACTGTATATAGACTGCTATTGCTGAAATTCTTTAGAAAAGTTGGCAATGATGTTGCATCATCCTCTAACCTCACACTGACGATTGTACATTTTTCATCTGGCAAGTTGACTTCCAGGCACTCAAGTTCTTGTTTCTAAACACTGTGTTAAGTTTCTTCTGAGGAAAGCTGACTTGAGCTGAATTGCCTTCAGTGTGTTGACTTGTTCCTTGTTCCTGATAAGCCCTTGCAATGACCTGAGTTGTTTCTTAATCATAATCTCTCTCCTCTTACTTTGGCTTGACTCCTGCCACTTTTTTCCTGGTTGCCTCATGTAATGCAGGTCTATTGTTACTGACCTATCTGTTGTTGGGTCATCGGCACGTCTACATACCAATCCTTCTAGTACAACTTCTGTCTGTTTTTGTCTCTTGTTTTTTCCCTGTTTGCCTTTATCACCAAATGGGGGACATTTTAGGGCAATCATGCTTCTGAAAGACAAGGGTGAATTTCTTATGCCGCATACACACAGTCGGACTTTTCAGCTACAAAAGTCCGAAAGACTTTCGACAGACTTTCGACAGACTTTTGGCGGACTTTCAACAGACTTTCTAAAGACCAGACTTGCCTACACACGATCACACAAAAGTCCGACGGATTCGTGCGTGATGACGTACACCGGACTAAAATAAGGAAGTTGATAGCCAGTAGCCAATAGCTGCCCTAGCGTGGGTTTTTGTCCGTCGGACTAGCATACAGACGACCAGATTTCTGGGTCCGGCGGAGTTACGACGTAAAGATTTGAAGCATGTTCCAAATCTAAAGTCCGTCAGATTTGCAACTGGAAAAGTCCGCTGAAGGTCCGATGAAGCCCAAACACGATCGGATTGTCCGCCGGATTTGGTCCGTCGGTGTCCGTCAGACAAGTCCAGTCGAAAAGTCCGATTGTGTGTACGCGGCATAAGACTCCAGAGCAGAGATAAATGTAGCACACTTCCTAAAGAGCCCCTGGTAAAACTGATGCTCTTCCCCCAAATTAGTACACACACAGCCAGGCACACATTTTCACTCTTTTACTGGTTCAAAGGAACAGTCTAGGGTGTACTTTTGGGGGGGGGGGGGGGTTTTGGAACAATTAACTTGTATGGGGTTAGGGGAGCATAAGCTACACCCCGAAAACAGATGAACTGAGCATGTTGGGGACTCCTCTATCTTGCTGAACTGCAAAACAATGTCCCATAGAATTCTAATGCTGACAGGTGATTAGTACTTTTTCTAAAAGACCAAAATGCACACAGTCACTAACTTCCTGGGTCATTTACTCACATGGCCACTGGATTATCAGTTGCCTTCTTCCAGTATCCACCAGGCACTCTCTATTGAGGGAGATATGGACTCCTAGCATCATAGGAAAGCTGGAAGCCTTTTCTCCAACTCCCTCCTGGTACTCTCCGGTGAGCTTCTCCAGACCCAAATGAACTCCAGGACTTTGCTTAGAAAATAGGCCCCCCAGTTACAGCCTTAGCTGGAACCTTGATGTCTTCTAGATGGCGCCTTCTGGTCTTCAATACTGCTCCGAGTGATTCGATCCATGTACCAGTTGTTCCACACTCCTCGGTTCTGGCATCTGTTTAGTGGACACAGCTACGTGAGAGCCATCCATTGCTCCTCCGGGCCGTCTACAGAGACACACACCACCTAAGCCTATCTGACCCCTCTCGGCGTATGCCCTGGCGGGTCCATTCAATCCGGTAAGCCTCTTCACTTTTGGTGGTGTTGTATATATTTCCATCTCAGATGATATATGAATTTAAAGTGTCTAGCTCCTGAAGATTTTTTTGCCCTACTACCCGGGAAGACTCTTTTTTGTCTATTCTACTTTGAACTGTCAGCTTAATGTTTAAGACATTGGACTTTTACATATCTTTATAGCGCTACACTCATTTTGTATTTTATAGCCTTCAGTAAACCTGCCCTAAGAGGCAGAGCCCCTTGCACAGGGGTCTCCAGCAAGACTGGACCCAGGACCTCTGCTCTCCCTGCCTCAGGCCCCAGACTATGTGCTCTCCTATCACCTACTGGGCAAACCTCTACTGGGATTGGCTACAGTCCCATAAATATTTAGGCTGGTTACTATGTTCTTCCTCCCACTATAATTCTAGAATCCTCTAGAGTACAGGGGGAAGCATTCAGAGGAGCAGCCTGAGACACTGAGCAGACCTGAATAACCACTTCACTGATTACAGAGGACCTAACTAAATTTGCCTTATGGGGCATACACACGGTCAGACTTTTCATCTACAAAAGTCCGACAGCCTGTCCGACAGACTTCCGGCGGACTTTCGGCAGACTTGCGGCGGACTTGTGGCAGACTTTCTAACGAACGGACTTGCCTACACACGACCACACAAAAGTCCGACGGATTCGTACGTGATGACGTACACCAGACTAAAATAAGGAAGTTCATAGCCAGTAGCCAATAGCTGCCCTAGCGTGGGTTTTTGTCCGTCGGACTAGCATACAGACGAGCGGATTTCGGGGTCCGTCGTAGTTACGACGTAAAGATTTGAAGCATGTTTCAAATCTAAAGTCCATCGGATTTGAGGCTGAAAAAGTCAGCTGAAAGTCCGGGGAAGCCCACACACGATCGGATTACCAGCCAGCTTTAGTCCGTTGGCGTCCGTTGGACTTTTGTAGACGAAAAGTTCGACCGTGTGTACGCGGCATTACAATCTACACTACTCTAGGAGGGTGCTACCTCCCCCTGCAAAAAATAGGCCTTATCCTCACAGGCTGAGGCAAAAAATGCTCCTGGAAACAGGCGCATGGGTATCCCATGCTAAAAGAGGAGGAGAAAAGATAAGTAAACATTAACTGAATCATGTGGCATTCAACTTGATGAAAAAAAGGGAATAATCGGAAACTGTATACATTTAAAAGCAAACACTTTAAAATATAAACTTTACATAGCAAAAATGTCGGGGCTGGCCCAGATATCTGTACTTATTTACATATTTACATATTTACACTAGTATTTAAAATTTATCTAGGTATAGCCATACCGCTGTCTAAAGTGCAATTAAATCGGAGCAATCTTCCATGTGATCCTCCTGTAAGACTCAATCATACATCCACTATCACATCATCAAGCTGAAGCACCGTCTCCTAGGAGATTATCTTTCACTAAATCAATAACCCAATCTATATCTAAAGTCCAATATCAAAAGTCCTCATTCCTACTAACCACTTGCCTACTGGGCACTTTTACCCCCTTCCTGCCCAGGCCTTCTTCAGTTTTCATCGCTGTCACACTTTGAATGACAATTGCGTGGCCATGCAGCACTGTACCCATATAACATTTTTATCATTTTTTTTTTCACACAAATAGAGCTTTCTTTTGGTGGTATTTAATCACCGCTAGATTTTTTATTTTTCTCTAAACAAAGAGCAAAATTTTGAAAACATTTTTTTGGAGCCCCATTGGGGGCTTTGGTGAGATATCAGGAGTCTAAACAGACCTCTGATGTTTCACCTTTGAGACAGAGAAAGGAGATGGAGGACACAGCCCTCCATCTCTGCAGCCTCAGCCTGAATGGACAGGAATAGCTATGTACAGAGCTTCCCATTCATTCATAAACTGAAGCATAGTAAACACTGTTTACTATGTTACAGTTATGAATAGACTGAGTAAGTGATCGCTACGGATCACTGATTCTCCGTTCAGAAAAGGCTTAATCCTGACAGATCCCAGGGGCAGGAAAAAGCACAGGGGGACTGGAGAGAACACAGGGGGCAGCAGAAAGAAGCTGCATAGAAGGAGCTGTGGGGGTGGCTGCATATAAAGGAACCGACCTCTCCATTCCCCCCACCCCCCACTCCCCTCCTCTCCCTCCCACAGGCATCCAGCGGCTGCAGGAGGAGAATGGAGAGATCTGTTCCTCTATGCCAGTGTTTCTCAATCTCTTTCATACACATATATTAACACACACATATTTATATTTATATATATATATATATATATATATACACACATATACTGTATAAGCACACATATACATGCATACACACACACACACACATATATATATATATATATATATATATATATATATGCACATATGCACACACATATAAACATCTGCATGCATACATTCATATATACACATATATAAACGCACATATGCCCACACATATAAACACATGTGCACACACATACATGCACACATGCATGCACACACACACAAATATATAAATGCACATATGCACACACATATAAATACATGCGCACACACATGCATACATACATGCACACACATATATAAATGCACACACAAATAGCCTTTTAAAAAACGGCACTACTGTACGTCTTCCTGCCGGGTACTGCACTGTAGGGGGAGGCAGAGGGCACAGCACACACTGTGCTTTTGCTTTAGGTCTAAACAGTGTGACCAGTTCCCCACAGTGCCGATTTACGTTTCAACTGGGAATCGAGGAGCTCGGTCTCAGCCACCCTTGCTGCTTTTCCTATCCAGGCATACAGGGGGCCTGTATGGTCAGCATGGGGTCCGGTCGAGATGACGACTCCTGCAACCCCTGTAGGTCCACCCCTGGATTGACTGGTACTGGAGAGGGATTCTGCACTGTCCAGGCATGGTGATAATGTATCTCTTAATGTATCCAGGTTTGGCAGAGCTGCCCTGGTTAAAACGTTGCTCCTCCCTCGCATTTTGTACCTCTTGCAAACAGCGGTTATCCATATTCCTCCAACATTTTTGTCAATGTATTGGAGAGAGTGCATGCACTTTATCTGGCGTCAAAAACCCCTAGCATAAAATTCACCCGTTTGGTCGCCCCTAAACATAAAGGAGGCTTAGGCTTTCCTCGTGGACCTTCCTGGTTACTACAATTCATGTCTTCTAGCCCGGTTGGTAGACTGAAATGTTCATGAATCTACTAAGGCTTGGGTAACTAGCAAACATTCTCTGATATACATAGTTACATAGTAGGTGAGGTTGAAAAAAGACACAAGTCCATCAAGTCCAACCTATGTGTGTGATTATGTAATATGGTTATCTTTACCCTTGCATCTCTTACATTGACTCTGGCTGAGTGCGGTGCCCAACGAGGCTAAATCACATCCCCTTAATACAAATATATCACCGTTCCTGTAAGCTACTGCAAGGAACAACGCAGAGTGGCCCTCTGACACTCTTATACTTTACCCTGCTTTCCAACCTGGCATCTTGTCCTCTTTTCTGTGGCATTGTTGGCTGCATCTGGAAGTATTAGCACTGCATTTTTTCGGTAAGGGATCGTTACTTTCCTGGAAAGCTATCAATGACTTAAATGAGAAGTACAGCCAAAGCTCGTTTGGCTGTACCTCTCCTGTGGATTGCAGGAGTGCAGTTAGCTTTGCACTCCCGTGACCCATTTTCAGCAGAGAGCGGGCTGAAGTCTGCTCTCTGCTGACATCAGAGTTGGTCCAGGCTCGGGCATTATCACGACCATAGAGTTGCTATTTACCCACATGCCTGCACCTGGCACCCGGCTCAACCTCTCAATGAGCCACTGAGAGCCTGAGCTGGCCGCTTCCGCCCCCTCCACAGCCCAGCGCTCTGATGAGCGAAGGGCAGAGAAGAGAGCTGCTGATTGAGTCAGCAGCTCTCTGCTCATGGAGCTGTGAGAACCGAGCGGTCTGCAGTGTTCGATCGCTCGGTTTTCAGTGTTAGAGGCCCTGGGGGAAAGATGCAGCATCAAACCGATGCTGCATCCACCTAGGTAAGTATGAATCTACAAAAAAAAATCCATACATCTCTTTTAATTAATCCACATGATGCCACGCTGGATGTACCTCCAAATTCAACACTTTCTGACTCCCCAGGGCCCCACCACAATTTGGACTAGACCCTTGTCGACACTGAAGGCCATTTGCACTCGTACACATGCGCAGTGACGTAATCTCTACTCTCTACAGTTCACTCCTAGCCCTCATCCCCACATCCACAACCTGTCGGACATGGGTTTAGCAGTTAAATGATGCCTTTTCAGATGAGGATTGGGAGAACATTTGTACCCTTATTTATAAGGGTTTGCTTAATGTTGCAATTCAAGGAAATGGGTATAAGGGTTTTCTCTCTTGATGGTATCATACTATATCCCTGCTCCACAAATTTTACCCTACTGTTTCTAATCTATGTTAGCGAGCAGAAGTTGGTACCATGCTTCATGTGGGGTGGAATGTGTCCTAATCTTCAGCCCTTCTGGAAACAAGTACACAGTATAATTAATAGAGTCACTTCCTACATCTTTGACAATGTTTATGGTAAATGCAATTAAACTCTATATACCTTACCATTGGCAGGCCACAGTCACTCCCACACTATGTGAATGGATTTGCAGGATTAATAACATGGAGGAGCTGATTCATATTTCGCAGGACAGGATGTCCAAGTTTACAACTACGCAGTATTGTTGGCTGGATTTCAAGGTGGCATATATTCTTTAGCATCCTCCCTTTTCCCCTCCTTCCCCTAACCCCCACACACACACGTTTTTTTTCCTTCTGTCCTTCCTACTTCTTCTCTTTCCCCCTCAGGGGTCTCTCTTACTGAATTCTTCTTTCAGAACTAAAACTCTAGTCAAACCTACTTTTTACTTCCATTGGGACCCTGACTGTATTGGGTGAGGCAAACATATATGGTTAAGTTCCTATATTTATCAATCGACTGTCTCTCACTCACTTTCCCTTGGGCCTTTTGTAATTCCTAATGGTATGTTTAATATGACAACACCTTTTGAGCACCTTTTGGACCCCTATGGAAGCTCTGTTTGATTTATTGTACATCACGACTGTATTCTTCTTTTGCTTATTCCTCTGATTAATGTATAATTGATCTTTTGCAATAAAACCTTTATAATACTAAATACCTAATGTAAATCTATTTGAGGGAGATAAGGAAACACTCTAAAGGGACTGTAGGATATCCTCCCAGTTATCATTGGGAATAGAATTCATATCTCTCTCCCATCGAGACCCACATAACAAAGGGAATCTCAACAGAAATTGATCTAATAATCCGTGGTAGGTTTCCGAAATTAATCCCTTAGTTGATGACGCATTGACTAAAGCCAGTGGCAGCTGAGCTCAATATTTTTTGGGGCGGCAAACAAACCTGCCCCCTTTCACTTCCACGACTGCAACCGCCTGACTCCACCCCCCCTTCTCCACCCCGCCACAGGAGATGGACAGGAAAGCATCGGTTAGTGGCCTTACCTTAGGCTGCTCCTCGCTCCAGCTTGCTCTAGCTTGTCGTGGGAAGTGATGGGATGTTGCTTCTCCTCCCAACCGAGCAGTAAGTAGGTCCTGAGACCCATTTGGCCGGGAGTCCTAACACTCCCAGCCAATCGGGTCTCAGAACCCACTTCCTGATGGGCCTGGAGGAGAAGCAGGAAGACATTAAATCGCTAATGTCACACAACTGGGTGGGATCAGGGTGCAGTGTTCTGCGCCCCGAGATCACCCTTTTTTTAAGCCAATTAGAGCCTCCGGCTCTAATCACGTGCTTCAAATGAAAAAAAAAAAACTATTGAAATACATGCATCTGGCATCCTGCATGTAGATTAGGGGCTTGGAGCATGGATTAGGGGGGCAGCGCCCTTGCACCCCTAATGGAACGGCTGCCACTGACTATAGCGTTAATGAGAGCCATGGAGGAAAATGAAACTGAATCATAATCTGAGCTTGATTAATGTACCTAAGTTGGAGATATTGATAAAACCTCAATAGCTGAGGTTGGAGAAGTGGGTGGGGGATCTATTTGAATAGTTAAATCTCCCATATGGCCCCCCAAATCCCTGAAGCTGGCAGGAAGAGGAGAAACCAGCAACTGCAGGGGGCCACAAGGGATCGGAGCAGCAGGGGGTGGAGTGTAAGAACTGTAAGCAGGAGGATGACTGATCTATGCGCTGGGCAAGGCAGCATCCAGAGGGGAGGTGGGGAAGATGCTGTGCAGTAAGCTCCCAGTGCATCCTCCCATCCCCCTACATAATAAAATTGCTCCAAGAGCATGTGCTACTTCTGCCCACCCCTTGTCCCGGACCTGTCTCCAAGGGTCTCTCTGATGTCCTATATGGAAAGATGCATAGGATTTGCTGGGTCCCTCCACCAATTTGTTTGTATAGTTGGTGAATTGGTGCAGGGGTGCACTGGACACCTTTGGTGCTATTGTGCTATTGCTGGGTGTCCAGTGCATCCCTGTACCTTTAAGGAGGGTGGGCTCCCTCAAGGCATACCTGCCCTTAATCTATCCATTATTATATATGTGCTCCAACTTTGGAGACTCTCAAATTATAGAGTTAGAAATGCAGTACACTGGGGTGCCGTGATGTGTCTGCTACAGCTTACGCATATGTTTGCAAACGTGTGCAAACTAAACCCCTTGTTTTTAATGTGAACTTTTAGGGTCAATTCAATTTGTTGCAGGCTGGCTGGTAAGTGAACTGGGGATTTTTGTTTTTTGACATGCATTGCCCTTCCATATGCTCCTTGCTGTAAAGGTTCGTTATAGTTTGGGCTGGTTGCCATTTGTTTGTATAGTCCCTCCATCATCTCTAGCTTCTCCTACTATGCAGCTAAGAGGAAAGATCTTTTTACCTTTCACAGTCTGTACAGTCTCTTGGGGATTGGGAATACAAATCTAAAGTTTGCAGGTGGACTCTATATCTCCCCCTTTGAATGTTCATAATGTGAAAAGATGTTTACAGTTGTTAACAACATGTAAGAGAAACAGCTGAACGATGCACATTAGAATATAAAACATGAGAAAGGGGCAAAGGGGCTTATACCATCAGACATCTCCACCACATAGGAAAGGGACAAAGAATATTTTTCCTCCTACCTGGGGGGGGGAGTAAAGATTCATGGATGGTGATTATTATTGTAGTGGAATAATACTATAATATTGCGGAACTCAACCCGCAGTTTTAACAGTTTCCCAAAAGAAAGATCAAGGTAGAGGTGATCAACAAATGGTATTAAATCTTTATTAAAATATACCAATGTTGCATGAGCAGCATAAGCTACATTCAAGGCATAGTAAAAATATAAAGGTGCCTGCTCCCCTGTGATTTAACTAATAAAGCTGCCTACCTTATAGTGAATAACTATGTAAACATTGAACCAAAATAGGAAACGGCGCTAAAACGTTCAAGGCATTCCTTTGTTGATAACTGTCACAGTTGCAAATGTGCTTATATCAGCTCTCAGCTGATCTCTCCAATCTTCAAATGACCGGTGTCATAGGTCAACGCGTATGCAGCACCATGGCTAAGATAGTTACATAGTTGGTCTGGTTGAAAAAAGTCCATCCTGTTCAACCCAGAGAAAGAGAGGAAACACACTCACACACAAATAGAAACCCTCCATATACCCAATTCTATACCCACAGTTGATCCAGAGGAAGGCAAAAACCCCAATAAAGCATGATCCAATTTGCTTCAGAGGGGTAAAAAAAATGCCTTCCTGATCCCCAAGGCAATGGGATATTCCCTGGATCAACTTTACCTATCAATAGTAGTATCCACTTATATTTTGTGCATTTAGGAAAGAATCCAGGCCTTTTTTAAAACAATCTACTAAGCTGGCCAGAACCAGTTCTTGAGGGAATCTATTGCATATTTTCACAGCTCTTACTGTGAAGAAGCCTTTCCGAATAACTCTACACCAGGTTCACTATATGGACCACTTATGTATTTATACAAGTTGATCATATTCCCCATCAATCTCCCCTTTTTAGGAGGAATAAATTCAGTTCAGTTAATCTTTCTTCAGAGCTGAGCTCCTCCATGCCTCTCATCAGTTTGGTTGCCCTTCTCTCCCCATGTCCAGTTCCCCAATATCCTTTTTTGTGAAATGGTGCCCAAAACCGAATTACGTTTTCCAGAGGAGGTCTTACTAATGATTTGTAGAGGGACAAAATTATGTCTTTGTCTCTGCGGTCCATACCTCTTTTAATACAAAAGAGGATTTTGCTTATCTTGGAAATCGCAGCTTAAAATTGCATGGTATTAGTAATCTACCAGGACACCCAGATCCTTCTCCACCATTGGTTCCACCAGCTGTTCTCCTTCTAGTATGTATGATGCATGCATATTTTTAGCCCCCAAGTGCATAACTACATTTGTCAACATTAAACCTCATTTGCCACATAGTTGTCCAATTAGACAGTGCATTGAGGTTGGTTTGTAAATTGGAGACATCCTGTAAAGACATAATTCCACTGCATAGCTTGATGTCATCTCAAAGACCATTCAGAGTATGCATCAATAACTACTACTCTCTGAATACATTCTTATAGCCAGTTTCCTATCTATTTATAAACTGATTTCTTTATCGTACATCACGGGACACAGAGCACCATAATAATGACTATCTGGGTTATATGCTACCTTTAGGTGATTGGACACTGGCAACCAATAGTAAGAAGGTTCCTCCTATATAACCCCTCCCATACAGGAAGTACCTTTAGTTTTTTGCCAGTGTCTTGAAGGTGATGGTCACGGCTGTGGAAGCTCTTCAATTTTTCTTCAATAAATGTCCCAGTGAGGATGTTATAATTGGATCCATTCGGATGGCATAAAAAGCTAAAGTGGATGGTACCCGTGCCTTGGTTCAAGAACAAGGTTTTGCTTGTAATGTGTCCTTTAAGGCACTAGACCCTTGTTATATGGTATCCCTGGTCTTCACTTGCCCAAGGGAACCAGAAGGGTGCTTTACAGGTCCAGGGGTGTGGACCCCGTACAAAGGGGGACCCGTTCCTTGAAGTGGCGCTACCCGCTGTGATGGGGGAAGATTGGGCCTGTATCAGGCCCTGCATCAAGGACCGGTGAGTACTCCCTCTGGGGGGGCCTAAAAATACTACTATTGTTGCCAAACATGATATGTTTTAGTGTATGCCTTGTGTCCCCACTGTAAGCTGTTGTAGCAGAGGTTACAGAAAAGCCAGGTAGATGCAGCTTATGTGGGTGTCTCCTGCACGTGGGCGGTGTGTGCCGGGCATGCGCGTGCATCGGGGCGTGCGCGTGCATCGGGAGCAGACACCGCGTGCCCGTGCACTGTGCTCGTCCGCGTGCACGGGTGACGATCGCTGCGTGCGTGCGTCACGTGGCGGCATGCGAGTATAGAGGGAGGTCACGCACCTGCATGTTCAATGCTGCTTGTCAGTCAGGCTCACAGAAGCCTAGTGTGCGGTAGGACACAGAGGTCTGGACACATAAGTTTGGACATTTGCAACAGGTTGAAGGCTGGTAAAGGCTGTGGTAGCGGCTGTACGCTGGATCCAGCCAAATAACTCAGAGGGAGTGCCTTTTTTTCCTCAAAAACTTGTAAGCAATGTCTTCCAGAAAACGAGGTATGGGGAGCAGGGAAAGCCCAGGGGTTAAAGGGACTCCTTTAAAAACAGGAGATCAACCTCAGGTTAAGGCAGCATCAGTCTCCCCTGAAAGACCTGCGGCATTTGGCCTGGCTGAGCCATTGCAGTTGTCAAGCGTGGTGGCCACTACCAATATCCCTGCATTGGCTTATGTTACTAAGGATGACTTAGCATCAGCCCTAGCTGGCCTTGAAGGCAAAATATAGTTACATAGTTACATAGTAGGTGAGGTTGAAAAAAGACACAAGTCCATCAAGTCCAACCTATGTAAAATAGCAGGTATGATTGCTACAGTAACACAGGGAGGGAAGAAACGTCATAAATCTCCCTCCCCTGAGCCTGGTCCCAGTAGTGAGTCACTTGAGCACCAGGATTCTTTTAGCCATATGGGTCCCTGTGATTTGGATCCAGAATGGGCAGAGGATTTGGAGGAGGAGGCCGTTAAAGACAAGGAGGAAGGAGAGGCTAAAAAGTCCTCAGCTGAGGACTCAGGATCTGAGGAACCAATTTCGGCCTCTCAACCCCAGAAATTGTTTATCCAGTCCTTGGCTGAGATGGTGAGAGCTGGATTTAAATTACCTCCGGTACAGGGACCAGGACTCTCCTGTTCTACATTGGGATCCTTACGTCCTCAACCAGGTTCCCAGGCGTTTCCTTTGCAGCCTTTATTGGAACAGGTAATTTACGCTGACTGGGACCACCCGGACAGAACATACTTGCCTCCAAAAAAGTTTTCTTTTTTATATCCTATGGTGGAAAAATTCAGGAAGAAGTGGGATACACCTTTGGTTGATGCTGCCATTTCTTCAGTGAATAAAAGTCTAACCTGTCCAGTGAATAATGCCCAGGGATTTGAGGATCCGGCAGTTAAAAAACTGGAATCCTTACTAAAAGCTTCCTTTGCGGTGGCTGGGTCAGCAGTACAACCGGCAGTTGCGGCTATCGGTTTGTCAGGCGTTGAAGGACCGTTTTAAGAAATTGATCAGGAACCTGCCTGTTCAAGAGGAAGTTTCTGACGAGCTGTCAGAACTTCCTTGTGCTTTATGTTTTGCGGTAGACGCATTAAAGGACTCGATCCAGCAGTTGTCTCATTTTGCGCTACTCTCAATCCATATGCGCAGAGTACTGTGGTTGAAGAACTGGTCAGCCGAGACGCCATGCAAGAGGCTACTCGCGGTTTTCCTTTTCACTGTGAGTGTCTATTTGGGGAGGATCTAGATAAATATATCCAAAAGATCTCAGGAGGGAAAAGTTCCTTACTTCCGGTTAAAAGAAGGAGTAAGCAACCTTCCTTTAAGATTCCCAACTCTCCTGGGCCAAATGCCTTTTCCCCTAAGAAGAATCGATGGCCTCAGCCACCTACTTTTAAGAAGCCTCAAGGTCAAAAAAGACCCTGGACCCAGAAACCAGCCAAAGCCAATTCCAAGTCTTCCTTGTGAAGGGGCGCCCCCACTCTTGCGGTTGTGGGGCAGACTGCGGTGGTTCTCAGATGCTTGGGGGAAATTGGTTCAGGACAGGTGGGTTATTTCCACCATAACTCAGGGTTACAAAATAGAGTTCCGGGATTTTCCCCAACTCGATTTTTGGTATCCAGAGTCCCATCAGACCCGGGGAAAAAGAGGGGCCTATTCCTCACTTTAGAACAGCTGGAAAGGCAGAAGGTAATTATTGAGGTAACGCACAAAGAAAGATTCAAGGGGTTCTACTTGAACCTATTTACAGTGCCGAAGCCGAACGGAGAGGTAAGGCCCATCTTGGACCTCAAATCCCTCAATTCCTTTCTAAACGTCTGAACCTTTCATATGGAGTCAGTTCGTTCAGTAATCGCATCCTTGAGAAAAGGAGATTTTTTAGCATCCATAGACATCAAAGACGCATACCTGCATGTACTGATTTTCGGTCCACAGCAAAGATTCCTGCGATTTGCAGTAGAAGGGCATCATTTCCAATGTGTGGCACTTCCATTCGGTCTAGCCACGGCCCCTCAGGTCTTCACAAAGGTTCTGGCTCCAGTGTTGGCATTCCTAAGGTCCCAGAAGATCTCGGTGGTAGGATATCTGGATGACCTTCTGTTAAGGGACCAAGCTTACTCCACCTTGGTAGAAAACATTGCGACTACAGTCCGTTTCCTAAGGTTCCTAGGCTGGATTCTAAATATGGACAAATCGGCCCTTCATCCAGCTCAGGTCTTAACATATCTGGGTCTGATCTTGGACACAACCCAAGAAAGAGTAATGCTACCTCCCTTAAAAGTCAACTCTATAGTAGAGCTGGTTCAGGAAGTCAGGGGGGTAAAAGGTCCTTTGATTCGTCTGTGCATGAGGCTGTTGGGCAAGATGGTGTCATCCTTCAGCGCAGTTCCCTATACGCAGTTTCACTCCAGGATGTTCCGGAAGGGTTATCCTGGAAGCTTGGGACAAGTCGGTTCAAACCTTGGTTCATCCCATGTCTCTATCCCTACAGGTGAAAAGGGAACTCTCTTGGTGGTCAAAGACCAGCAACTTGAACGTGAAGTAACCCGGAAGGTAGTAACTACGTCGTCTAGGCTGGGGAGCAGTCCTGGAAGAGGCTTCCGTCCAGAGATTATGGTCTCAGGTAGAGAAGACCTTGTCCATCAATCTGCTGGAAATTCGGGCAGCTCGCTTGGCTCTCCTATTTTGGACGTCCAGACTGCGGGGGTTTCCTGTCCGAATCCAGTTCGACAACTCCACGGTGGTGGCATACATCAACCATCAAGGGGGCACCCGGAGCCGGGCAGCCCAAAGAGAAGTAACTCGCATAATAACTTGGGCAGAGAGACATGTGCCGTTTCTGTCGGCAGACTTTATTCCAGGTGTGGACAATTGGCAGGCAGACTACCTAGCAGCAGCTACTACCGGGGGAGTGGTCTCCTTACCCCGAAGTTTTCCTTCAGATCTACCAGCGCTGGGGGAAGCCAGATGTGGATCTTCTGGCATCCAGATTTAATGCCAAGGTGGACAGGTTTGTATCCAGGACCAGGGATCCGCTCGCTGTCGGAACGGATGCATTGGTTCCCTGGGACCGGTATTCCCTGATTTATGCTTTTACTCCAATACAGATGCTGCCGCACCTGTTATGCAGGATACAGGAGGAGCAGAATACAGTGATCCTGGTGGCCCCGGGGTGGCCCAGGAGGTCCTGGTACTCAGAGAGTGTGAGGATGGCAGTGGAGGACCCGCTGTGCCTCCCATACCGTCCAGATCTGTTATCTCAAGATCCCATTTACCATCCTTCTTTACGGTCGCTGAATTTGATGGCAGGGCTATTAAGACCAGGGTGCCGAAAGACCGTGGTATCAGATGTTCAGTCTTATCTACTCTGATAAATGCTAGAAAGCCAGTTTCTAGAAGTATTTACCATAGGGTCTGGAAATCATACATTTCCTGGTGCGAGAGGAAAAGATGGCATCCTCGCAAGTATACGATTGGGAGGATCCTTGCCTTTCTTCAATCAGAAATTGATTTAAACTTATCTTTAGGAACCATTAAAGGACAAATTTCGGCCTTATCAGTTTTTTTCCAGAGGCCAATTGCATCTCATTCTTTAGTACGAACCTTCGTCAAGGGGTTACTGCACTTAAAACCGCGAGTTAAGCCTCCCTTATGCCCCTGGGACTTGAACTTGGTGCTATCAGCTCTACAGGTTCAACCCTTTGAACCAATTAGGCATATTCCTTTAATTCTATTGACCAGGGAGTTGTTTTTTCTGGTGGCCATAACTTCGGCTAGAAGGGTGTCTGAATTGGCCGCCCTTTCATGTAAAAACCTTTTCTATTTTAACAGCAGGACAAGGTGGTGATGCTCCCCCGTCCAGATTTTTTTTAGCTAAGGTGTTTTCCGCTTTTCATTTGAATCAGGATAACATTTTACCTTCCTTTTTTCCCAATCCTAAGTCTTAAGAGGAAAAGTCGCTTCACTCACTGGACGTGGTGAGAGCAGTCAAGGTTTACTTAAACATGTCAGCTCCTTTTCGGAAGACTGATTCCTTTTTGTCCTGCTAGAGGGTCCTAAGAGGGGACAGGCAGCAACTACTTCTACTATCTATAGGTGGATTCGCCAACTAATTATCCAGGCTTATGAGTTGAAACGCAGGGTTCCACCTCGTTATTTCAAAGCTCATTCTACTAGAGGAGTAGAATCATGGGCAGTGCACCAACAGGTGTCTATAGCTCAGGTTTGCAAAGTGGCCGCTTGGTCTTCAGTTCATACGTTCACCAGGTTTTACCAGCTGGACGTTAGATCTCAAAAGGAGACTATTTTTGGCCACAGCGTGCTGTGAGCGGCTTTATAAGTCCTGGGCCTGAAGGGGATTTAGGAATACTATGCCCTCCCCTCAAATGCATTGCTTTAGGACATCCCAGATAGTCATTATTATGGTGACCTGTGTCCCGTGATGTACGATAAAGAAAAATGGATTTTTAAAACAGCTTACCTGTAAAATCCTTTTCTTGGAGTACATCACGGGACACAGAGGTCCCTCCCTTCTTTTCTGGGATCTTCATTGCTTGCTACAAAACTAAAGGTACTTCCTGTATGGGAGGGGTTATATGGGAGGAACCTTCTTACTATTGGTTGCCAGTGTCCAATCACCTAAAGGTAGCATATAACCCAGATAGTCATTATTATGGTGCTCTGTGTCCCGTGATGTACTCCAAGAAAAGGATTTTACAGGTAAGCTGTTTTAAAAATCAATTTTTTTCCAAGCCTGTAAACTTTAACACATTAGCCTTGTGTGGGGAACTGTGTCAAAAGCTTTTGCAAAATCCAAGTGTACTATATCCACAGTCACTCCTTTGTCTAAATTTTTGCTTACCCCCTCATAAAAAAACAAAATCAGATTTTTTTGGCAACTTCTGTCATGGTTAGTATTTAGAATTTTATATGGTGGGGTAGTGGAAGCCAGTGAAGGGAGTGGCAGAGAGGAGCACCAGTCATGGATCGGTTATCAAGAAGTATGAGTCTAGCTGCAGCAGGGGGGGGAAGGGGGGATAGACTGTGTGTAGGTGAGGAGAGAGTTGCAGTAGTCGAGATAGGAAATAAGCAAGGAGCGAATAAGTTGTTTTGTAGTGTCATTAGTCGGGAAGGGGCAAATTCTGGAAATGTTGCAGAGATCGAGGAGGCAAGATGTAGAAAGCGATTGGATGTGGGGGCTGAAGGAGAGGTCAGAGTCTAGGATTACACCCAGCACCCTGGCATGTGTGGAGGGACTAATGGTTGTGCCATTGATCTTAATGGTAAATTGAGGAGATTGAGGGGGTGAGTTAAGGAGTGGAGATATAGATCTGGGTGTCGTTCGCATAGAAGTGGTATTGGAATCCATGAAATGTTATCAACTGGCCCAGGGAAGAGGTATAGAAAGAGAATAGGAGGGGCCCTAGGACGGAGCCTTGGTGTACCCCAACAGAAAGAGGAAGGAGAGTGGAGGAGATGGTGTTGTTTATTACACTGAAAGTGCACTGAGATAGGCAGGAGGAAAACCAGGAAAAAGCAGAATCACAGAGGCCAAGGGAGTGGAGTTTGTTGAGGAGGAGCAGGTGGTCTACTGTGTCGAAGTCAGCAGAGAGGTCCAAGAGTATGAGTATGGAGCACTGGCCGTTGATTTTAGCAGTTAATAGGTCATTTGGGAGTTTTAGTATGGCAGTTTCAGTGGAATGTTGTGTGCGGAAGCCGGGCTGTAGGGCATCAAGAAGGATGTTGTCAGTGAGGTAGCAACTCATATGGTCGTGGACAAGGCGTTCAAGAAGCTTGAAAGCAAATGGTAACAGGGAAATTGGTCTTAAGTTATTTGAACCGGTGGGGTCCAGTGAGGGTTTTTTAAGTATGGGGGTAACCAGTGCTCATTTGAGTGAGAAAAGAAAGGTTCCAGAGGAGAGGGAGAGGTTGAAGATGTTGGTTTGAGAGTTTAGGATAGAGTAGGAAGGTGGTGGCAGTAATTGTGAAGGGACGGGGTCCAGGGGATAGGTGGTGAGGCGGGCCATGGAGAGGAGTTTGGCAACTTCCTCAGTGGTAACAGGGCTGAAGGAGGAAAGTATTGAATATGGTGTTGGACCTGATGTGTTGGTTGGGGGAGGAAGCTGGATATCTTCTCTTGAATTGTGTTGATTAAATGGAATAAATGTACTTAGCTGTTATAAATTTATGCAGGGCTGCAGATAAGTGGGTACATACAGTGAAGGGCCTCCTGCAGAGGGTCTGGGCCCTTCACTTTGGCGGGGGGTGCCCAGCCAGCCAGCAGCTTCAAATTTCACCATAATGTGGTAGGTACATGCGGAACCTGACCTTGGCGCTGGCCCCTTGCATTGCTGCTCACTACTGTCAGCTATCACTTATAAACAGAAGCGCGGATTTTGTGTTTTATAAAACAGCACAGCAAGGAGCACATAGAAGGGCTATCACATGAAAGACAAAAACAGAACATTCTATAGCTCAACTCAACAACCATACACAGGGTGCCTTGAAGAGGCCTTGCAGCTTATGCATGCGTTTGCAAATGCGTGCTAACTAAACCCCTGTTTTTAACGCAGACTGTTGGACAGGTTAATTTGGTCAGTTGGCAGGCTGGTTGGTGAGTTGAGCTATGGAATGTTCTGTTTTTGTCTTTCATATGATAGCCCTTCCATGTGCTCCTTGCTGTGAAGGCCAGTTATAGTTGGGGGCAGGGGCCATTTGTTTGTTACTGGTGTATATTGGTCCGGGGACACACTGTACACCTTTGCTGCGATTGTGCTCTTGCTGGGTGTCCAGTGTGCTCCTGTTCCTTTAAGGGGGATTGGGCTGCCTCCAGGCCCACCTGCCCCTCATCTATCCATTTAATGCATGTGCTTCCATTGTGGAGACACTTATAAATTCAGTAGTGTTAGGACTGCAAGCATACACAGGGTGCCGTGAAGAGGCCTTGCAGCTTATGCATGCGTTTGCAAATGCATGCTAACTAGACCCCTGTTTTTAACGCAGACTGATGGACAGGTTAATTTGGTCAGTTGGCAGACTGGTTGGTGAGTTGAGCTATGGAATGTTCAGTTTTTGTCTTTCTCCTGGTGGTGGAAGTCAAATAGCGATTGCGGGGACACTGGTGGAGCAAGTGAATCGTGGATGATTTGTTTCCTTTGGACTTTCTTGTTTTACATATATTTTTCCTTTTTAGCACTTGTGAATGGGCTCTTATGGACAATTATTTACACATTTGGTGTGATTTCTTTATACACATTTTTTCACCTAATAAGTTTGTTGTCTTTATATTAATTTATTTTTGTGTTTTTACAATATCGAGTTCAATTCTTTTAGCGCTGCTTCATATATTTATCACATTCCAATGAAAGGCAGCAGTATTTAATAAATTAATCACTTAAGGACCGCCTTAGGCCGATTTACATCGGCAAGGCGGCACGGGCAGGCAGAATCACGTACATATACGTGATCTGCCTCCTGCGGGTGGGGGGTCCGATCGGACCCCCCCCCCCCGGTGCCCGAGGCAGTCCTCTTTTGTCCCTGGAGGTGAGGGGGAGGCCATCCATTTGTGGCCCCCCCCTCGCGATCGCCACCAGCCAATCAGAACATTCCTTTGCTGCTGTATGATAAACAGCAGCAAAGGAAATGATGTCATCTCTCCTCGGCTCGGTATTTTCCATTCCGGCGCCGAGGAGAGAAGACATCAATGTGAGTGCACAAACACACACACACTCAGTAGAACATTCCAGGCACACAAAACACCCCCAATCGCCCCCCGATCACCCCCCAATCACCCCCCAATCACCACTCCCCCGTCAAACTGACACCAAGCAGTTTTTTTTTTTTTTTTTCTGATTACTGCATGGTGTCAGTTTGTGACAGTAACTGTAGTAGGGCAGTTAGGGTTAGCCCCCTTTAGGTCTAGGGTACCCCCCTAACCCCCCTAATAAAGTTTTAACCCCTTGATCACCCCCCGTCACCAGTGTCGCTAAGCGATCATTTTTCTGATTGCTGTATTAGTGTCGCTGGTGACGCTAGTTAGGGACGTAAATATTTAGGTTTGCCGTCAGCGTTTTATAGCGACAGGGACCCCCATATACTACCTAATAAATGTTTTAACCCCTTGATTGCCCCCTAGTTAACCCTTTCACCACTGATCACCGTATAAGTGTTATGGGTGACGCTGGTTAGTTCGTTTATTTTTTATAGTGTCAGGGCACCCGCCGTTTATTACCGAATAAAGGTTTAGCCTCCTGATCGCCCGGAGGTGATATGCCTCGCCCCAGGCAGCGTCAGATTAGCGCCAGTACCGCTAACACCCACGCACGCAGCATACGCCTCCCTTAGTGGTATAGTATCTGAACGGATCAATATCTGATCCGATCAGATCTATACTAGCGTCCCCAGCAGTTTAGGGTTGCCAAAAACGCAGTGTTAGCGGGATCAGCCCAGATACCTGCTAGCACCTAAGTTTTGCCCCTCCGCCCGGCCCAGCCCAGCCCACCCAAGTGCAGTATCGATCGATCACTGTCACTTACAAAACACTAAACGCATAACTGCAGCGTTCGCAGAGTCAGGCCTGATCCCTTCGATCGCTAACAGTTTTTTTGGTAGCGTTTTGGTGAACTGGCAAGCACCAGTGGCCTAGTACACCCCGGTTGTAGTCAAACCAGCACTGCAGTAACACTTGGTGACGTGGCGAGTCCCATAAGTGCAGTTCAAGCTGGTGAGGTGGCAAGCACAAGTAGTGTCCCGCTGCCACCAAGAAGACAAACACAGGCCCGTCGTGCCCATAATGCCCTTCCTGCTGCATTCGCCAATCCTAATTGGGAACCCACCACTTCTGCAGCGCCCGTACTTCCCCCATTCACATCCCCAACCAAATGTAGTCGGCTGCATGAGAGGCATTTTCTTTATGTCCTCCCGAGTACCCCTACCCAACGACCCCCCCCAAAAAAGATGTCGTGTCTGCAGCAAGCGCGGATATAGGCGTGACACCCGCTATTATTTTCCCTCCTGTCCTGACAATCCTGGTCTTTGCATTGGTGAATGTTTTGAACGCTACCATTCACTAGTTGAGTATTAGCGTAGGGTACAGCATTGCACAGACTAGGCACACTTTCACAGGGTCTGCCATCGCATTTTGAGAGACCCAAACCTGGAACCAGTTACAGTTATAAAAGTTAGTTACAAAAAAAAGTGTAAAAAAAAAATATATATACAAAATAAAAAAAAATAGTTGTCGTTTTATTGTTCTCTCTCTCTCTATTCTCTCTCTATTGTTCTGCTCTTTTTTACTGTATCCTATTCTGTAATGTTTTATTGTTATTATGTTTTATCATGTTTGCTTTTCAGGTATGCAATTTTTTATACTTTACCGTTTACTGTATTTTATTGTTAACCATTTTTTTGTCTTCAGGTACGCCATTCACGACTTTGAGTGGTTATACCAGAATGATGCCTGCAGGTTTAGGTATCATCTTGGTATCATTCTTTTCAGCCAGCGGTCGGCTTTCATGTAAAAGCAATCCTAGCGGCTAATTAGCCTCTAGACTGCTTTTACAAGCAGTGGGAGGGAATGCCCCCCCCACCGTCTTCCGTGTTTTTCTCTGGCTCTCCTGTCTCAACAGGGAACCTGAGAATGCAGCCGGTGATTCAGCCAGCTGACCATAGAGCTGATCAGAGACCAGAGTGGCTCCAAACATCTCTATGGCCTAAGAAACCGGAAGCTACGAGCATTTCATGACTTAGATTTCGCCGGATGTAAACAGCACCATTGGGAAATTGGGAAAGCATTTTATCACACCGATCTTGGTGTGGTCAGATGCTTTGAGGGCATAGGAGAGATCTAGGGTCTAATAGACCCCATTTTTTTCAAAAAAGAGTAACTGTCACTACCTATTGCTATCATAGGGGATGTTTACATTCCCTGAGATAACAATAAAAATGATTAAAAAAAAAAAAGAAAGGAACAGTTTAAAAAAAGGATAAAAAAGCAAAAAAATAATAAAGAAAAAAAAAAAAAGCACCCCTGTCCCCCCCTGCTCTCGCGCAAAGGCGAACGCAAGCGTCGGTCTGGCGTCAAATGTAAACAGCAATTGCACCATGCATGTGAGGTGTCACCGCGAATGTCAGATCAAGGGCAGTAATTTTAGCAGTAGACCTCCTCTGTAAATCTAAAGTGGTAACCTGTAAAGGCTTTTAAAGGCTTTTAAAAATGTATTTAGTTTGTCGCCACTGCACGTTTGTGCGCAATTTTAAAGCATGTCATGTTTGGTATCCATGTACTCGGCCTAAGATCATCTTTTTTATTTCATCAAACATTTGGGCAATATAGTGTGTTTTAGTGCATTAAAATTTTAAAAAGTGTGTTTTTTCCCCAAAAAATGCGTTTGAAAAATCGCTGCGCAAATACTGTGTGAAAAAAAAATGAAACACCCACCATTTTAATCTGTAGGGCATTTGCTTTAAAAAAATATATAATGTTTGGGGGTTCTAAGTAATTTTCTTGCAAAAAAAAATAATTTTTTCATGTAAACAAAAAGTGTCAGAAAGGGCTTTGTCTTCAAGTGGTTAGAAGAGTGGGTGATGTGTGACATAAGCTTTTAAATGTTGTGCATAAAATGCCAGGACAGTTCTAAAAACCCCCCAAATAACCCCATTTTGGAAAGTAGACACCCCAAGCTATTTGCTGAGAGTCATGTCGAGTCCATGGAATTTTTTATATTGTGACACAAGTTGCAGGAAAGAGAAATTTTTTTTTTTTTTTTTTTGCACAAAGTTGTCACTAAATGATATATTGCTCAAACATGCCATGGGAATATGTGAAATTACACCCCAAAATACATTCTGTTGCTTCTCCTGAGTACGGGGATACCACATGTGTGAGACTTTTTGGGAGCACAGCCGCGTACGGGCCCCCGAAAACCAAGCACCGCCTTCAGGCTTTCTAAGGGCGTACATTTTTGATTTCACTCATCACTGCCTATCACAGTTTCGGAGGCCATGGAATGCCCAGGTGACACAAAACCCCCCCAAATTACCCCATTTTGGAAAGTAGACACCCCAAGCTATTTGCTGAGAGGTATAGTGAGTATTTTGCAGACCTCACTTTTTGTCACAAAGTTTTGAAAATTGAAAAAAGAAAAAAAAAAGTTTTTTTCTTGTCTTTCTTCATTTTCAAAAACAAATGAGAGCTGCAAAATACTCACCAACTTCGTGCAAAAAAAAAAAAAAAATTGTCACTTTCACGCAACTTGTGTCAAAATATAAAATATTCCATGGACTCAACATGCCTCTCAGCAAATATCTTGGGGTGTCTACTTTCCAAAATGGGGTCATTTGGGGGGGGGGGGGGGGTTTGTGCCATCTGGGCATTTTATGGCCTTCAAAACTGTGATGCAAAACTGGGGTGCAATTCCACATAGGCCCATGGCCTGTGTGAGCAATATATCATTTAGTGACAACTTTTTGTAAATATTTTTTTTTTGTCATTATTCAATCACTTGGGACAAAAAATAAATATTCAATGGGCTCAACATGCCTCTCAGCAATTTCCTTGGGGTGTCTACTTTCCAAAATGGGGTAATTTGGGGGGGGGGGGGGGTTGTACTGCCCTGTCATTTTAACACCTCAAGAAATGACATAGGCAGTCATAAACTAAAAGCTGTGTAAATTCCAGAAAATGTACCCTAGTTTGTAGACGCTATAACTTTTGCGCAAACCAATAAATATATACGCTTTTTGACATTTTTTTTACCAAAGACATGTGGCTGAATACATTTTGGCCTAAATGTATGACTAAAATTGAGTTTATTGGATTTTTTTTTATAACAAACAGTAGAAAATATCATTTTTTTTTCAAAATTTTCAGTCTTTTTCCGTTTATAGCGCAAAAAATAGAAACGGCAGAGGTGATCAAATACCATCAAAAAAAAGCTCTATTTGTGGGAAGAAAAGGACGCAAATTTCGTTTGGGTACAGCATTGCATGACCGCGCAATTAGCAGTTAAAGCGACGCAGTGCCAAATTGGAAAAAGTCCTCTGGTCCTTAAGCAGCATAATGGTCCGGTCCTTAAGTGGTTAACATTAGATACTTTAAAATGCTTTGTAAGTATGCAGTGCAAAAATTCAGAATGTTTTGCAAAGAGAATAAAAAACATATAAAAGAGAAGCAGAGAGGTCTCAGAATAATATTTTATGCCATTCTATGAGGAAGCGAATCCTAAAAAGACATCTTTAATTTTATTTCCTCTTTTGATGTTGTAATACACATTATTCTGCAGTTGCATAATATTACTGACAATTGTCCTTCACTATGCTTAGGGCTTATTCACACCATGACATGTGGCAGCAATGTGTTACAATATGTTTTCAAATGTGCTGCATTTTTAAAATGTACTATTTCATAGAGTTAAATGTCTCTATTGGAGCAATGCATTCAAAAAATTCAGTGTGATGTCCAGCAACACAGCTTGAGAAATATTACATTTGAAATACTTTTTTCCTGTATTTAATGATAGGTACAGGGTAACTCAACTAGTGTTAGACCCCTTTCACACTAGAGCGCCTGTGCTGTTAAAGCTAAAGCGACACTTGTTTTTGCGGTGCTCTAGCGCTGTTTTAGTGGCATTTTTTCAGCACTTTTTGGCCGCCAGTGGGGCAGTTTTTACCTTAAAAACAAGGTAAAAAGTCCAGTTTTGCCGCGCGTTTAAATCGTTTTTAAAGCATTTTGAAAACGCTGCCCATTCAGTGCAATGGGCAGGGGCGTTTTGAGAGCGCTAAATACATCACCCCAAAGATGCCTCTTGCAGGACTTTTACTAACGTCTCGCAAGCGCATTGCCCGAGTGTGAAAGTACTCATTGAATGTGAGGCAGTTTTCAGGTGCTTTTTAGAGGCTATTTCAAGCGCTAAAATTCCTGAAAACTGCCTCAGCGTGAAAGGGGTCTTAATGCACTAGCATACATGCATTTGGCTCACATATTGTAATGTTATTATTATGTGGATTTGTCACAACTAGAGCACCTACTTCTAATAAAAGTCCATTAAAGGAATGCCATGCTTACTTCAAATTCACCATTTTGAATGGAATTTAAAAAATAAAAACAAGTAGAGGTTACCTCTGAAATTTATTAGGTATTTGGACTTATATATATATATATATATATATATATATATATATTGTAATAGTTAAGAAGTTTTTGAACATTCAGGCTAGGTTTACAATGGTACGACACGACTGTCGATCCGACTTTACCATGCGATATCAGTCCAACGTTCATCCGACTTGAATGAACTGGATACGTCTTTGCTCCGACTTTGTGAAGGTCAGACTTGTCCTTTGACCAATCAAAGCAATTCTGGTGTGACATAGATTCATTTTCCTGCTGCTGTAATCCCTCTTCCTTTCCTGTGTGTTGGTGTGGGTCGGTCAGCCATTATGGGGACATACTAAAACATTTAATATGAAAATGGCTTAATGTAGCTTAACGTATAATAAAGTAACTAAACCTCAATCAATTGCCCTGAAACTTTGCACAGCCTAAGTTTTTAACTATCCAAACATATCCTAGAAGTTTCATGCATTTTGGTCTTCCACAAAACAAAATAGGGACATTAAGCTTGTTTTTTGGGGAGCTTAATGTAGCTTAACGTACAAAAAAGAACTTAGATATTAACCAATTTCCCCCAAACTTCGCACAATAGAAGACTCTATCTATGCCAACATATTCTGTAAATTTCGGCTCATTTGGTAAATCGCACCAAAAGTTATTCACATTAAACAATTTTAAACTGTTGTTTTTAAAAACAAGCTTAATGTCACTCGCTTGCTTTGTGGGAATCAAAAATCCATGAAACATCTAGGATAGGTTTGGGGAAGCTGAAAACTTGTGTTTTGCAAAGTTTAAAGGCAATTGCTTGAGGTTTAGACATATTATGGCACAAGATTTGACAAAAAATAGTTACTGAATAACTTTTGGTACGGTTTATGAAAGGACCTGCCTTGAAATGTTTGAAGTTTGGGGGAAATTGGTTAACATCCAAATTCTTTTTTGTACGTTAAGCCACAGTAAGCTCCCAAAAAACAAACTTAATATCCTTAGTTTGCCTTGTAGGGGACCAAAATCCATGAAACTTCTAGGACAGGTTTTTGAAGTTGTGCAAGGCAATTGATTGAGGTTTAGGCACATTATGGTACATTAAGCTCTTTTTACATTAAGCTGTTCACATTAAATGTTTTAGGATTGTAAAAAAAAAGTTTCATGTGAATAACTTTTGGTGTGATTTACCAGATGAGCTGAAATTTTCAGAATATGTTGGTATAGATAGTCTTCTATTGTGTGAAGTTTAACTGTCACGCAGATAAACTGCGGCAAGATGGCTCTCCTGGGCGAAATCCTATACGGGTACATCCTACCCTTTTTCGGCCACCAGAGGGCGCGCGCGCCTGCTGAATGGCGGGGAAACCGATGCTCGTGGCCGGCGGGCGCGATCACTGCTGGACACGCGCGATTGTGTGCACGAGTGCCAGCACGGAATTTGTGTGTGTAAACACACAAATCCCTGCGCTGTCAGAGGAGAGGAGCAATATCGTTTGTTCCTACTAAGTAGGAAAAACGATATGTCTCCTCTACTACTCAGTCCTATCCCCATACAGTTAGAACACACTGAGGGAACACACATTTAACCCCTTGATCACCCCCTAGTGTTAACCCCTTCCCTGCCAGAGACATTTAAACAGTAATCAGTGCATTTTTATAGCATTGATCGCTGTATAAATGCTAATGGTCCCAAAAAAGTGTCAAAAGTCTCAAAACTGTCCATCGAAATGTCACAGTAATGCTAAAAATCGCAGATCACTGCCATTATTGGTAAAAAATAAAAAAATTAAAATGCCATTAAAAATGCCATAAATCTTTTCCATAGTTTACAGATTCTAACTTTTGCGCAAAATATACGATTATTGCGATTTTTTTTTTTTAAATATGTAGAAGATATATTGGCCTAAATTGATGAAGAAATTTGTTTTGTTTTTTTAAATTGGGGGGATATTTATAGCAAAAAGTAAAAAATATTGTTGTTTTTTTTCAAAATTGTCGCTCTTTTTTTTTGTTTACAGCGCAAAAAATAAAAACCTCAGAGGTGATCAAATACCACCAAAATAATTTTTTTGTGAGAAAAAAGGATTCAAATTTCGTTTAGGTACAGCGTCGAACGACCACGTATTGTCAGTTAAAGTGACACAGTGCCAAATTGTAAAAAGTGCTCTGGTCAGGAAGGAGGTAAAATCTTCAGGGGCTGGAGTGGTCAATGTCCCTAGTTTGCCTTGTGGAAGACCGAAATGAAAAATTCTAGTATAGGTTTGAAAAGTTAAACACATAGGCTATGTAATGTTTCAGGGCAATTGATTGAGGTTTAGGCACTTTATTACACGTTAAGCTACATTAAGCCATTTTCACATTAAATGTTTTAGTATGTCCCTAACTTGCATTGTAGTTTATTATACAAAAGGAAATGTAATTAATGCCCACTTTTCTTTTTTTTTTTGGACAGCTTTGATGAATTGCTGGGTTTAGTCTTCAGCCACCTAGAGCATCAGAACATGACCTTACATGCTAGTAAGGAAAGACTACTGATATCCTTGAGGTAACCTACTTCAATACAGGGCACTTTCCCCCCTTCCTGCCCTGGCCAATTTTCAGCTTTCAGCACTGTCACACTTTGAATGACAATTGTGCGGCGATGCAACACTGTACCCAAACAACATTTTTATCATTTTCTTCCCACAAATAGAGCTTTTTTTGGAGAGTGTTTGATCACCACTGGGGTTTTTATTTTTTGCTAAACAAAGTAAAAAAAGCCAAAATTAAAAACAAAAAAAGGTTTTCTTAGTTTCTGTTATAAAATTTAGTTTTCTCCTTCACTGACGTGCACTGATGAGGCTGCACTAATGGGCATTGATGAGGCGGCACTGATGGGCACTGATGAGGTGGCACTGATGAGGCGGCAATAATATGCAGCACTGATAGGCAACACTGATATGCAACACTACACTAATGGGCACTGATAGGTGGCACTGATGGATACTAATAGGCGGCACTGATAGACAGCACTGATGAGGAGGCACTGACAGTCATTACTGATGGCCACTGATTGGCAAATGTGATAGGCACTGATGACAGGTGTTACTGATAAGCAGTGATTGACATTTTGATGGGCACTAATTGGCATTTTCATGGGCACTGACTGGCATTTTCATGGGCACTGACTGGTATCTGATGGGCAGTGATTCACAGATGTGGTGGGCACCTCTGATGTTGACTGAGCTGATAATCAATGCGCTGATTATCAGCGCAGACCCCCCTCTGACAGGAGAGCTGCAGATCGGCTCTCCCTGTCAGCGCGAACTGAGGAAAGCCGTTTACTGGCACTTCCTGGTTACCGCTGTGATCAGCTGTGATTTGTCACAGCTGATCACGTGGTAAAGAGCCTACGTCATAGTCTATTTACCACGTGATCAGCTGTGACCAATAGGCTCTTTACCGCGATCGGAGATGCGGTTTGTCCGAGTGACACACAGCATCACCGCCACGCTGCGCCCCAGGGGCGCGTACGAGCTGCTTATCCTGCTGGACGTTATATGACGTCCAGTCAGGATAATGGAGCCACATTGTGGATGTCAATGCGCAATAGGGCAGGCAGGAAGTGATTAAAACTTTTGGGGAGGAGGGGAGAGCAGGTACCCGAATTTGACCGGTACCTGCTCCCACCTCCGTGCCAGTTGCCTAGGCGACTGGAAGCATAAGCTCACCTCCTGAATACTTCTGGGACATATAACAGGTCCTAGAAGACTTCGGGGGCCAGTCACAGACTGCAGCGCTGCTCGTGCATGCGCAGTGGGAACCAGGCTGTGAAGCCGCAAGCTGTCACAGCCGGGTGCCCATAGTAGAGATGCCAGCGGCACTGAGGGAGGGTATGGGGAGAACACGGCTGCTGTGAGTACACCACTGGGCCATGGGACAGGTGAGTGGCTGTTTATTAAAGGTCAGCTACTACACTTTTTGTAGTTGCTGACTTTTAATAAGCAAATGACTGGAACTCATCTTTAATTATTTTGTAACATTTTGAAAACAATGGCCCCCTTGCTAGACTCGCTTTACTATACTCTAATGCCGCGTACACACGAGCGGACTTTTCGACCGGACTGGTCTGACGGACCGAGTCCGGTGGACAATTCAACCTTGAGTGGGCTTCATTGTACCTGCAGCGGACTTTTTCAGTCGAAAATCTGACGAACTTTAGATTTGGAACATGTTTCAAATCTTTCCGACGGACTCGAGTCCGGTCGAAAAGCCCCCTCGTCTGTATGCTAGTCCGACGGACGAAAACCAACGCTAGGGCAGCTATTGGCTACTGGCTATCAACTTCTTTATTTTAGTCCGGTCGTACGTCATCACGTACGAATCCGTCGGACTTTGGTGTGATTGTGTGTAGGCAAGTCCGTTTGTTCGGAAAGTCCGTTGGAAGTTCGCCGAAAGTCCGTCAGATAGACCGTCGAACCAGTCCGGTCAAAAAGTCCACTCATGTGTACGCGGCATAAGAAATGTAAAGTGTTAGGGAAAAAGATAGAGTAGGGAGGGTTAGAACCACTGTCACTATTTTTCAACATCTGTCTACCTTCGTGGAGAGTTACCTTCACTTCCTATCCACACAAAGCATGAGGAAATACAGATAATTAGTTTGTGAATACAAGATCGCCAGAACCAGTGTCCCCATCAAAATAATTTCACTCGATTTTCTATGAAAAACACCCAATTTTTGAATTTTTGGTCACTTAGATTTTCAATGATAATAGTAAAAATGACAATAGATAAGGTGAATAAGGTGAATCTTATTGGGGACACAGTCATCATTAAAAAAAAATTTAGGTGCTATCCCTTTCCACTCTGTAAACAAAGAAAAGTCAACTTTCATTCACTTACACTTACAAAAAAAAAAACACAACATGGATAGCAAGTTTTTTTTTTTAAATAATAAAATCTATTTGAAAAAGTGGTAGCACAAATAAATCAAATATATTTGACAAAAAAATTAACATTATTTTTCTTTTCAGGTACATTGCAACTGGACATTCGTTTGCTAGCTTACATTCCAAAATATGGTGGGCAAGTCCTCAGCCAGTAACATTGATCATGACACATGTATAGTATTATGGGAGGTGCTGAAGGATTTAGTCATGTGTAAGCCTACGAAAGAAAATTGGGCCTACATTGCCCAAGTGTTTGGAAATCGGTGCAATTTTGCTAACTGTGTCAGAGCAATCAAAGTCAAGCACATCAGAATCTTGATGCCAGTGCCTACTGGTAGTAGATATGTCAATTCTAAGAAATGTTTTCTTTTGTTCTTATGGCAGTAGTGGGTGCTAACTACTACTTCACATACTGTATGTCGACATTGGCTCATATGGGAGCAATTCAGACTCAAGTATCTTTATGCACTCCTCATCTGGGCAAATGTTGCATGACAATGAGCTGGACCTCCCCAAAAATTCAACATTACCGGATCAAATGGACCTCCTCTCCCATATGCGTTTGTAAGAGATGAGGCGTTTGCCCTGGGATGAACATGTGCATTACGTTTCGTTCCGAATCGAAATTCGGCCAAATTTTTCATTATTCGGAAATTCGGATGCATCCGAATTTCCGAATTACAAAAGTGATGAATTTAACGAATCCGAAAAAAAGCGAACGAATTCGAATCGAATTTGAAAACAAATTCGAATTGAATTCGAAAACACATTCGAATCGAAGTCGAAAACATATTCGAATCGAATTCAAAATCATAAATGAATTCGAAAACAAATTTGAATCGAATTTGAAAACAATAGAAATCGATTTTATAAAAAATACAATAAAATAGAATATAAAATCATAAAGCAATAGAATAGATATACATAATATTTTTTTTATTCTGTTTTATTGTTTTTCTATGCTTTTCTTTTCTATTATTTTCTATTCTATAATAGTCTTTTCTATTCAAATTTGAATTCATTCTATACGAAATTCGAATTTCAGAACATGGCTTCTGAAGATCGAATTTCGTATAGAATGAATTTGAATTAGTATAGAAAAGATTTGAATAGAAAAGAATAGAAAAGAATAGACTAGAAATTTGAATACCATATGGAATTAAATCAAATTTGCATAGAAAAGATTAGAATAGAAAAGAAAATAATAGAAAAGAATAAACTAGAAAACATATATTGTATTTTATTCTATTCTGTTCATTTGTTTTTGTATTCTATTCTTTTTTATTATTTTCTATTCTAATCTTTTCTATTCAAATTCAAAATCATTCTATATAAAATTTGAATTTCGGAAAATGGTTATATATATATATATATATATATATATATATATATATATATATATATATATATATATATATATATATATATATATATATATATATATATATATATATATATATATATATATATATATATATATATATATATATATATATATATAACCATTTTCAGAAATTCTAATTTCGAAAATTGAATTAGAATAGAAAAAAATAGACTAGAAAAACAATAGAATTATATATATATATATATATATATATATATATATATATATATATATATATAGTTCCAAAGGTTGCTGCACTTAAAAATTTGCTTTATTCCATCAAATCTTTAGAAAAAGATTACAAAGCAAGTAGAGTCATTGCAAACAAAATCATTACAATCATCTGTTCAGACAAAGATTATGTTTCAGGCTGATTTGTTCGCACCCTTCCTTAGATCAGTCAGAACACATCTGAACTTTATTTTTATATATACAAGGTCGGTGGGAGGACCTGTTTGCTGACACTAGATTGAAAGCTGTGTATGGTTCTCCTCTACACTTCAATCTATATATATATATATATATATATATATATATATATATATATATAATATTTTTTTCTATTCTTTTCTATTCTAAACTTTTCTATTCGAATTTGAATTCATTCTAGACGAAAAGATTAGAATAGAAAATAATAGAAAATAGACTAGAAAAACAGTAGAATAGAATAAAATATATATAGATATATTATGTTTTATTCTATTCTGTTCTATTGTTTTTCTAGTCTATTCTTTTCTACTCTATTCTAATCTTTTCTATTCAAATTCAAATTCATTTTATACGAAATTCGATTTTCAGAAGATGGTTTATATATATATATATATATATATATATATATATATATATATATATATATATTTATTTTTATTTTATTTTTTTTCTATGCTATTCTTCTCTATTATTTTCTATTTTATTCTAATCTTTTCTATTTGAATGCAAATTCATTCTATACGAAATTCAAATTTCGGAAAATGGTTATATAGAAAAAGATATATATAAAACACCTTCCGGAATTGGAATTTGGTACAGAATGAATTTGAATTTGAATAGAAAAGATTAGAATAGAATATATTATATTTTTTTCTAATCTGTTCTATTGTTTTTGCATGCTTTCCTATTTTCTATTCTATTCAAATCTTTTCTATTGGAATTCGATTTCATTCTATATGAAATTTGAATTTCGCAAAATAGTTATATATAGTTTACTTTTTCAAATTCGGTCAAATTTTTTTCGAATGCGGTAGAACTTTTTCGAATTAGATAGTTTTTTTCGAATGCGGTAGAATTTTTTCGAATTTGATAGTTTTTTTTGAATGCGGTAGAATTTTTTTGAATTTGATAGTTTTTTGTCGAATGCGATAGAATTTTTTCGAATTTGATAGTTTTTTTCGAATGCGGTAGAATTTTTTCGAATTTGATAGTTTTTTTTGAATGCGGTAGAATTTTTTTGAATTTGATAGTTTTTTTTCGAATGCGGTAGAATTTTTTTTCGAATTTGATAGTTTTTTTCGAATGCGGTCGAATTTTTTCGAATTCGAATACGAAACTAAACGAATCCCGAAAACGAATGTAACGAATGCAACTCATTTAACTAAATGAATTTAAAATAACGAATCGAAACTAAACTAAAGTAAACACATTTTTTGATCCTGCACATGTCTACCCTGGGAGAACACCTGATAAGGTCATTCTCAAATCAAAACCTAAGTGTGGAGAAGTGGCTATTACTGTTTAACTAGGGCCAGAAAGGTGGTGGAATGCAGTTTTGGCATTTTGGCAAATAAGTGGAGTTTGCTACATATGCCAACACATTTAAACATGAAGTTTGCCATATCCGCGGTCAAAGCCACATGTGTTATCCACAATTTTGTAGGGCAGAGTGATGGGAATCAGAGGAAGCAATCGTGCACGATTTGTAAATTACAAAGTGCAAGCAGGGGCTCCACCACTGGTGCCGATATCAGAGATAAATTTAAAGACTTCTTCATGTCATCGGCGGGTGAAGTACCATGGCAGTTTCAAGCAATCTCATAATCATAATGTACATATACATAGATTTTGTGTAATGACCTTCTGACTAATACAGTGTGTGCTGTGCTTTGTTATTCTTGGTTGTATATGTAGCTTGCAGTCCAACCAGAAGTGACGGTTCTGCCAGAGAACGTGTCGTGGTCGGAGGTAAAGGGGAAGCTATCGCTAGTAAGGGACTGTCTGCCTTATTACCAGAGACCACAGTGAGTAACTGAAGCAAGTACTGGAGCAGCATTCTCACCAACTGGGGACGTGAAAAATCTGGAAATTTCAGTGGGTATCAAGCCAGGGACCCAGCCAACGGAGGTGACGCTTGCAGAGCAGCCTTGTGTGTCAAGCTAGGGACTGAGCAGGCCAGCGGGGGTGAAGCTTGAGAGGTATCTAGAGTGCAAAGCTAGGGACCCAGCAGAGAAGCGGGGGTGACGCTTGAGGAAGATACCACCGTGAAGATTGGAGGAGCTCAAGGGATTCCGTGGCAGTGAATCAGCGGGTCTAGTGAGAGACCGGGAGCTCAGTGGGCTGAAGAACTACAAGGAGCAATTGTAGTGAAAGTGAAAGAACTGTTACGCTTTGTGTTAGGAACGGTTAAAGACTGTTGCCATAGGAGACAGCATTCATGCACATGCAGATGTGGCGTCTTGCTGGATGCCTTTCCCTGCATGGCTGTACTCCTATTGAAGTCTCTGAGTCTAGTCTGTTAATTAATCTTGCAACTACCTAAGGGTGTCCTGGCCCTAACCCTCTCTCCCCCAAAAAAGTTTGTTAAGAGAAATAATCTTTCTTTTGCATTCAAGAAGTGTCTGGCACCCAATAACTTTAACTACTCTGCACCCCCCATGCCTCACAACCCACCACATACAGAAGGATATCAGCTATCTCTGGCCCTGGAGGTTCTCATTAGACCGAAGGAGGCCTGGGACCTTGCTACATATATATTATTTGAATAAAGCCACCAGTGTCTTCAAGTTCAAATGTTAGCATTGAACCACAATAGATTATTGATTAAAATTAGTATTTGTTTTCTCAGATATGAAGTTTGTGTGATATCTGTTCAGTTCTTGACGCGTTCATATACATTTGGTGCAAAATTACAAATTAATTATCTAAAAAGAACCTTAATTTGGTTGGATTTATTTCACTGTCATTTTACTGCATCTGGTTATGTGGTAAGGTACCGTAACGCTTTTGGTAAATAACGTATGAATAACGTAACATAACAGTGTAAATTCACTCTCTCAGTCAAGAATGACTATTTGTAATCCTCATGCTGCAAGCTTTGGTAAATAGATAGGAAGGTATGTCAAATTTACTTTTTTTTTTTTTTTGGATTTCTTCAGTTACCATGGCATGGTTTCTATGGTTTCCATGCCTGGGCAAATAATGTCATATATCACACGAGTCTTCAGAAGGGGAGGAGGGGTTTTCTCAGTTAAGCACACCCTCTTGCCGTCATGCCTTGAATCAGGGCAGATAGATTCCAGGAAGTAATTACTACATTAATCATCTGCCCTTATTTAAGATGGCCATGGCCAGAAATTCTAGGGGGTGTTTTTCAAAGTGATTATTCAGAAAAATCAAGCATGGAGGCATGGATGGTTGTGGGAGTTTGCCTTGAATATTAAAAACTAATTAAACAGTGCTTTGGTTTGTGGTGCTCAGATACAGCGTAGTTCCTTTTCATTGAATGGGTGGCCGCCGCATGCATGCTTCCAAAACAGTTTACAGCTCTCTTTAGGGTTCGTCGTTAACAGCAGAATGTCCAAAAATAGATTTTAATTATCTTTTCAAATTAAGATAAAAAAAACTGCATAGGGTGCCCCCCAAAATTCATACACGGCCCTTTGGGTCTGCTATGGGTCTTGAGGTGAAACCCCACACCAAAATAAAAAAAAAAATAAAAAAAGGCATGAGTCCCCCCAATCAATATGGATCTTGAGGGGAACCCCATGCCCCCTAAAGTCCATACCAGACCCTTATTTGAGCAGGCAGCCTGGCAGGCCAGGAAAGGGGGCATGAGCTAGCGCTCCCCCCTCCTGAACCATACCAGGTCATGTGCCTTTAACATGGGGGGTGGTGCTCTGGGGCAGGGGGGGCTTTGCGCCCCCCACCCCAAAGCACCTTGTCCCCATGTTGATGGATTTGGGGGGGACCCCACGCCGATTAAAAAAAAATACATTTACATTTCAACAGACACAAACCAAAGAATTTAAAAAATCCCTTACATTTATCAACATGCATGCTTTCTGGCCATGAATTCTAGTCCTAATGCTACAGCTCACATATCTCCTGCCAGACCCTCTCCTTATTGGACATGTCCTTGTAGTTCACATCCTGAGTGTCATAAAAACACTGAACGTACCCAGATCAGCCGAATGAGCTCCTCGTTACGGTCACTTGAGATGGATTCCTCCTCCTCCTCACTACAACACCACAGGAGGGGCTACTGGAGCAGGGGGATGGAAAATAACACCATGTCGGATGGTACAAGTCAAATGGTCGGACGAGGACCCAACTTTGATCTGACTTCAGTGATATTGAATGGGCTGAAAACAGACCAAAGTCAGACCAAAGTAGTGCAAGAACATTTTTCAAAGTCGGACCAACTTGTTTCAGACCAGTTAAGACAGCTCTCATAGGGAACCATTGATTTATACACGTCATGCGACATGTGCTCCCAAAGTCGGAGCGTGTGAACTGGGCCTACAGGTTGAAAGGAGCAAAAATGTAAAGCCCCTTTTCCATACAGCCAGATTTATCTGCTAAACATTTTAATGAGTAACATTACTCTTCCCTTGCCAGCATGCCAGCCTACCCAGTAAGCTGACCTGTGGAGAGTGGTTTGGTACCCTCCGGCGATCCGCAGCTCCCCTCCTCCTTCACCAGTAGTCAGCCAGACCACGCCGGTAAGCGTGTCTGCCGTCTGGATCTGGATCAGGATCTCTCGGTGCAGAAGGGCTATTGGCGCCTTCCATGCTGCACAGTTCCATCGATGGATGCAGTCAGCTCCTCGCTGCTCCAGGGACCTTCAGTGTAACCGTAGGCTCCTTCTAATTATTTCACATTCATTCTTTTTATCCATTATTCCAGCACTGGTCTTTGGATCTTGTCCCTTTATGATGTTCATTGAATAAATTTATTTATGTTCTTTATCACTGCCATTGAGGGGCTTATCTTTATTTAACCCATTGAGCACTGACATCCTTTCTTTTATGTATGCATTATTAGACATTTCATAACTTCTACATCAACAGTTATGTAGCTTTTTCGGGAACCCTGCATTCAGAGGAAACGTGTTCTAAGCAAGAAACTTTCATTTCCCAATATTGCTTTCAAGAAAACAAAACAAATATATATATCATATATACAGTATATATATATATATATATATATATATATATATACACAGTATCTCACAAAAGTGAGTACACTCCTCACATTTTTACATTTTTGTAAATATTGTATTCTATCTTTTCATGTGACAACACTGAAGAAATGACACTTTGCTACAATGTAAAGTAGTGAGTGTACAGCTTGTATAACAGTGTAAATTTGCTTTCCTCTCAAAATAACTCAACACAGAGCCATTAATGTCTAAACCGCTGGCATCCAAAGTGAGTACACCCCTAAGTGAAAATGTCCAAATTGGACCCAATTAGCCATTTACCCTCCCCGGTGTCATGTGACTCGCTAGTGTTACAAGGTCTCAGGTGTGAATGGGGAGCAGGTGTGTTAAATTTGGTGTTATCGCTCTCTCTCTCTCATACTGGTCACTGGAAGTTCAACATGGCACCTCAAGGCAAAGAACTCTCTGAGAATCTGAAAAAAGAATTGTTGCTCTAAAGATCGCCTAGGCTATAAGAAGATTGCCAAGACCCTTAAACTGAGCTGCAGTACGGTGGCCAAGACAATACAGCAGTTTAACAGGACAGGTTCCACTCAGAACAGGCCTCACCATTGTCGACCAAAGAAGTTGAGTGCACCTGCTCAGCGTCATATCCAGAGGTTGTCTTTGGGAAATAGACGTATGAGTGCTTCCAGCATTGCTGCAGAGGTTGAAGGGGTGGGGGGTCAGCCTGTCAGTGCTCAGACCAAACACCGCACACTGCATCAAATTGGTCTGCATGGCTATTGTCCCACAAGGAAGCCTCTTCTAAAGATGATGCACAAAAAAAGCCTGCAAACAGTTTGCTGAAAAAAAGCAAACTAAGGACATGGATTACTGGAACCATGTCCTGTGGCCTGATGAGACCAAGATAAATTTATTTGGTTCACATGGTGTCAAGCGTGTGTGGCAGCAACCAGGTGAGTAGTACTAAGACAAGTTTGTCTTGCCTACAGTCAAGCATGGTGGTGGGAGTGTCATGGTCTGGTGCTGCATGAGTGCTGCTGGAACAGGGGAGCTACAGTTCATTGAGGGAACCATGAATGCCAACATGTACTGTGACATACTAAAGCAGAGCATAACCCCTCCCTTCGGAGACTGGGCCGCAGGGCAGTATTTCAACATGATAACAACCCCAAACACACCTCCAAGATGACCACTACCTTGCAAAAGAAGCTGAGGGTAAAGATGTTGGACTGGCCAAGCATGTCTCCAGACCTAAACCCTATTTAGCATCTGTGGGGCATCCTCAAACGGAAGGTGGAGGAGCACAAGACCTCTAATATCCACCAGCTCCGTGATGTTGTCATGGAGGCATGGTAGAGGACTCCAGTGGCAACCTGTGAAGCTCTGGTGAACTCCATGCTCCAGAGGGTTAAGGCAGTGCTGGAAAATAATGGTGGCCTCACAAAATATTGACACTTTGGGTCTAATTTGAAAATTTTCACTTAGGGGTGTACTCACTTTTGTTGCCAGCGGTTTAGACAATAATGGCTGTGTGTTGATTTATTTTGAGGGGACAGCAAATTTACACTGTTATACAAGCTGTACACTCACTACTTTACATTGTAGCAAAGTGTCATGTCTTTAGTGTTGTCGCATGAAAAGATATAATAAAATATTTATAAAAATGTGAGGGGTGTTTTCACTTTTGTGAGATACTGTATATATACAGTCCCTGACAAAAGTCTTGTCGCTTCTCTATTTTGTAGAAACTCTTGCTATTAACTTGACTTTTAATTATTCAATTGGTGTTAGAAATAGCTCATATGAAAAGCTAAAGCCCTCCCAAATGATGTTTAATGCACTGAAATAAATTAGTTTAATTGAAAAAAGATTTATCATTTAATCAAGACAGACAGGTCAAATTTTGGCAAGACAAAAGTTTTGTCGCCTATACAGAAATTGAACAACTTTACTGAAAATCCAAAAATTTGTCAGCAAATTAAGTAGTGGTGCTGTGAGATCCAAATTTAATATCTTATATGACTTCCATGAGCTTGAAGGACAGCATACATGCGGTTTGGCAAGGATTCATACAATTTATTGATGAAGTCATCAGGAATAGCAAAGAAAACTTGCATGCCTCCCAGAGTTCATCAATATTCTTTGGTTTCGTCTTCCATGCTTCATCTTTCATCCTACACCACATATGCTCAATGATGTTCATATCTGGTGACTGGGATGGCCAATTATGGAGCATCTTGATCTTCTTTGCCTTAAGGAACTTTGATGTGGAGATGGAAGTATGCGATGGAGCACTATCCAGCTGCAAAATTTGGCCTTTTTATGTTTTATAAATTGTAATATAGATTCCAATATGTACTGCTCCTGATGAAGCGGCTTGGACCACAAAACTAGTAGAGCTCATCAGTGACCCACTTCTTCTCCCTGTTTGTATAGAATTTATTTATAGTACTGTACATGGTCCATATTTGGACAAAGCGGTTGACTTACAATTGTCATAAGCTTGTAGCGGGCTGGATATTTTTTAAAATGAATTTTAATCTTTGTATATTATGTGAAAATAAATGTATGTATGCTCATATGTGGTTGTCATTGTTTGATACCTGGTGCCTCAAAAGCCCAAGTGCTTTAGTATTTTTTGATTGTAACTAATAGGGTGTGGCACCTTTTATACCATCTGTAATTTGAATTGATTATAAGTCCCACATGCCGTGAAGGCAAGAAAGGAGACAGAATGGGTGACACCGTCCAAAATCAATAAGCCGCGCTTACCAGATAGTATGCGACCCCCTTAATAAGACACATAAGTGTTATTTGCAATAGCCAAGCCAAAAGATCTAACTCTCCTCAACTCCTCTCCCTACCACTGGATGACCAGGTAGTGTGGAGGCAGATGACCATGAACCAGGAAGTATAGCCCTCAAAACGTAACTCCCCCATGGGGTGAGATTGAGTCACCGGGTGTGTAATAGAAATGTAACTGGCATAGCGTGATACCGTTTAAATCAATTTAATGTGGTAAGAAGTAACACTATTTTGCATAATAATATATTACTAATTTTAAAAGTCTTCCTGTATAAAAGCCAGTGTGTGATGAAAGCTGTGCATCAAAATAGAGTATAGCCCTAAGGGGATTTGTGGATTACACAAAGTAGCAGGTAGTAATTCAGGTGCATATCATTAAGTAGATTCTGACTTTTCTTTGTCCTTTTCTCTTCTTAGCTTTCACAGGAATCTAGACTACTCAGGAATCACGGGGATGGATATATTAGGTTTTACTGTATTTAGTTAGGTGATGGGTAGACAATTTGGCAAATTATACACTTGGGTATAACTGTTTAAGGGCTGTACCCTCCTGACTGATATATAATGAGTCAGGTTATTCTTTTTCAGTCACACATTTGTGTGTGTTTTTGTTTTTTTGTGGCAAGGTGTTACATGGAGAAATGGACAGGTACAGTGGGGACGGAAAGTATTCAGACCCCCTTAAATTTTTCACTCTTTATTATATTACAGCTATTTGCCAAAATCATTTAAGTTCATTTTTTTCCTCATTAATGTACACACAGCACCCCATATTGACAGAAAAACACAGAATTGTTGACATTTTTGCAGATATCTTAAAAAAAAACAAAACTGAAATATCACATGGTCCTAAGTATTCAGACCCTTTGCTGTGACACTCATATATTTAACTCAGGTGCTGTCCATTTCTTCTGATCATCCTTGAGTTCTACAGCTTCATTTGAGTCCAGCTGTGTTTGATTATACTGATTGGACTTGATTAGGAAAGCCACACACCTGTCTATATCAGACCTTACAGCTCACAGTGCATGTCAGAGCAAATGAGAATCATGAGGTCAAAGGAACTGCCTGAAGAGCTCAGAGACAGAATTGTGGCAAGGCACAGATCTGGCCAAGGTTACAAAAAAATTTCTGCTGCACTTAAGGTTCCTAAGAGCACAGTGGCCTCCATAATCCTTAAATGGAAGACGTTTGGGACAACCAGAAACCTTCCTAGTGCTGGCCGTTCAGAGAAGAGAGAAGAGCCTTGGTGAGAGAGGTAAAGATCACTGTGGCTGAGCTCCAAAGATGCAGTCAAGAGATGGGAGAAAGTTGTAGAAAGTCAACCATCACTGCAGCCCTCCACCAGTCGGGGCTTTATGGCAGAGTGGCCCGACAGAAGCCTCTCCTCAGTGTAAGACACATGAAGGCCCACATGGAGTTTGCTAAAAAAACACCTGAAGGACTCCAAGATGGTGAGAAATAAAATTCTTTGGTCTGATGAGACCAAGATAGAACTTTCTGGCCTTAATTCTAAACGGTATGTGTGGAGAAATCCAGGCCCTGCTCATCACCAGTCCAATACAGTCCCAACAGTGAAGCATGGTGGTGGCAGCATCATGCTGTGGGGGTGTTTTTCAGCTGCAGGAACAGGACTACTGGTTGCAATCGAGGGAAAGATGAATGTGGCCAAGTACAGGCATATCCTGGATGAAATCCTTCTCCAGAGGGCTCAGGACCTCAGACTGGGCTGAAGGTTTACCTTCCAACAAGACAATGACCCTAAGCACACAGCTAAAATAACGAAGAAGTGGCTTCACAACAACTCCGTGACTGTTCTTGAATGGCCCAGCCAGGGCCCTGACTTAAACCCAATTGAGCATCTCTGGAGAGACCTAAAAATGGCTGTCCACCGACATTTACCATCCAACCTGACAGAACTGGAGAGGATCTGCAAGGAGGAATGGCAGAGGATCCCCAAATCCAGGTGTGGAAAACTTGTTACATCTTTCCCAAAAAGACTCATGGCTGTATTAGATCAAAAGGGTGCTTCTACTAAATACTGAGCAAAGGGTCTGAATACTTAGGACCATGTGATAATTCAGTTTTTCTTTTTTAATGAATGTGCACAAATATCAACAATTCTGTGTTTTTCTGTCAATATGGGGTGCTGTGTGTACATTAATGAGGAAAAAAAATGAACTTAAATGATTTTAGCAAATGGCTGCAATATAACAAAGAGTGAAAAATGTAAGGGGGTCTGAATACTTTCCGTCCCCACTGTAAATCAGCAATGGGAGATTGAGATCAAAGGGATTCATTGTTTTCTTTGGATGGACCCTCCTGCTTAAGTGAAGGTAGCAGTTTCAAGTTATCTTGGTTTACATACAGGTCATATAGGATGAGTAGTTGGATCTACCATCCCCTTGACTCCATTGTAGAAATATAAGCCATGTGGATCACAGCATTTGGAAACCAGTCACTTTAGTAACTGTCATGTGATATATTATATGTTTTTGTTTCTTTGTATTAATATTCTAGGCGCATGTGGTTTTCAGTGGCAGTGCCTGGATTCGATCCTACCTGTGTGGGTGGGGTCTTGGACTAATGGTTACGCCTAGATAACCACATGCATTTTGGGTAAGAAGATTAAGCAAAGAAGAAATGTGATGTGTATTTGTATTTATATTGTTATATCCTGTTGTATACACTTACTGTTTTTTTTGTTTTATAGATTGTAATATTGATTCTGATATGTACTGTTCCTGATAAAGCGGCTTGGATTGTGAAACGTGTAGGGCTCTTCGGTGACCCTCTTCTCTTCCCTCTTTGTATAGAATTTATTTATAGTGCTGTACATGGTCCATTATTGGACAGAGCAGTTGACTTACAATTGTAATAAGCTTGTAGAGGGTTGAATATTTGTTTTGGGTACACCTATACCAACAATTCTGAATCTTTTCCCCATTTTTTTAATGTGTTTTAAACTTTTCATATTATATAAAAATAAAGTGATGTATGTTGATATGTGGTTATCAATGTTTGAACTTCAATACTTTGAGCCATTAAACCTAAATTGGTATACAGATAAGGACTTATCAGTAAGGAATCAGTAACTCTGAAAGTATTGAAGCCAATGGATAAGCATAATGAGCAGACAATTATCATATTCAAATCGAGATTAGCAATGGCAGCTTTTGTATATCTCTTGGTAAAAAGTTTCAAATCCACATGACGAATGCCCCATGCTGTGAGAACACAGATTACCCTTGCAGCTGAAAAATAGGAATGTGTAACTATGTTTTCCTACTTTTCAGGCTCAATGTCAAAATGAAAAATTAGTCATAGAGCCTTTAAGTTAACTGACACACTACTCGGTGTATAAGTCTGTGTCCCTTCTCAAAGTTAAACCTATAAATTGTTAAACCCAAAAAGCGTTAAATGCCTAATGGTCACATTATTTTCATCCTTGAAGCTGCTCATGTCAAATTCAAGATGGCAGCGCCCAGTTTCATTGTTCAAATTAAATTAAAATGGTTCTAAAGCCTTTGCTGCATGGTACACTGACAGAATGGCAGTCTGCCTAACGATCAGCGGGTGCTGGCGGACATTGGGTCCACGGGACCCACTGATCAGCTCCTGCTGTGTAATTTTACATAAGGGCAGTGAGCCGCTGGAAGTGTGCACTCTCGCCCGATACCCGGAAGTGCAGGATCACGTATATATACGGCCATCCTGTAGCAGTAAACATGCTAGGCGGCGACGGCAGCTGGCAAGTGGCTATAGGCACTTTCTTATGGACCTTGCTATGTTATATATTTATCTATATGAATTTCCGCTATGCACTAAGCCTTTTGTATTATGTTGTACATATGAATTTGGTTACGCACTAAGGACTCTGTGTGAATTATGGATTTCTGTTAAGTGGTACTAAATATATTGTATCATATAGGAGAGGGAGGTGCATTATAGCACCAGAGTGGTTTGTATACTGTATTTGCACTTATGTTTATATTATTATTATGTGGTTTCAATTGGTGTCTACATTTGCATTACAAAAGAGATCACCAAAGGGGAAAGGTGTATTGTAGCGCCCCACCGATACATGCGTTTTTCCATTGAATTATATCTTTCCTGATATAATTAGGGTGGAGGCAGCTACTCAGAATAACATACTATAGCACGGGATTTTTATATCTTTTACTATCTTCTCCAAAAGTGCATTGCCTTTCTGAGAGCCACACATAGCCAATAGTGTGCTGACTTCTTTCCTAAAACCCTGATATTACAAAAATGTGGATAACTTTGAGCCCCTCTCCACCCACATCATACAACCATGCATCTCGTAATGAGCAACACAGTACTTAAAGTGGTTACAAACTCTTACTTATACCTAGTGAAGTGACTGGCCTAAGGTGATACACAGAGATGAAACAAACCATCCTACGTAAATTGTACCTGTTTATCTGCAGTCTTCTTTTCTCTATATCCATTCAAAGTCTAGAATTTATAAAGCTTGTCTGAGCATTCAGGAAAAAAGGGGTGGAGAGCTGAAATTAGACTCTGCAGGGCTCAGTGAGGAGAGCTCTGAGAGCTGATTGGTGGGGAAGGACACACCCTCCCCTTCACACAGCACACAGGAATAGAGCTGAGGTTGGCAATCAGCTGGAGCTCCCCCCAGCAGAGTCGGATCCAGGGGGGAGGCAACAGGACAATTGACCCCCCCGAAAATATCCCACTGACTGACATGATTTGATTGTCACAGTCACTTGCAGGCTGCAGTGCTGCTCTGCCCGAGTCTCTCTGTCTCATCAGCCGATCAGCAGTGCAGAGAGAGAGACTCTAGTGTGTAATTACATGGCGCCTGGACCAGAAGGAGCCTGGAGGTGGGTAGAGCTGCACCGTTGGCTTGGCGACCCTGCACTCGTTGCTAGCGCATGGGCCGCCTGGCGTCTAGGAACAAGTGTCGTCATTAAGTCAGTCACGTCAGACTCAGAGTCTCAGACTCAGAGCAGACATGACGGTGATAGGAGCTGCCTGGAGCAGACCCTAGGTGAACAGTTGTTGCTGCAGTCTCAGACTGCAGTAATGAGTAGTGGCAGTAGTACTGTGTGACAGAGCGCCAGCAATCTTCCTTCTAGGTGGCCGCCTCTGAGTGTGTTGGCCCCTCCCACCGGCAGCACCTCCCTCCCTCCATCTTGTCCACACTCCACACAGTCACTCACACTGACTGCAGGCCTCTGCCCCTGATAGCAGGAAAGTGACACAGCAAGTGACAATCTGCAAAAAATGACAGGTGACGTGACAAGTGATAATCCTCAATTTATGGCAGGTGATGTGGCAAATGACAATCCACAACTTGTGGCAGGTGATGTGGCAAGTGACAGTCTGCAACTCGTGGCAGGTGACGTGGCAGGTAACAGTCTGCAACGTGTGGCAGGTGACGTGGCAAGTGACAATCCGCATCTGGTGGCAAGAGACACACTCAGGGCTCTCACTGATTCTGCATTATGGTGAGTTGAACCATTTCATTTTATATAACTATGTAATAATAGAAATAATGCGCTTCAATCATCCTGACACCATAACAACCATGGTGCCGGGATGATGGAAGCGCTAACACCAGCCATTTCCCCGATAAATTGCCTACAAGAAAACGTATTTTCTGGCAGTGCCCCTCCCGAGACTAGACTCTGGATCTGCCCCTACCCTCCGGTTACATTTTTTCTCTTGGTGTCAGGAAAACTTGTCACAAGTGGTTCAATCTGATAGTAGAGGAACAAAGCAGCAGACAGAAATGACACTTAGTGCACTTACTTGAGACAATTACACACTATAGAGTCTGTAATTTTTTTTATACTTCCCCCTATTGTTTTCCACAGTGGTAACTAGCTACACTGGGAAGTTGAATATTCCTAGTGCAGGTATTAGATTAACATGTAACATTTATCATATAGCATGATAGATGTCAATATAAACATCAGAATTAAAAGGCGAGGGTTGAAAGCCAGAGAACCCACAAGTGAAACTAGAATTTGGGCCATACTATAAGCAATGGAAAAATAGTACATTAACTCTTCTACACCAACAGGTCCCATTCCAAAGAATTCGTGTTCATTTAATCTGGGTTTTCCCATGGACCTAAAGTGTATGTTAACTAAAACTCTTTTATCGTTATGCATAAAACAGTTATGGTTTGTATGTACCATCTGAGGCATTTCGCTTTGTATCACTTGGCCTCTTTCGACCGTTTATCACTTTGGCTGACCTGTGCACATAGCAAAGTATGTTTATAGACTTCATTTCTCACACCTGTTTACCCATTATGGACAGGAGTAGGGATGAGCCAAACACCCCCGGTTCGGTTCGCACCAGAATCTGCGAACGGACCGAAAATGCGCGCAAACTTTAGAACCCCATTGAAGTCTATGGGACTCGAACGTTTGAAATCAAAAGTGCTCATTTTAAAGGCTAATTTGCATGGTATTGTCCTAAAAAGGGATTGGTCCTGCCCCAGGGGACATGTATTAATGCAAAAAAAAAGTTTTAAAAACAGCCATTTTTTCAGGAGCAGTGATTTTAATGATCCTTGAAGTGAAAAAAAAAGTAAAATATTCCTTTAAATATCTTACCTGGGTGGTGTCTATAGTATGCCTGTAAAGTGGCGCGTGTTTCCCGTGCTTAGAACAGTCCCTGCACAAAATGACATTTTTAAAGGAATAAAAGTTATTTAAAACTGCTTGCAATGTCGGGTCCGGGCAATATGGATGAAAATCAGTGAGACAAACGGCATGGGTACCCCCCACCCCCCAGTCCATTTCCAGGCCCTTTGGGTCTTGTATGGATATTAAGGGGAACCCCGCACCCAAATTAAAAAAAGGAAAGGCGTGGGGCCCCCAGGCCCTATATACTCTGAACAGCAGTATACAGGCGGTGCAAACAAGACAGGGACTGTAGGTTTGTTGTTAAGTAGAATATGTAATTTCGAACTGGTACATTTTTAAAGTGTAGCTCCAGCTAAAAATCTATTTTAAGCTTTTTGGAAAACATAGGGAAGGGTTATCACCCCTGTGACATTTCTTTTGCTGTCTGTGCACCTCTTCAGAAGATTTCACCTCACTTTCTGTCCCAATAACAAATATTTTTTGACAATTTGGGGTTTTTAGTGAAACAAGGATTGCACAGTGGAGTGGAGACACGTTTTTCCCATATTAACTCTTACAGGAGAGAATTTCCCTTCCTAGGGGTAGATTTCATCTCACTTCCTGTTGTCTCCTTCCGTTTGCAAGTAGGAGTCGTTTGTAAGTTGGATGTTTGAAAGTAGGGGCCTGCCCTATATACTCTGCAGAAATTGGGGCCTTAGGTGTTTAGTGTTGCCACAACACTGTAAGCCCTCACAGTTACTCTTGGTGGGAGCAGGAACGGGCCCTGCTGTGAAATATTAGATCAAGAATTGTAATTATATGCCCCTGTTGAACAGGGTCAAAAAAATTGGGCCTTTGGTGGTGGTGGTGTTGCCACACCACTGTAATGCCCCGTACACACGGTCGGATTTTCCGATAATGTCCGATCGGAGTGTGTTGTCGGAAATTCCGACCGTGTGTGGGCTCCATCGGACATTTTCCATCAGATTTGAGAGCAGGATATAAAATTTTCCGACAACAAAATCCATTGTCGGAAATTCCGATCGTGTGTACACAAATCTGACGGACAAAGTGCCACGCATGCTCAGAATAAATAAAGAGATGAAAGCTATTGACCACTGCCCCGTTTATAGTCCCGACGTACGTGTTTTACGTCACCGCGTTTAGAACGATCGGATTTTCCGACAACTTTGTGTGACCATGTGTATGCAAGACAAGTTTGAGCCAACATCCGTCGGAAAAAATCCTAGGATTTTGTTGTCAGAATGTCCGAACAAAGTCCGACCGTGTGTACGGGGCATAAGTCCTCACAGTTACTCTTGGTGGGCGCATAAACGGACCCTGCTGTGAAATATTAGATTAAGAATTGTAATTACATGTCCCTGTTGTACAGCGGCAGAAAAATTGGGCCTTAAGCACTGGTGCTACAACACTGAAACCCCTCACAGATACTCTAGTTGGAGCGCAGGAACGAGCCCTGCTGCAATGTATTGCATCAAAAATTATAATTACACGCCCCTATTAAACAAGGGCTGAAAAATTGGGCCTTAGGCACTGGTGCTGGTGCCACAATACTGCAACCCCTCACAAATACTCTAGTTGAGCGCAGCAACGAACCCTCCTTGCAAAATATTGCATCAAAAATTGTAATTACACGCCCCTGTTAAACAGGGGCTGAAAGATTGGGCCTTAGCCACTGGTGGTGGCGCCCAGAACCAAAAATATTCTTACAAGCTATCAGCATGATCATTGAGGAGGAAAAGGATATTCACTCAGCATAACAGGATAGTCACTCAGCATCAGCATAGGCAGTCTTGAAGGGATCTGACATTTCAAAAAAAATTATTCGGTTACATCAGCATCAGGTGCTTGGTAGCTGGTGGTGATCCAAGACTGATTCAATTTTATGAAGGTCAGTCGATCGACTGAGTCGGTGGACAGGCGCATCCTGTGATCAGTTACAAAGCCCCCAGCAGCACTGAATGTGCGTTCCGAAAGAACACGATGCAGGACAGGCCATTAGCTCAATTGCACACTGTGCAAGCTCTGGCCAGTGATCCATCCTCAAGACCCAGTAACCCAGAGGATTTTTGGTGGGAAAGGTGTCCAAGTCTGATCTTGCCCCTAGGTGTTCCTGCACCATGTAAAACAGACGCTGGCGATGGTTGCTGGAACCGATCATACCTTGGGGCTGCGGACTAAAAAATTGACGGAATGCATGGGTCAGACGGCCACCTTCTCCACTGCTCCTTCTTTGACTGACCGAAGCCTCAGCAACACGTTGTCCAGGAACAGGAGTTTGTAACCTCCCAGTCTCTGGGAACGCGTTGCACAGACCTTTCTGCAAGGCCTCCCGAAGATGTTTCATCCTCTGCTCCCTCTGCAATGGCAAGATAAGGTCTGCAACCTTACCCTTGTAACGTGGATCAAGGAGGGTTGCCAGCCAGTAAAGATCCCTCTCCTTGATACCATGAATACAAGGATCCTTCCGCAGGCTTTGCAGGATCAGGGAGGCCATGCCAGCATAGGTTTGCTGAGGCATTCGGTCCGGAGTCCTCTGGGTCAGTAAGGACGACATGATCCGCAGCCACCTCCTCCCAGCCACCTACAAGTCCATGGGTTTCTTGGGACTGTAAATGATCCCTTGAAGACTGCTGCTGATGCTGAGTGCCAGGCTCCACCTCCATGCTGACACAATCCTCCTCCTCCTCGTCCTATTCTTGTGTGATCGGCGGGCATGCAGGAACACTGTCCGGATAAAGGGGGCCTTGAGAGGTAAGGAAGTCCTCTTCTTCCTGCCTCTGTTCTGCCTCAAGTGCCCTGTCCATTATTCTACGCAGCGTGTGCTCCAACAGGTGGACAAGGGGGACAGTGTCACTGCTGCATGCACTGTCACTGCTCACCATCCTCGTGGCCTCAAATGGTGACAGGACAGTGCATGAATCCCTGATCATGGCCCACTGGTGTGGGGAAAAAAAAACAAGCTCCCCTGACACTGTCCTGGTGCCACAGTCACACAGGTACTCATTGATGGCCCTCTGCTGCATGAGTAGCCGCTGCAGCATGGCCAACATTGAGTTCCACCTGGTGGGCATGTCACAGATTAGGCGGTTCTTGGGCAGGTTAAATTCCTTTTGGAGGTCAGCCAGCCGAGCATTGGCATTATATGACCGGCAGAAATGCACACAGACTTTCCTGGCCTGCCTCAGGACATCCTGTAAGCCCAGGTACCTACCCAAGAACCACTGCACCACCAAGTTAAGGACGTGAGCCAAACAGGCACATGGGTCAGTTGTCCCTGTCGGAGGGCGGAGAGGAGGTTGGTGCCATTGTCGCAAACCACCATTCCTGGCTGAAGCTGGCATGGCATCAACCACCTCTGAGCCTGCCCCTGTACAGCTGACAGAATCTCTTCCCCAGTGTGGCTCCTGTCCCCCAAGCACACCAGCTCAAGCACCGCATGGTATCTTTTGGCCTGCGTTCTTGCATAGCCCCTTGAACACCTACGGAGCACCGCTGGTTCCGAGGACAAAGCACAGGAAGAGGCCATGGAGGAAGAAGAAGAGGAGGGGGTGGAGGAGAGAGGTGTGTCAGAATCACCAGTAGTAGTATTTTTGAGGCGTGGTGGCGGAACAACCTCCAACACTACTGCACCTTGTCCTGCATCCTTCCCAGCTGCCAGAAGAGTCACCCAATGCGCTGTGAAAGATTGGTAACGTCCCTGTCCATGCCTGTTGGACCATGAGTCAGCGGTAATAAGCACCTTACCGCTAACTGCCCTGTCCAGCGAGGCCAAGACATTGCCTTGCACATGCCGGTAGAGAGCCGGAATCGCCTTCCATGCGAAAAAGTGGCGTTTGGAAACCTGGGACTGAGGAACCACACATTTCACAAACTCACAGAAGGGGGCAGAGTCTACCAACTGAAAAGGCAGCAGTTGAAGTGCTAGCAATTTAGCCAAGCTAGCATTCAACCGTTGGGCATGTGGATGGCTGGGAGCGAACTTCTTTCGGCGGTGCAGCAGCGGGGGCAGGGAAATTTGCCTGGTACAATTTGATGTCGGTGTACCGATAGCAGATTGCCCACAAGTACTTGGCTGTAACACACCTAATTCTACACCTTCGTTCCTCTCAGTGCAGGTCTCAGAGAGAACTGAAGGTATAGTGGAGTTGGAGATCCCAGCTGATGAGGAGCAAGGAGAGGTCCTCTTTGTTCTTTGGTGTTGGTCTTTTAGGTATGCTTGCCAACGAACTGCATGGCAGGTCAACATATGTCTGGTCAAGCATGTGGTGCCCAAGCGGGTGATGTTTTGGCCACGCGAGATACGCTTGAGACATATATTGCAAATAGCAGCGGTGGGATCTGATGCACTCATTTAAAAAAAGGCCCACACCAAAGAACTTTTGGAATAACACGCAGAGACAGCAGCGCACTGCACATGCGGAGCTCTGCCGTGTGATGCAGTCGGTGTGCTGCCCTTAAGCTGGCCCCTGGAGGGCATCCTGCCTCGGTGATGTGCCTCCTCTTCCTTCTCCTCCTCCTCTCTCCTATCAGGCACCCACATGGAGTCAGTGACCTCATCATCCCCTCCCTCCTCATCACTGGAGCAAAGCTGGCAGTATGCTGCAGCTGGGGGAACATGACTGCCAGATTGCTGTCCTTCTAGGGCACCCCCTCTGTCTGGGCTCACGTTACTGCCTTCTTCTAGCTGAGTACCATCATCGGAGCCTTCAAAACGCTGGGCATCCTCCTGGAGCATGTACCCAACACTGTGGTCAAATAGTTCGGGGAACTCCTCAGGAGGACATGGTGGGGCTAGGGAAGGAGTGACTGATGCCATTGAGCCGAGGAAAGAGGCTGCGTTGGCCGCTGCTTCGCCAGACAACGCACCCTGAGCCTGGGTGAGAGAGGATAAGGAGGATGAGGATGGCTTGGTCATCCACTCTACCAAGTCTTCCGCATGTTGCGGCTCAACGCGGCCAGCTGCCGAAAAAAAGGACAAGCGTGTCCCACGGCCACATGCTGATGAGGATGCACCGTGTCCAGGACCAGCACTGTTGCCTCTAGACACAGAGCCTGCTTGCCCTCTTTTATTGGCTTGTGACTGTCTTGCTCTCCTTGTTGGCCTTCCAGACATACTAATGGCCTGCACTGCAGTGAGATGTAGCTGCACAAAACTGGGATGTATATATATATATATATATATATATATATATATACTGATTATACAGCAGCTAGCAGAATGCCTGCCTGTGGTATTAAAAGGATCAGAAGAAGCACACGAGCACTTGTTTTCAGGTAGCTATAGGTGCAACTGTGCAGGGTACACAGTACACTAACTGTAAATACTTGGAGGTGCCTGCCTGTGGTATTAATAGGATCAGAAGAAGAACACCAGTACTTGTCTTCAGGTAGCTAAACTGCAGGTGCAACTGTGCAGGGTACACAGTACACTAACTGTAAATACTTCAAGAGCCTGCCTGTGCTATTAATAGGATCAGAAGAAGCACACAAGCACTTGTCTTCAGGTAGTTATACTGTAGGTGCAACTGTGCAGGGTACACAGTACACTAACTGTAAATACTTTAAGAGCCTGCCTGTGCTATTAATAGGACCAGAAGAACAACACAAGCACTTGTCTTCAGGTAGCTATAGGTGCAACTGTGCAGGGTACACAGTACACTAACTGTAAATACTTCAAGAGCCTGCCTGTGCTATTGATAGGATCAGAAGAAGCACACAAGCACTTGTCTTCGGGTAGCTATAGGTGCAACTGTGCAGGGTACACAGTACACTAACTGTAAATACTTCAAGAGCCTGCCTGTGCTATTAAAGCGGGGGTCCACCAATCTATCGTTTTATTTTTTTTTAGTTCATTCACAAACTTTTCTTCTCAGCATTACATACTCACATATTGTGTGTAATATGTCCGCCTGTGTCAGATTTCATCGGAAAGAATAACTTATATTATTCACTGCAGGCGGTTTCCATCTTCATTGTGGGCATTTGAAGCCCACAAGTATTTATTTCCTGGATGTGGTGAATACTGTGCTCCCAGCATTCACCGCTCGTTCCCGCACATGCTCAGTGGAATCCTGGGAAGCCTGAGACTAGCTCCCAGGAGTCTGGGAGAGGCTAGAAACATGCCTACTCCCATGGGAGGAGAACCAGGAAGTGCAAAGAAGAATAGAAAAATAAAAGGTAATTACGGCGATTTAAATTTTTTTAAACGGTAACACTAACTGTAAATACTTCAAGAGCCTGTCTGTGCTATTAATGGGATCGGAAGAAGCACACAAGCACTTGTCTTCAGGTAGCTATAGGTGCAAATGTGCAGGGTACACAGTACACTAACTGTAAATACTTCAATTGCCTGCCTGTGCTATTAATGGGATCAGAATAAGCACACAAGCACTTGTCTTCAGGTAGCTATAGGTGCAACTGTGCAGGGTACACAGTAGACTAACTGTAAATACTTCAAGAGCCTGCCTGTGCTATTAATAGGATCAGAAGAAGAACACAAGCACTTGTCTTTAAGTAGCTATACTGTAGGTGCAACTGTGCAGGGTACACAGTACACTAACTGTAAATACTCTAAAAACACCTGCCTGCCTGTCAGTATATTAGGAAGAAAATAACAGGAACGGATCTAGCTAAACAGAATACAGTATATATATATATATATATATATACACAGTCAGGTCCATAAATATTGGGACATTGACACACTTCTAATCTTTTTGGCTCTATACACCACCACAATGTATTTGAAATGAAGCAAACAAGATGTGCTTTAACTACAGATGTTCAGCTTTAATTTGAGGGTATTTACATCCAAATCAGGTGAACGGTGTAGGAATTACAACAGTTTGTATATGTGCATCCCAATTTTTAAGGGACCAAAAGTAATGGGACAATTGGCTGCTCAGCTGTTCCATGGCCAGATGTGTGTTATTCCCTCATTATCTCATTTACAAGGAGCAGATAAAAGTTCCAGAGTTCATTTCAAGTGTGCTATTTGCTTTTGGAATCTGTTGCTGTCAACTCTCAATATGAGATCCAAAGAGCTGTCACTATCAGTGAAGCAAGCCATCATTAGGCTGAAAAAACAAAACAAACCCATCAGAGAGAGCAAAAACATTAGGTGTGACCAAATCAACTGTTTGGAACATCCTTAAAAAGAAAGAATGCACCGGTGAGCTCAGCAACACCAAATGACCCGGAAGACCACGGAAAACAACTGTGGTGAATGACCGAAGAATTCTTTCCCTGGTGAAGAAAACACCCTTCACAACAGGCCAGATCAAGAACACTCTCCAGGAGGTAGGTGTATGTGTTATAAAGTCAACAATCAAGAGAAGACTTCACCAGAGTGAATACAGAGGGTTCACCACAAGATGTAAACCATTGGTGAGCCTCAAAAACAGGAAGGCCAGATTAGAGTTTGCCAAACAACATCTAAAAAAGCCTTTACAGCTCTGGAACAACATCCTATGGACAGATGAGACCAAGATCAACTTGTACTAGAGTGATGGGAAGAGAAGAGTATGGAGAAGGAAAGGAACTGCTCATGATCCTAAGCATACCACCTCATCAGTGAAGCATGGAATTATGAAGTGTTTCGGGTAATATTATCTGCTCATATTCAGCAAAATGCTTCAGAACTCATTGGACGGTGCTTCACAGTACAGATGGACAATGACCCGAAGCATACTGCGAAAGCAACCAAAGAGTTTTTTAAGGGAAAGAAGTGAAATGTTATGCAATGGCCAAGTCAATCACCTGACCTGAATCCGATTGAGCATGCATTTCACTTGCTGAAGACAAAACTGAAGGGAAAATGCCCAAAGAACAAGCAGGAACTGAAGACAGTTGCAGTAGAGGCCTGGCAGAGCATCACCAGGGATGAAACCCAGCGTCTGGTGATGTCTATGCGTTCCAGACTTCAGGCGGTAATTGACTGCAAAGGATTTGCAACCAAGTATTAAAAAGTGAAAGTTTGATGGATGATTGTTAATCTGTCCCATTACTTTTGGTCCCCTAAAAAGTGGGAGGCACATATACAAACTGTTGTAATTCCTACACCATTCACCTGATTTGGATGTAAATACCCTCAAATTAAAGCTGAAAGTCTGCAGTTAAAGCACATCTTGTTTGTCTCATTTCAAATCCATTGTGGTGGTGTATAGAGCCAAAAAGAATGGAATTGTGTTGATGTCCCAATATTTATGGACCTGACTGTATACAACACCTGGGATGCATATATAAATATATGTATATATATATATATATATATATATATATATATATATATATATATATATATACACAATGCACTGTAAGTGCAGCTAACTGACCCGATCTGCCTACTCTATCTAACTTAATCAAATGACATTGTCTCTCTGTATATCTATTTCTCTCCGCCGCCGCAACACACTACACAAGACCCTCTCACAGGCGGCCCTATATAATGTGGGGCGTGTACTAAACCTCCTGAGCCATAATTGGACAAAACCACCCTGGCTTTGGCCAATTATGGCTCTCTGTACACACGGAGCTGTGATTGGCCAAGCATGCGGGCCAATCATCAGCCAGCAATGCACTGCGATGCCGCAGTGAATTATGGGCCGTGGCGCACCACTCGAATTTGGCACGAACGGCTCATATCGTTCGCAATTCGACGAACGGTAAAACAGGCAATGTTTGAGTCGAACATGGGTTCTACTCGAACTCAAAGCTCATCCATAGACAGGAGAAATACATTTAGCAACAAAGTTTTCATTATTTTTGAGAACAAAGTGAAGCAAGTGAAAACCAGAGTTTCTTTTGGTGACTCTGTCTTTCAAATTTTTTTTTATTTTCTATGTATTCAAAAGTATAGTATTAGCATTTAAATATCTGATTTTACTTATGGTTTAAACAAGTACATGTTAAATTTAGTTTATTTATTTTATCTATACTATGGGGGAACTATGATGGTTTGGTCACTTTCATTTTTTATTCTTACATTAAAGTGTTTTTCGCTGCTGACTTTTAATAAAAGGACACACATCTGTCCAGGGGTCCAGCGCCGTGCTCCTTGCGGCTTCACAGCCAGCTGCCCATTTTGCATGCATGAGCCATGCTGTGCCTTGTGAATAGTACCGCAGTCTTCTGAGATCTGTGACATGGGGGGACTTGAGGGGAGGAGAACTTCCTGTGGATCACCATGGTGATCCGACCAGAAGTGGGAGCAGGTACCTGTCAAAACCAGGTTCCTGCCCCCCCCCAAAAAAAGTAGCAAAAATAGAAGTGGGGGGGCATAAAGTGGAACTTCCCCTTTAGCTAAAACTACGTTTCTGATACAAAGCATAGCACAGCAAGTATAATATGTGTTCATTATATCAGGCACATGCTATCTAATAGTTGCACGGGACATGCCAGGGTTGCCCACTGTCACCTTTATTGTTTGTGTTGTCCCTGGAGCCCCTTCTAGGGACAATCTGCCTGAATCCCAATACAGCTTGTTCAAGGAAATATAGCAATCTACTAACACATCTATTGAATGAGGCCGAAGAACTGATACAGAAGCATTGAAGGCAAATAAGCCATCAACAATTGTAGAATAGCTAATGAGAGTAGATCAGATTTGCTTCATGGAGGACTTGGTAAACAGGCATAGAGCCTCTTAAGCCCCATACACTTGGGCCGAATGTTGGGAGACAACGGCCAGTTCAAAAGAATAAACGGCCGACAATCGACCCGTGTGTATGTCGGACGTGCATGCTGGAAAACCAGCAGCCGACCTACTCCTGATCAGCATTCTCAGCCAATGGCAGGAAGCGCTGATCGGAGTGTTCTAGCGATGATGCTGTCCCCTTGTCAGAACACAACAGCTCAGTGGGGGGAGATCGCTGAACTACCCTCGCATTGTTAGTACAGTGGCTCCGACAAGAGCTGTCAGTTTTTAATAACTGTTATGCCGCATACATATGATCACACATTCCGACAACAAAATCCATGTTTTTTTTCTGACGGATGTTGGCTCAAACTTGTCTTGCATACACACAGTCACACAAATCTTGTCGGAAATTCTGATCGCCAAGAACGCGGTGACGTACAACACCTATGATGATTGGTATACACCAGTATAGGCTTTCTATAGAGCGGTGCACTGATGCACCTAATCTGTGTGAGTACCCCTGAAGGGAATCTTTTTTACTTTATTTAATAAACGGTTCAAACTCTACTTGCACTATCAAGTTTTTCCTGTTTCATATCCCGGTTGGTATATACTGAGGAATCCAGGAGCCCAATACCATCATAGAGCACAGAGGCAGTTCACATGCGTGTTTTGACTTAATCGCAAAGTCGCACGCTCCAAGGTGAGCATTTATTACCTAAGGGGGGCACCTGAGTGATGACACCTTAGCACCACTTGGCTCACAGCTTTTGGATTACAATGACCTTTATCAATACTGGATTAGTGATGCAATTGGTCGCTACTTGCATGCACATGAGCACTTTGTTATATGATTTAAATCACTTACAGCATTGTTTTTCAGCATGGTCATTATTGACATGTTTGGACACTGTATGAAAGCACGGTCATTATTGACTTATTTGAACACTATATGAAAGCACAGAAGCACTTTGATATATTTCTGCTTTTTTAATATATATATATGTATTATATATGTATATGTATATATGTATATATGTGTATGTATGTATGTTTATTTTTTGGCTTGTAATACACAGTTATGCACTAGGCACTTAACTATATCCATAGTATGATATGTGTATTAACATTTATAATTTACTGGTTCATTATTTATTTAATTTGAGATCAATTATTTACTGTGCAGTTCTTATACATGCCTTTTAGCGCAGCATATATATATATATATATTTATAATTGTTTTTGCACAATATATGTGACGTGTGTAACTCTAGCAGTTTTAGGTATTTTATTTACGTTTTAGCATCTAGGAATTGGTGGCTCACAGGATTGTCTTTCTAAAAATGAAGTTCAATAGCCAGTGCGGATCTTCTGCTTGATTCCGAGCATGCATGGAACTTTGTGCGTTGGAATTGTGTACACACGATCTGAATTTATGACAACGGATTTTGTTGTTGGAAAATTTGAGATCCAGATCTCAAATTTTGTTTGTCGGAAGTTCCAAAGGAAAATGTCCGATGGAGCCTACACATGAATTTCCGACAACAAGCTCCCATCGAACATTTCCTGTCAGAAAATCCGACCGTGTACGCGACATTAGTGTGTACCCGGCTTTATAAGTATTACACAGTTTGTAAGAGGTGGTTGGAATTGATCACTTCAATGCCGATGACACTCAGATACACATCCACACTACACTGGATTCTACTGTGACTGCTTCTCTCCTATCTAACTGTATTTGTAATATAAAAACATGGGTGGCCCACAATTTCCTTCTATTAAACTGTGACAAGACTGAAGTCATGTTTATTGCCCCCCCCCCCCCATCAATTATGTCATGATAGCACTATCCTTGAGCTTCAGTCTAAATTGAAAAATAGCATCAAATCTGATATTTGATGCTAGGTTAACCTTTAAAACATTGATTGTCTGCATCCAATGCTATCATACACTGTAGCTGAAAAGCTAATCCATTTGTATTCTCCCAACTTGACTACTGCAATGCTCTACTTGCTGGTGTACCTAAATCCACTAATAATCAACTACAATATGTACAAAATTCTGCAGCCAGAATCCTCACTAGGTCTGATACAAGTGAACACATTACTCCTATTCTGGGGTCCTTGCTCTGGCTACCAGGCAAGTTGTGCATTGTGCGGGTTTCGCATAGACTTTAAAGTGGTTGTAAACCATTACAGACCACTTTTTGCTACAGGTAAGCCTATAATAAGTAGGGTGACCACATTTTCAAACTGCCATTCAGGGACACCACCCCCCCGTGCGCATCCAAAAAATGATGGATTTTGATACTTTTTTTGGCCAATTTAAAAAAAAAAAAAAAGCAAACAGTGGTACCTAGTTTAGACAGGTGGTATACAATGTGCACCTGCTTTAACTAAGTCACTTAGTGACAGCTGCATATTTTGTACATTACTTACTCTGGCAAGTTCACTGCATCAAAGTTATGCTTGAGATTGCTATAAACATAGTTGCCTATGCATTATTCAGTATTTTGTGATTGCGCCCTGCACACAATCACTGGCTACCTAAAACAAGTCATACTTTTTAAAACGTGTTAGACATCTCTTAAGCAATAGAAAAAACAATGTATGTTTTTTCCAAAAAAAGTGCGCTTGTAAGACTGCTGCGCAAATACGGTGTGACAGAATGTATTGCAATGACCATTTTATTCTCTAGGGTGTTAAAAAAAAAATTCTAGCAAAAAAAACAGTTTTTAACCACTTGCCGACCGCCTACCGCATATATACTGCGGCAGAATGGCACGGGCAGGCAGAATCACGTACCCGTACGTGATCTGCCTCCCGCGGGCGGGGGGTCCGATCGGACCCCCCCCCGGTGCCATCGGCGGTCGGCATTTGACTGGGAGCGTCGGGAGGCGAGGGGGAGACCATCCGATCGTGGCCCCCCCCTCGCGATCGCTCCCAGCCAATGGGAATCCTCCTCTGCCTGTGTGTCGTTTCACACAGGCAGAGGATGTGATGTCATCTCTCCTCGGTCTGGCAGTTTCCGTTCCAGCGCCGAGGAGAGAAGACAAGTGAGTGCACACAACACACACACACACAGTAGAACATGCCAGGCATACTTTACACCCCCGATCCCCCCCCCGATCGCCCCCCGATCCCCCCCCAATCACCCCCCCCCCCCTGTCACAAACTGACATTAGCAGTATTTTTTTTTTTTTTTTCCTGATTACTGCATAGTGTCAGTTTGTGACAGTTACAGTGTTAGGGCAGTGAGTATTACCCCCCTTTAGGTCTAGGATACCCCCCTAACCCCCCCTAATAAAGTTTTAACCCCTTGATCACCCCCCCTCACCAGTGTCGCTAAGCGATCATTTTTCTGATCGCTGTATTAGTGTCGCTGGTGACGCTAGTTAGTGAGGTAAATATTTAGGTTCGCCGTCAGCGTTTTATAGCGACAGGGACCCCCATATACTACCTAATAAATGTTTTAACCCCTTGATTGCCCCCTAGTTAACCCTTTCACCACTGATCACCGTATAACTGTTACGGGTGACGCTGGTTAGTTCGTTTATTTTTTATAGTGTCAGGGCACCCGCCGTTTATTACCGAATAAAGGTTTAGCCCCCTGATCGCCCGGCGGTGATATGCGTCGCCCCAGGCAGCGTCAGATTAGCGCCAGTACCGTTAACACCCACGCACGCAGCATATGCCTCCCTTAGTGGTATAGTATCTGATCGGATCAATATCTGATCCGATCAAATCTATACTAGCGTCCCCAGCAGTTTAGGGTTCCCAAAAACGCAGTGTTAGCGGGATCAGCCCAGATATCCGCTAGCACCTGCGTTTTGCCCCTCCGCCCAGCCCAGCCCAGCCCACCCAAGTGCAGTATCGATCGATCACTGTCACTTACAAAACACTAAACGCATAACTGCAGCGTTCGCAGAGTCAGGCCTGATCCCTGTGATCGCTAACAGTTTTTTTGGTAGCGTTTTGGTGAACTGGCAAGCACCAGCCCCAGGCAGCGTCAGGTTAGCGCCAGTACCGCTAACACCCACGCACGCACCGTATACCTCCCTTAGTGGTATAGTATCTGATCGGATCAATATCTGATCCGATCAGATCTATACTAGCGTCACCAGCAGTTTAGGGTTCCCGAAAACGCAGTGTTAGCGGGATCAGCCCAGATACCTGCTAGCACCTGCGTTTTTCCCCTCCGCCCGGCCCAGCCCACCCAAGTGCAGTATCGATCAATCACTGACACTTACAAAACACTAAACGCATAACTGCAGCGTTCGCAGAGTCAGGCCTGATCCCTGCGATCGCTAACAGTTTTTTTGGTAGCGTTTTGGTGAACTGGCAAGCACCAGCCCCAGGCAGCGTCAGATTAGCGCCAGTACCGCTAACACCCACGCACGCAGCATACGCCTCCCTTAGTGGTATAGTGTCTGATCGGATCAATATCTGATCCGATTAGATCTATACTAGTGTCCCCAGCAGTTTAGGGTTCCCAAAAACACAGTGTTAGCGGGATCAGCCCAGATACCTGCTAGCACCTGCGTTTTGCCCCTCCGCCCGGCCCAGCCCAGCCCACCCAAGTGCAGTATCGATCGATCACTGTCACTTACAAAACACTAAACGCATAACTGCAGCGTTCGCAGAGTCAGGCCGGATCCCTGTGATCGCTAACAGTTTTTTTGGTAGTGTTTTGATGAACTGGCAAGCACCAGCGGCGTAGTACACCCCGGTCATAGTCAAACCAGCACTGCAGTAACACTTGGTGATGTGGCGAGTCCCATAAGTGCAGTTCAAGCTGGTGAGGTGGCAAGCACAAGTAGTGTCCCGCTGCCACCAAAAAGACAAACACAGGCCCGTCGTGCCCACAATGCCCTTCCTGCTGCATTCGCCAATCCTAATTGGGAACCCACCACTTCTGCAGCGCCCGTACTTCCCCCATTCACATCCCCAACCAAATGCAGTCGGCTGCATGAGAGGCATTTTCTTTATGTCCTCCCGAGTACCCCTACCCAACGAACCCCCCCAAAAAAGATGTCGTGTCTGCAGCAAGCGCGGATATAGGCGTGACACCCGCTATTATTGTCCCTCCTGTCCTGACAATCCTGGTCTTTGCATTGGTGAATGTTTTGAACGCTACCATTCACTAGTTGAGTATTAGCTTAGGGTACAGCATTGCACAGACTAGGCACACTTTCACAGGGTCTCCCGAGATGCCAGCGCATTTTGAGAGACCCGAACCTGGAACCGGTTACAGTTATAAAAGTTAGTTACAAAAAAAAGTGTAAAAAAACAAAACAAAAAACAAACAAAAATATAAAATAAAAATAGTTGTCGTTTTATTGTTCTCTCTCTCTCTATTCTCTCTCTATTGTTCTGCTCTTTTTTACTGTATTCTATTCTGCAATGTTTTATTGTTATTATGTTTTATCATGTTTGCTTTTCAGGTATGCAATTTTTTATACCTTACCGTTTACTGTGCTTTATTGTTAACCATTTTTTTGTCTTCAGGTATGCCATTCACGACTTTGAGTGGTTATACCAGAATGATGCCTGCAGGTTTAGGTATCATCTTGGTATCATTCTTTTCAGCCAGCGGTCGGCTTTCATGTAAAAGCAATCCTAGTGGCTAATTAGCCTCTAGACTGCTTTTACAAGCAGTGGGAGGGAATGCCCCCCCCCCCGCAGTGGGAGGGAATGCCCCCCCCCCCAACGTCTTCCGTGTTTTTCTCTGGCTCTCCTGTCTCAACAGGGAACCTGAAAATGCAGCCGGTGATTCAGCCAGCTGACCATAGAGCTGATCAGAGACCAGAGTGGCTCCAAACATCTCTATGACCTAAGAAACCGGAAGCTACGAGCATTTTATGACTTAGATTTCGCCGGATGTAAACAGCGCCATTGGGAAATTGGGAAAGCATTTTATCACACCGATCTTGGTGTGGTCAGATGCTTTGAGGGCAGAGGAGAAATCTAGGGTCTAATAGACCCCAATTTTTGCAAAAAAGAGTACCTGTCACTACCTATTGCTATCATAGGGGATATTTACATTCCCTGAGATAACAATAAAAATGATTTAAAAAAAAAAAAATGAAAGGAACAGTTTAAAAATAAGATAAAAAAATAATAATAATAAAAAAAAAAAAAAAAAAAAAAAAAAGCACCCCTGTCCCCCCTGCTCTCGCGCTAAGGTGAAGGCAAGCGTCGGTCTGGCGTCAAATGTAAACAGCAATTGCACCATGCATGTGAGGTATCGCCGCGAAGGTCAGATCGAGGGCAGTAATTTTAGCAGTAGACCTCCTCTGTAAATCTAAAGTGGTAACCTGTAAAGGCTTTGAAAGGCTTTTAAAAATGTATTTATTTTGTTGCCACTGCACGTTTGTGCGCAATTTTAAAGCATGTCATGTTTGGTATCCATGTACTCGGCCTAAGATCATCTTTTTTATTTCATCAAACATTTGGGCAATATAGTGTGTTTTAGTGCATTAAAATGTAAAAAAGTGTGTTTTTTCCCCAAAAAATGCGTTTGAAAAATCGCTGCGCAAATACTGTGTGAAAAAAAAAAATGAAACACCCACCATTTTAATCTGTAGGGCATTTGCTTTAAAAAAAATATATAATGTTTGGGGGTTCAAAGTAATTTTCTTGCAAAAAAAAATTATTTTTTTATGTAAACAATAAGTGTCAGAAAGGGCTTTGTCTTCAAGTGGTTAGAAGAGTGGGTGATGTGTGACATAAGCTTCTAGATGTTGTGCATAAAATGCCAGGACAGTTCAAAACCCCCCCAAATGACCCCATTTTGGAAAGTAGACACCCCAAGCTATTTGCTGAGAGTCATGTTGAGTCCATGGAATAATTTATATTGTGACACAAGTTGCGGGAAAGAGACAATTTTTTATTTTTTTAATTTTTTTTTGCGCAAAGTTGTCACTAAATGATATATTGCTCAAACATGCCATGGGAATATGTGAAATTACACCCCAAAATACATTCTGTTGCTTCTCCTGAGTACGGGGATACCACATGTGTGAGACTTTTTGGGAGCCTAGCCACGTACGGGACCCCGAAAACCAAGCACCGCCTTCAGGCTTTCTAAGGCCGTAAATTTTTGATTTCACTCTTCACTGCCTATCACAGTTTCGGAGGCCATGGAATGCCCAGGTGGCACAAAACCCCCCCAAATGACCCCATTTTGGAAAGTAGACACCCCAAGCTATTTGATGAGAGGTATAGTGAGTATTTTGCAGACCTCACTTTTTGTCACAAAGTTTTGAAAATTGAAAAAAGAAAAAAAAAATTTTTTTTTCTCGTCTTTCTTTATTTTCAAAAACAAATGAGAGCTGCAAAATATTCACCATGCCTCTCAGCAAATAGCTTGGGGTGTCTACTTTCCAAAATGGGGTCATTTGGGGGGGGTTTTGTGCCACCTGGGCATTCCATGGCCTCCGAAACTGTGATAGGCAGTGAGGAGTAAAATCAAAAATGTACGCCCTTAGAAATCCTGAAGGCGGTGCTTGGTTTTCGGGGTCCCGTACGCGGCTAGGCTCCCAAAAAGTCCCACACATGTGGTATCCCCGTACTCAGGAGAAGCAGCTAAATGTATTTTGGGGTGCAATTCCACATATGCCCATGGCCTGTGTGAGCAATATATCATTTAGTGACAACTTTGTGCAAAAAAAAAAAAAAAAAAATTTGTCACTTTCCCGCAACTTGTGTCAAAATATAAAACATTCCATGGACTCAACATGCCTCAAAGCAAATAGCTTGGGGTGTCTACTTTCCAAAATGGGGTCATTTGGGGGGGTTTTATGTCATCTGGGCATTTTATGGCCTTCAAAACTGTGATAGGTAGTGAGGAGTAAAATCAAAAATGTACGCCCTTAGAAATCCTGAAGGCGGTGCTTGGTTTTCGGGGCCCCGTACGCGGCTAGGCTCCCAAAAAGTCCCACACATGTGGTATCCCCATACTCAGGAGAAGCAGCTAAATGTATTTTGGGGTGCAATTCCACATATGCCCATGGCCTGTGTGAGCAATATATCATTTAGTGACAACTTTTTGTAATTTTTTTTTTTTTTTTTGTCATTATTCAATCACTTGGGACAAAAAAAATGAATATTCAATGGGCTCAACATGACTCTCAGCAAATTCCTTGGGGTGTCTACTTTCCAAAATGGGGTCATTTGTGGGGGTTTTGTACTGCCCTGCCATTTTAGCACCTCAAGAAACGACATAGGCAGTCATAAATTAAAAGCTGTGTAAATTACAGAAAATGTACCCTAGTTTGTAGACGCTATAACTTTTGCGCAAACCAATAAATATACACTTATTGACATTTTTTTTACCAAAGACATGTGGCCGAATACATTTTGGCCTAAATGTATGACTAAAATTGAGTTTATTGGATTTTTTTTAGAACAAAAAGTAGAAAATATCATTTTTTTTCAAAATTTTCGGTCTTTTTCCGTGTATAGCGCAAAAAATAAAAACGGCAGATGTGATCAAATACCATCAAAAGAAAGCTCTATTTGTGGGAAGAAAAGGACGCAAATTTCGTTTGGGTACAGCATTGCATGACCGCGCAATTAGCAGTTAAAGCGACACAGTGCCGAATTGTAAAAAGTGCTCTGGTCAGGAAGGGGGTAAAACCTTCCGGGGCTGAAGTGGTTAACTTGTAAACAACAAATCTCAAACATAGGCTTGGTCCTTAAGTGGTTAAATTCATGATATTAATTAACCACTTCAATACAGGGCACTTAGACACCTTCCTGCCCAGACCAATTTTCAGCTTTCAGCGCTGTCGCAGTTTAAATGACAATTGCGCGGTCATGCTACACTGTACCCAAACTAAATTTTTATAATTTTGTTCCCACAAATAGAGCTTTCTTTTGGTGGTATTTGATCACCTCTGTGGTTTTTATTTTTTGCTAAACAAATAAAAAAATACCGAAATTTTTGAAAAAAATAAAAGTTTTGCTTTTGTTTCTGTTTAAAAAAATTGTAAATAAGTAAGCTTTCTCTTTTACTGATGGGCACTGATAAGGCGGCACTGACAGGCACTGATACGGCGGCACCGATGAGGTGGCACCAATGAGCGGGCACTGACGGGCACTGACGATGGGCACTGAAATGCGGCACTGATGGGCACTGGTAGGCGGCACTGATGGGTGGCACTCATATGCAGCACTGATGGGCATTTATAGGCGGCACTGATGGGCACTGATGGGTGGCACTGGTTGGCACTGATGGGCACTGATGGGCGACACTGGGCAATGAAAGGTGGCACTGCTGGGCACTGCTAGGCACTGATAGGGTGGCACTGATAGGCGGCACTGATAGGCGGCACTGCTGGACACTGATGGGCACTGATAGGCGGCACTGCTGGGGACTGATGGGCACTGATACGTGGGACTGATGGGCACTGATACGCGGCACTAAAATTAGGCACTGATGGGCATCCCTGGTGGCACTGGCAGTGGTAGGCATTGCAGTGGGCACTGACTGGCAGTTGCCTGGGCACAGATTGGCAGCTGCCTGGGCACACAGT